>CM034157.1:61812882-62412882 GCA_019776745.2 Taxus chinensis | reverse complement strand
AAAAGTACCGTATGTGAAAGATCAGAGAAACGTATGTATAAGTAATTAAAAAGTGTGTAAAAAGTAGTAGCTAAGGAAAGAGTATACTTTATGTATGAGAGAGTATATGATAGTATAGGGTTGGGGGTGATCAATTCCCAACCAAGAAAGTGTTGAGCCATGGATTTGAGCATCCTGCCATTAAGGATGAGGTTTTTGGGTGATCTCACGCCAAGGATGAGTTTTTTGGGTGATCTCACACCGAGAGAAGAGTGTTGGGGAGAGAGATATGTTTTTCTCTCCTTCCATGATGCTTATCAAATGATAAGTGCCACTTCAGATTGACACGTCCTGATTTGTAACCAAATTGTAGCCGAATTGTAATCAAATTATAACTAAATTGTATCTGAATGACTGAATTACATAACTGAAGCCAAGTGTCTGATACTATAGATCCGTACTATAACTTGCTTGAAACTATGCTAAAATAAGAAATTGTCTAATTTTACCCCAAGGACACTAGTGCTTAGGTGGGACACAAACTCCCATTGTTCCTATCTACTACTAGGAATTAGTGTTTGCTCTGTGTTTTTGATCCAAGTCTGATTCTGGACCACTTTGTAACTGTGTGCCTTTTCCAATTTTATACTATGTTGTTTTGTTCTAGAGCTCTATACTACTAGAAGGGTGATTTGTTCACCCAATATTTTCCCCCCTCGTTTAGTGAGCATGTGATGAATGTAGGAGGAGGCAGCCCAAACAAGAGGACCTAAAACTAATATCCATATCATAGATTAGATATCTGTAAGGGGTAAAGGATGTGCATGGTAGAAACCAAGGCACATGAAAACAAGTGTTAGTGTAAAAGGGCTAGTCTCGAACCCTTATAGGTACTTGTTAATTAACTCCATAAATTTATTAACTTAAACAGAAATTACAATGTAAAGAAACATCCATACACTACAAACAACTTGATAACAAATTTTGGAACATGCCTACGTATCTGGGTTCAAATGTTGAATCGATTCATTAACACTTCCAATTTACAAATAGATACAATTTACAAATGAAGCTATGAATGCGCAATGATGAACCAAATGTTACTAGTTGATTCGAACAAATCCAAACTGGCCTCTAGAAGAAATTATAACAATTGATTCCAATAAATCCGAACCAATCCTTCCGAAGTACAAATAGTTTCCTCCAAAAAAAACTACCACTTTGTTCTAGAGGATGTATTTTTGGATTGAAATTTTGTACTAATCATCAAGACATGTGGGGCTAGAGGATGTATGAGTTTGGAGCTTCAGTTGTGCATGACAGTAGTAACAAGTTTATCCATGGTACATAGAGAAGAGGGGTTTTTTAGTAAAACCCTAATAGATGGACCCTTCAAAGTCTTGACAACACTTCACACTAATTATATAATAAAAAAAATATTCTAATGCATATTAAAGTGATTGATATGGTTTAGGATTTTTGTGAAGGTGTTTTGATTGCTTCCCATCATGTTTTTATCTGAAAAGTTGCATATCATTGAATAAAGGCAAAAATGTTGGTGCTTAGGGTAAGTGTGATGATGTTTATTCATTTTTTGTGTTGTTCATAGCTCTGTGGTGTCCTTAAAGTGTCTAAAAATTTTTGGGAGTGCATTTACCATTGATCTCAGTTGATAAGTGTTTGTGAAGGGTTCTTAGTACTCCATGAAGGGAGATGGTCTCGTACATGTCTATGAGAGGCAGAGTTGAGTTGTTTCAGAAGTATGAAGTGTTCCTCAAGGATCATTCTCATCAATAAAGGTATGATATTTTTTCCATTAGTGGCTTGAAATGTGGTAATGTAAAAAGAAGGTTCTAGTTGCTTGTTAACGTTTGAAGAACTTGTTTTTTTGCTGAAAATAGCTACCTACAGGCCTGTAGCTCATGTTTGTGCATGGTGTCAGTGGCAATGAAGTCAAAAGATTATTTTTTCAGTCCATTGGTTGAATATTTCATGATATATATGTATGGATTAATGAAATCATGATTGATGGTTGAAATGATCAAGTGTTAGGCTTATTAGTTGAATCTTGAGCTTCATGTGAAGTCTGAGAAACATCTATAGTGTTGTGAGACAGGGGATGGCTGGTAAGAAGTTGTATTGTTTCCTTTAATGATAGGTGAGTGTGGTTTAGCTCTCTATGCTACATGGTGTAATTGTTTTGAAGCTACAATTATCTTTATTTCTCTCTAAATGAATATTTTGGTACTGGCATGTTGTAAATAGTTCTCAAACAGTGTTGTGAATGTTGTTATAGCAAGAAAATATGTTCCTCATGGTGTATGTAAGATGATCATAACAGGGGGAGTACTTGGTTTCCCATCCATGTGATTAAAATGGTGATCTCAAGGATATCCAAGGTGTGTGCATGGTGTTTACTCCTTGTACATGCTAATGATGTTATGTAATGGCCTATATCAGTCAAATGCTACTGTAGAAGACTGAAAATGTTACTTAGAGACTACTAAGAGTTGTAAAATAGATTTCAAGGTATGGTTCCAAGGCTAGTTGATCAATTTTGTGACTATGAGCTAGAAGTAGGTGCTTTAATTCCAGGGGGAGTATCAATTTTCCTAAGCATATGCTAAGTAAAGATGTGGTGAGCTTCAAAATTTGTCAAAATTGCTCTAAAAGGTCTGTTATGGACTCTTAGTATTGACTTTCATATGAAGAGTATGCTTAAGCTTTGTATTGCACAATTTAGGCTTGAGAATGATGGATTATTGTCTATTATGATGGAGTAATGATGTAGCCTACTATTTCATGACATTGTTGGCATGCTGAAGGTGATGTTACCCATGTTCCATGACTACTATAGTACCATTAAGAAGCTCAAAATAGGGTTAAAGAAGAAAATTGATGTTTTTGCTTGCCTAGAAGATTGGATATGATGTTGTATCCCCTTGAAAACTAAGATATTTTTTATTTAATGCTTTACTGATGATTTTTAGATGTTAGAAGTGCTTTTTCCAGGGGGAGCTTGGTGCTTGCATGCCTAAAATGAAGGTAAAAATCAGATTTTTGGAGGAAATCAAGAAAATGGAGCAAATTGAGACCTTTGGTTGATGTTTCTAACCAAAGCATGGAGGTATGAAGCTGAAGAAGGTGAATAAGGTGAGTTACAAGGTATGCCTTTGTCATTAATGTAAAAAGGGGGAGAAGTTCAGGGTGTTTTCCATCAATGACAAAGGGGGAGATTGTTGGCATGGTGTCCTAATAGGTGTTGTCATTGATGAAAAACCACATTAATGAAAAAGTGAATGTTGTATGATGATGTCATGATGTTGTATATGATGCTAACATACTGGTTCAGATGTATATCAGTTGCTACAGTGGGATTCAGTGAGGTGTGCTTTACTCTAGCAAGCCTATACAGGTGCCTAGGAGGTGTAGCTTGACAGTGTGAGCTTCTTGGTTGCTTGGTAAGAATGTTGGCATGAAGACTAGAATTATTTGAGGGTGATTGAGCACTCACAATAGTGGCATGGTACAGGTACATGTGGTTCACTTGGTTACAGGTGCTCATTGGGAGCAGGTATGCTTGCTTGGAGGTGTGACAGTGTGGTTTGGAGCCATTTGAGCTCATGGAAGCATGAATTTAGGTGTATCATGGATATGAGGTATGTTTGGGTCATTTTCAGAGGTTTCTTGTTTAGTTATTGCATTATTTCAGTTGACCCTAGCTTCTACAGTGAGGATCTAACATGCAAAGCATAGGTAAGTCTTAGTGACTGGAGATATTGAGCTATGGAATTGATATTATGATGATTGGATATGTTATAGGGATGATTCATAGTTCTCTCAGAAAAATTTTAGGTTCCCATGATGTGTATTTTGTCAGATATGACTGATTTTGTGAGACAGGGTCAAAATCAAGTCAAATTCCAGCTCAAAGTGCAACTTCAGATGCTCATTGTGAATAGTGTGATTTGCATGGGACCTTATGGATTTCAGGGATGATTATAAGGTGATTTTATAAGGTTTTCAAAAAAATAATGAGGTCATTTGATTGTCATGTTTTATGAACGAATGTTAAGAAGGTAAAGAGGTCTAAAACCCTAATTAAACCCTACCTAGGAGCAAGTTTGCAGAAAGTGAAGTATACTGACCCAGTTTTGATTGATTCATGAAAATTTATGATTTTATGTTGTAGAGGAATCCTCAAGATTTCCATAAATGTATGATTGATGTCATGGTGATGAGTGAACCCCACCTAAAAATAACAGTTTCTATAGAAGAAGGTTTTAGGACAAGATGGTCCAAAGGAGTAGCATGAAAAATTGATGGTGCATGATTATTGGGAGTTTTTATTGATTTACATGGAGGTTTTAGGAAATTTTCATGTAGGTTCATGGTGTTTTGAGGTCCAAATAGGTTGACTGGTCAAAGGGCAGTTTTGGGATCTCAAATAGCAGGGTCCAGTAAAATGAGAATAACTTGAGCTACAGGTGGAGTTTTGAGATGATTCAAGTTGTTTTGGAAATTAGATTCAGATATATTTCCATTTATATATGTTATTTAATCATGATGAGGTCATTTTATAGGATTTCCAGGTCATTCTTTGAGCAAGAATATTTTTGGCAGTTCAAGACAACATCTGTTTTGGTGAAAGTTTGATGTTTTTTGAAGCATGAGATGGATTGGGTGATGCTTCCTATCACCTTGAATGTGAATAGGGATGAATTTTTCATTAAATTAATCCATTTTTAGGTCTTTAATGTATGTATAAATTATTTTATGAGCTAACCTTTGGAAACAACTTTTTGGCAGGTTGATTTGGTGAAGGAAAATGTTGTTGTGGTTTGAAGTGAAGGATGTTTCATGACTTATAAATTTCTTAGAAGTGTTCTAAAGGTTATTAAATTTATTTTGAGTGGTCACATGGCATGTTTTTGTTGAGTATAAGTGATTTGGTGATCAGATGAAGTTTCCAGGGTGCTGAAGGGTGCAGGAAACAACTGTTTTGAGATTTGTAAAGGGAACTGGGCCCAGTAAATGAAATAATTTGATTGGTTGATATTAATTGTGACCATGTATGAATGTTTTATGATATTTTATTCATATGTAAAGGTTTTGGGTCATGAAAAATATGGTACTAATGTTAGGGCATTTTTAAGAATGTGCCCATGGGGTTTTGAGCCATTTTTGGCACATGTAATGAGGTTTTTAGCTAGGCCGACCTAATTGGGTCACTTGTGACTATTGTATTTAAAATTTTAAATGTTTCCTTGATGTATGGGTCGAACCAAATGGAGGGAAAATGTTGTGCCTAAGTTTGAAAGGTGGAGAAGCATATAAAAGCATGTTTTTGGGTGCTTTTTGGAACTAGTTGTGTGTGTGCAAGTGGAGCGACCTAGGTGAAGTGTGATTGCAGGTGTTTGAGCATGATTTGGAGCTGAATCAAGTGTGTTGTAGGTTGAAAAAAATTAGAGGACATGAGAGCAAGAGTTTGATGATTTTTAGAGGGTTTGATGAGCTTGTTTTGTGAAGTGTGATCACCTAGGGTTTGAGTGAAGAAGTGTGAGCTGAATATTGGATCTCCATCAGTTGTGGTAGAAAAAAATAAGATATCTACACATCATAAGGTGGTTGAGTGGGTGCTTGATCATCTTGGGGGGTTGTAGCCTCCTTGTGGAGTTGGTGCTTCACAAAATTAGGGGTTGGTGCTCCTTGTAGGGTTGGTGCTCTACTAAACTAGGGGTTGGTGCTCCTTGTGGGGTTGGTGCCTCACTAAATTTAGAAACATATCAATATAAGATTTTGTTTCAGTGGGTTTTCTTCCCCTTGAGGGTTTCCCACTTATATCTTGTGTTCTTATGGTGTTTCTTTGCTTTCATGGTTACATGCTTTTTTGATGGTTTATGGTGTGCACACATTAAGAGTTGAATAAGTGGTTATTGTGATTGTATGCTTATGGTATTTTGAGTTTCAAATCTGAAATATAATTTGAAATTTTTATAAGGACTGATTCACCCTCCCCTCTCAGTCCATTGTGCTTCTAACAATTGGTATCAGAGCTGGTCCTTTTTGTAGAATTTTGACAACTTAAAAGGAGATCCTTGAAGTACAATATGGCGAGAAACACTATTATTTGAAAGGTAGAACTGTTTGATGGTGTGAACTATATATTTTGGAGAATGAGAATGAGGCCCTATATCATGGGTCAAGGGTTTGATGTATGGAATATTATTGTAAGTGGTTATAATCCTCCTACCTCTTCCACTCTCACTGATGATGAAAAGAAGGAATATACCAACAACTCAAAGGCCTTCAATGCAATCTTAAGTGGTCTTGGAGAATATGAAATGAGAGATGCATTGCAAGTCTCAAAAATTTCAAGTCTGGAAAAACTCCAAGTTCTATTCTATGAGGACTCAAAGGTAAGAATTGCTAAGCTTCAAACTTTTAGAAATTAGTTTTAATCACCTAAGATGAATGATGATGAGAACATTACAGCCTATAATCATAGAGTTGATAAGATTGTTAACAATATGAAAGGGTTAGGAGAATATCTGAAAGAGGAAGTAATTATCCAAAAGGTGTTAAGATCCATGACTCAAAATTTTGATTCAAAAGTATCATCTATAGAGAAAGCAAATGATCTCACTAAGAGATGAGGGTAATGGATTCCAAGCCTCCTAAGAAGGAGATAACATTCAATATGGATAAAGTGACTAACGAAAAGAAGGATAATTCTAAAGAATCTTCTCTATAGCTTGATGATTTGCTATGGTTGCTATAAGAATGACACTTAGGCCGATCTAATTGGGTCACTTGTGACTATTGTATTTCAAATTTTAAATTTTTTCTTGATGTATGGGTCAAACCAAATGGAATGCCCCGTTCAATGTTCCTAGTCCCTGACCTGCCGACCCTGTTACTAATCCTGGGAGACTGGTGTGCGTGTGCTCTCGTTGACCGTTGTTGACCTTGTCCGGGTCGCAGTGAAGATTTTTCACCTTCCCCCTCTCCTTCTTGCCCTTCGGGTCGTTGTCGACACCCCAAACTGTGGACCCCGTAGCGTCATGGACGGTTATACGGGTAAAGGAAAATTTGGTTCTCGGCTCTTCGAGTTTGTCGGGCGTCGACATTAATAGGATTAATAATTATTATCATTATTTTAAGCTGTAAAATCGTAATAATAATGTTGGTAATAATATTATAATTTTATGGTCGATGTGCTTATTAATTGTATTATAACTCGTATCGGGTGATTTTTAGTAATACGGTTAATAAAATTTGTGTTATTATTATTATTACCTATGGCAATGGATTGACTTTAAGTTATAATTTTGTCGTTATTTGTCTATTTCTTTTTCTTCGTTTTAGGCTTGTTTGTGTTTTTATCTGATTAAAACAAACAAAAGCAAAAATAAAAAATATTAAAGGAATTAAAATTTAAATAAAATCGAAAAGCCCGTGGGGGCGGATTAGGGCAAAGAGAAAGAAATCGAAAAAAAATAAAAAAATTATCGGCCCTGATTCTTTTGGGCGAGTTAGGGTTTGTTTTTTGTTTTGGGGAATGGGCGGCTGGCTTGGGGCGCAAGATTTGTCACACAAAAAAAAAAATGAGTTTGTTGAAACGGCCTTGGAAACTTTCATGCAAAGGCAACGATTCAGGCAAAGCCAGACTCCACAAAACGTTTCTAGCTCCCTCCCAGGCCGCGCCACATACCTGCGTGGGAAGATCAATGCAAAAACGGAGGAGGTTTGTTCTGTGTTTTTGCAACATGGCCAGCACCCTTCCAACCCGCGCCCAGGCCTGCGTGGGCTCCCATCAAGGCCAAAAAAATGCAAAGAAATCTTGTCAGATGTTGCAGTTGCAAGTGCCCTAGTAGTTTTCCATGTAAAAAACGTGAAAACATGCGCCTGGCAATGCGAGTTCAACTAAATGCCTGGGGAACGAATGTGGTTTCTTTGACTGCAATGATTTTGGGTTTGCACAAAATGGACCTGTTGAAAAGGCTTACATGGAACTGTTTGACAAAATGCCTGCAAAGAAAAAAACGTGGCTGGGTGGATATGTTTGCTTGGTGTTTGATGAGCACATGAGAATGTGCAAAACATGGAAGTATTTAAACATGGTATGAACAATAAAATCTGGTTTTTTTTTGTAATATTTTGTGCTTGCATGGTGCATAGTTGATATGCAGTGGATGCAAAATGTGGAAGTGTATTCAAGGCATGTGAATTGTTCAGCGAAATGCCTCAGATATTTCATCTCATGGAATGCAATGGTTTTGGGATATTTCAAATACATGGGCTGCATATGAACTTTTCCCGATGAATACATTTGAATATGTAGAGGATTTGTTGAGAAGGTGCATGAAATTTTGGGAGAATGCCTCAAAGAAATTTGTCAATGGAATGCCAATTGCAGGATATGCACATAATGGATTCATAGTACACATGACATTGTTTGCTATCCCAAACACACTGATAAGCTATCTTTACCATGGGCTTGTTACTCAACTGGAAAACAAGTTGTTCCTTTCTTGCCACCAAGGAAATTCCAATGAACTGGCCACCGTGTTGTGATTATGGTGGAGCTATTTTTGATGCTCGTGGCTGCAAGCGAAGTGCCCAAGCAAGAGACTGAACCCAAGCCTGCGGCTTCGACCAGTTCATTTCCAGGCATGGTCCTTCTTCCCTTACCTCTCATAATTCTCGTGTTTTAGTTCTCTTTTGCAATTAAATAGAATTTTAAATCATTAGGACTTTTAATACAGTTAAATGTTCCTTCAACTCATTACAAAACAATAAAGTGTCGTGTCGCAACTCTCGAAGCCATTATAACTCGCCTACTTTAAACCATGAACTATCACCCTCACTTTGAGATGATCTAGAAAACTCTTACCCTTTTGACCGCTTCCAATATCGTTTTATCGACCAGACAAATTTGACTCTCCATTGATAAAGTTGACCTTCTCTTGCTTTTTAAAATAGTTAAATTTTGCAATTTTCAGAGACTCACTAAGTACCCTTCGCAACTCTGGAAACGAGATGTGAAGTTTCATTCGTGTACCTTGGTATACGAGGAGTCGCCTTGATTTTTGGTTTGACCCGAAACGATCATATGACATCCTTTTGACGCCCTTATAGGAGCCCTGTAACACTGGTTTACAACAGTAGAAAGTTGTTAAAACTAGAAAGTTGGCTTTCGTTTTGGATCGCCATTTGAAACCTGGAAAGAGAAATCACTTCCCGTCTTCACAAACCTCTAGCGATTATACTAGACAAATGCATGGAACATTCAGTATAGGAAAGAGAACTTTTCGGGATAGTTTGGCGAAGCCATTTTGTAGGCCTCCGGTCACAGTTTGACGAGGTCAAACTGGTCCAGTTTCGTCTTGTCGCTCCAGAAAACTTGTCGCCATTTGAAAATGGTTTACTAGTTCTCAGTCCCGTCGACTCTGATGAACTCTCCTTATGTAGGGGAACTAGTAGGAGATGTCTCGTTGCGTGCTTCTCCTTCAAACGTCAGTTATGGACACGGGTTTCTGGGCCCTCGAGCTAACTTTTGGCATTTTACAACTGGGTGAACTACGACCAGTGGCCCCGGAAAACTAACCGCCAAACGCAAACCGTGCGCTCTTTTTCAATTCCGTCAGTTGTTATGAATTCTTGGTATATCTGGGGACACGTAGAAAGTTAATCCTAACATGCCTGCTCATCAGAAGATAAATTTTGGAAGCAGTTTCTTAGCCTCCGAGCCTGTTTTGAACGTTTTTGTAATTAGTGAGAAAATGTAAAAGCAGAAAGTTGCGGACCCTCGTAGGGTTGCCAAATCCCCTTTGGAAACTTTCAACACACATAAATAAATGTTTAAAACACTAGAATGAAACTTGTTGTGTGTATTGGAACTTTAGACAAAATGATATTTTCTCTCTCTTCCTTTCTCTCTCTCTCTCTGAGTTTATAAAATGAAGAAAAAAAATGAAATGCAATGATTACATGTTTCTAGATTTTATTTTTATTTCGATTGCATATTGTAGTTATTGTCAGATGTAAATGGGAACTGAAAAATGATAATTATGATTGTTTTAGGGTGGATGCCATGCCAGTGATTTATCGCTGATATCATGCTCACGTGGGTTTTGCAGGATGGAAGAATGACGACGCAAAGGGCGATGTGTAATTTAATTATTATTATTGTAATTTTTATAGGTCATTGTAAAATGAATAACTGTGTAATGTAGTCTCTTGTTACTGAAAAGTTATAAATGAAATTTGTTAATATGTATGATATGCCAGTTTTAGGGATACTTAGGAAATGTGCCTCTAATCACCAGTTCAATTTGATTTTAGTTGTGTATAAAAAAAAAGAGGTTTGATTTATATAAAGCAATTTTGAAATTGAAGTTAAGATATTGTGGTACCTTCTCAGTATTCAATAAACGATTAAATTAATTATTGGGTTACCTTCTTACATTGCAGACACATTAAAGAGTTTTAATGGGAACACTCAACCCTAATAAAATATTCATGCATAACTTGCCTGTATGTGTGATCCCGTTCTACCAAATAAGAAAATTAAAACCGAAGAATGACCTTAAACTTTGCATTTGATGAGACCTCATAGGTTAGGTAAATAAAACCCCTCGTTGGAGTATACCGTCATAGTCATTAGGTTTAGCGACATTGTCGTGAACCCATATTTTAGGAATAACATGGTCCAACCTTATCCAGAGTATGCGGTTTCCTTCTAGTTTTGGTAATCGCGAGAAGAATGTCCTCTCTTCAGGTCCAACACCATGCTGAGTGTTGAAGATCACCTTAGAAGTCACCTTATGAGTCCTTGTTCGAAGGAACGACTAAGCGGTGCAACCCTGGATTCTATCAAAATAACACCTTGGTATGTCCTTGAATGTGGTTTAGTATAATTTTGTCCACCTGCCTTAAACTCTTATATAGTTGAGGCGTAGGTCATTGAGTGCATAATGGAAGAAACCAAACCTCAGCTGATTAGGAGGTGTCACTTGTGGTTCGTGTATGGTTTACAATTCTTCCGACCATATACCCCTTTCCTGATGGTAGTCAAATACTTCTGTAACTCCTGATTACACAACAATGCTATGAACGAGACCATAGTGCGATGTATAAGCATATCCTAAGATGAGAACAAGATTTAAGATTAGGATGGAGGTCACTCATGAAGTCCTTAAAACTTAATTAAACATAATCAAGTGTTTCAAAGAATATAAGTCATCTTGGTGTGACCAAACTATGAGAAAACAAAAGATATGTATAAATAGATATATATATAAATCTTATTGGAATTCAATAAGTTTTCAAATTATAATAACAATGGTAGAGAAATAAATTCAGTGTGAATCGAGAATCATTTTGGTGCAAAGCTGCCCTGTATCTAATATCTCCGTCAAATCCTTTGATTGCGTTTTGGGCATCAAGTCACTTTCGTTTGAGTTGTAAGGGTAAAACTGTAGACATCAAATAAACGTTGGAGAAGAATATTTTTGCATAATAATAGGATAATTAAGTACTTTGTATGCAATTTGATTTATGCCAAATATGTATGTCAGTTATGGAAAATTATATAAAGTATAAGAAGCCAACTTGAGAAGGTGGAATTGTTTTTTTTTAACCGCGGAACAAACTTAAGAAAATTTAGGTGGACAAACGAGGAAATTTATCCTTGCTCGAAATGTCCTTGGAATGTTAACTTTAACCAAAAATACAGTTAAAGTAATGATATGTCGTGGGTTCGCCGTTCCTATAGTCACGTTTCTTGTGGTTGGGTCTTTCCTAGTATTCGTTCGTTGGGAAGAGTGTGGTATCGACATGTCGATGTCGCCTGCATGTGTCTATGTGAGTCGATGACTTATGTGATTGTCGCATGTGTGTCGAGTTTTGTACTTGGAGCCCTTACTGTGTTGTGTGTCGTGAGCAATGTAAGTCAAAAAAAAAATTATCCTGGTATTTTTCTGTTGTATTTGGGTGCGTAAAATGTGGGCACTACATATTTGTGATGAGAGTATTGACTCTCCTTTTCGTGGATCCAATGAGGAATCCAATGTGATGTACCGCCTTGTTTGGTGTGAATGGAATGATATTGTGAATTGCAGAGTGTTGAAACATTTTGACCTTATGTGATGTGAAGATGTATTGATGTATTGCATGACAAATTTATGTAAAGTGAATGGAAGTTTATCGTGATGTCATCACCATATTGTGATTTGTTGTGTGCATCGTCGTGTTGTATTACAATTGACTATATGTCGTAATGTTAGACATTTTGTTCCTCATATGTGTAATTCATGTAATATGTGATGGTTCATGTCATGATTTAGGGGCATATGGTGAGTATGATCCCTAGCGTACAGTGATTGCACCTTGGGTGCAGGATGTGGTAATGTGATGTATCGTAACTTGTGAAGGTAATGATTGTGTTGTACCCTGTATATTTATACCATGCGCAAGGCGTTATGGTTGTTGTGTGTGAATTACCATTGTGTTTGTGATGTAGTTATGTGTATGTTGTGAAACCTTACACTAGACGACCCTAAGGGGATAAACTGTCAAGAGTGTATGTGTGGAGAGAGGAGGCGTGGACCAGGTTTTCATAATCTTGAGCCGAGTATGAGTGAGGAAGTGGAGTCTTATATAGACTGAAAATCCACTTCTATCTGTTTAGTATACTTTGAGCTTGCTCAGTATATTGTGGGTGCGCACCACCTTAGGCTCAACTTATGCAACCTTGTGTCCCCTGCTCTTTCCTATTGGATTGTTCATTGAATAATCCTATGTGATTTTGACTATGTTGATCCTTGTGGGAGTATGGAGGAATGATTCAGGCAGAGATGATGACAGTTACATTATTTGATATACTCATTTCTGGTTACATGTATATTTTCACGAGCTGAGGCTCGATGTCTGAGTGCCAGCAACTCAATGAGTACCCCTTTGGTGGCGATATGAGGCCACATAGTGATTGTGATGTGCTATTTTCTCATTACGTATTTTATTCGTAAATTAATCTTTCCCTTTTCACTGGAACCAGCCGTTTTCTTGATTGACATGTTCTTATATTTTGGGCATTTATTTGATTGTTTCATTAACATTTGGATTTTGCACTAACCAAGGCTAATTAGCCATTTGTTTTTCTTGGTTTTAAAACTTTCTTTCCATATTGAAAGATTTATAGCCTAGCCCAAGGCTTTTGATTTTGCCACTTGGCATTTGAATGGATTGTTATGCTGGTTCTAATGTCATAATGTGTTGGATTAGGGTCATGGGATTAACCATGGAGTGGTTGGACCTATGGACCCGCTTCGTTGTATGGGGGTACGCCCCAAGGAGTTACAGATAACTAGCGGGTTGTTGAACCACGAGTTATTATGTCACTTGGGTTGGGGGTGACGGGGCTCTATGTGCCCAGGGCAATAGGGTGACCCGGCCTCATTAAAAGGAGAAAGGAGATTGGCCTCTATGGTTGAGTGACCTATTATTATTTATGGGCACTCTATGGTTGAGTGACCTGATATTCTTGATGGGGTTCTATGGTTGAGTGACCCAACTTGGTTTTGACACTATGTTTCTTTCTCTTTGGGAGGCATATGGAGATTATTTGGTGATGCTTTGGGGAGCATATGGAGTTGCTTTATGATACTTTAGGAGATATATGGAGTTTTACCTGGTACTTTTGGAGATATATGGGTTTTGTTTCGTGATGTCTTATTATGTGTGGAGTTGGTATAGTGAGTTATGTGTACATCTTGTGAGTTCTTTAGACTTGTTATGATTGAGGCTTGACTTTCCTCTTGGTTGGTATGGACTATTGGATATTGGATTGGAACTATGTTGTTATAGTCATGGATTTTTGGGACTTGTGATACCCGTTGTATATGTATCAACGTGTTGATTTTGTTTGTTAGTCATATGTGTGTACTAGATCTATGTCTAGGGCGTAATTGTTGGAAATTAATTGTTATGTGGTCTACTTGTTGTCATTCCATGGTTTGGTGAAACCCTTGTAATGTGATACGGTCATGAAAGTATGTAAAAGTATGTTGTGAAAATTTGGTGTTGTGTATGACCCTAGTAGGGTGTTGTGACTCTAGTTCATGATGGGAACCCACAGGAATGAAATAACTAAAGTTATGCAAACAATGAAATGCTAAAGGACTTGAATTAAGAATAATGTTAATGGAAAGAGATTAATGAAATAACAATAAGAGAGAACTGCCAATCTTCACAGAACCTTGAAAGTTAAAATTAATCTACTAAATGTTTCTAAGACTACCATGTGGCCGTGCTTTAAGTAGCTAAAATTTTAAACCATAGGGTGTACTTTTCCCTTTACTTGTTATTGGTTGCGTACCATTTCTTCCCTCTGTGTTATGTCGCATCGAGGATGATGCTTTCTTAAGGGGAGGAGAATGTAATGCCCCGTTCAATGTTCCTATTCCCTAGCCTGTCGACCCTATTACTAATCCTGGGAGACTAGTGTGCGTGTGCTCTCGTTGACCATTGTTGACCTTGTCAGAAAGTCGCAGTGAAGATTTTCACCTTCCCCCTCTCCAATCTTTTGATTTGGGTCATTGTTGACACCCCAAACTGTGGACAGATAAAAACCATGGAGGTTGAAAGAATAATTTTTGGTTCTCCACTTGAAAAGTTTGTCCCCAAAGAAATATTAAGCCAAATCTGGATTTTAATTGCATTGGTCAATATAAGCTATGTTGTAAAAATGTGGGATAACAATAATAAGTTGACTGTAAAATCTGTGCTTAAATCAGTATTCTCCCATCTTACAAACCCATACCCTATATTTTGAAAAATTTCATAAAGTGCGAATGATTTGAATTATATTTGGTGTGGATTGTCACTTCAAATTTACACGCGTTTTAGAATTTCTTGGGATTTTAGATTCCAAACAAACCAAAATGCAAGATTGAACCCTGGAATATTAGAGGAATTAATAATAACATAATATAATGATAAAAGAACGTGCAAATCCTAATCGTGCTTGGACCAGCAAAGAGAAATGGGGGTCGACAAAAAATGAAAATAAAAAAAGGTCCATGATTTTTTGAAGATTTTTTTACAAATTGCTGGATTTGGATTTGAAAAGGGTTGCCCTCTGAAATGGCTTAATTCTTATTAGTTTAGCTCTAGCAAAAAAATATGATTTTATTGAAATTTTGACCTTTAGAAACCTTTGGAAAGGCAAAATTTGTTCCCCGCGCCAGATCCACAGAACAAAGTACATACATGGTTGGAATGGCTGCGGAATCCTTGGATTTACAAAGGGCGTAAAATTTTGTTATGTTCTAACACAAGTCCTCATGGCTCAAGCACTCCTTCTACAAAACACGCATCCTCTTTTTACTTGGGCCAAGGCTCTCAAAACCTTTGGAAACTCGGTAAAACATTAAGTAAAATTTCACCCTTGCCTCCATAAAATTTGTTCCATGAAGACAGGCAAAATTTTGATTCATCGATAACTTATTTCAGCTCCCCGGTGCCCAAATTCTGGCCTGTTTGTCCCAAATTGTTTGTGCCTTGATTTCCTGTTATCACCGAATCACAGCACCCCTGAATGTGCAGATTTCTAGTTTGAACACTCTCACAGTGTGATTGGATAACATGGGTACTATCTCCAAGTTGTGGGACTTGCTACTTGAGATAGACCTCCAGAGAAAGCTGGTTCTTGCTCCTAAACTACCTGCCACAATCTACTCTAATGCAGGATAAGCTAACTATTCTAATCTAATATTTCCAAGGGACCAGGGAGAGAGAATGCATAAAATGAAAGCCTACACTAAAGCGGTGATACACCAGAAAAGGAGGGTGTGAGAGTAGTCTCCAAATGTGTGAAATACAGAGGTAAAGTGCACACTAGAAGAGGTGATCACAGTTCTCCATAATCTAGAAAAATGCATTCACAACAATATTTCAAGCATACACAATGATAATGAATCCCTGCAAGAATATAATAATAGACACAATATATTTGTAGAAAGATTAAAGGGGCAAGAAGAATGCAAGAAAACACAGCAGGGGAAGATACATCCACAAACTGATATTTTATTGCTTCATGAATATGCACAGTTCAATCTATTACAAGATAAGGGCCTGGATCACCATGCAAGGAGTCCACTACAAGGGCTTGCAACACACTGGCTTCACAAAGGAAATTTTGACAGAGCTTTGTTACCCAAAAAATCTCTCCTTTTACAATGAGCCCAACACTTCAATTTATAGAAAAATGAGAAGGAAAAGAGAAGGGAAAATGGAAATCCCGAAATCTGTCCTTCAACCACCTGTAAGAGGAATTAAATTGAGTGGAATGGGTATACATTACTTGCAAAAGGCTCCCCATACTGTCCCATGTGCTGCAGCAGAGAAGGAATGATGACCATGCCTCTTAATTGCACTCCCAGCTACCAAATAAAACACTGTTCTGAACCCGGCCACGTTTTCTTAAAAAATCTCCATCAATTTCTGATCAAATCTGGAATTTCTTGATTTCTGCATTGGGCTCGGAACCACGATTCCAACGGTACCAATTTTGTGCGATTTCGTTGAGAAATGCAAAAGTTATGGCCTTCTGAGTGCGGGCAGCTATTTTGGGTCTGGAAGGCGTTTTCTGTCATTTGACGGGAATGAGCATTAATGACTGGTTACTGAATATGCCGAATCTTGTATATCTACATCGACATTAATAGGATTAATAATTATTATCATTATTAAGCGTAGAGGACGTCGTGCTCGTTCCAGAAAGTCCAATTTTATGAAAATCGAAGCTCGGAGTCAAAAGTTATGGCCGTTTGAAGTTTCACGGGTCAAAATGTTGACTTTTCTTAATGGATTGACTGCCTTCGGCCATTTCGGCTTTTCGCGTCCCACGCGTCCCTTTGTCCCATTTGGCACAGTGCTGAAATTCGAAAAGCATTAAAAGGGGCAGGCCGAAGCCGGGAAATCGGTTCGCGCCTTTACAGCCCATATGTTACCGTTTTTCTGATTTTTTGCACCGTGGCGGAAAGTGGGACAAATTCGCCCGGACCGGCCGGTTCGCGCATGATTTTGTCCCATTTGCCTTGGACTGTTCCGGGACAAAAGTTCTCATTTCGGCCGATTCGGCCGGTTCGCGTCCATTTCCAGCTTCCACCCAGGTCGTGCCACAGACTGTGTGGGACTTCCTTGACTCATTTTGGCCGAGGTTTGGCCGGTTTGGTCTGTCACTTTTGCCCGCTTGTCCCAGCCTGCCCCTCTCAGCAGTTAGCCAATTTTTTCTGGAAAGGAATTTTGTCCAGATCGGCTTTTCGCGCCCGCCCTAATTTTGTCCCATGATGTCCCAATTGCATTCTGGGGCCACCTAAATGCTGGATTTCGGCCGATTCGCGCCTTTTTGTCCCACTTGTCCCAAAATGGTTTTGTTGAGGACTAGGACTTAGCCAATTTTCACAAATTTTTCTGGATCAACCTACTTTTTCTGCAACTTTTTTACCTTTTCTTAGAGCTTGCTCTCTTCAACTGTGGACAGGGGAGTTTAGAAAATATCTGAGGGACATCCTCAGAAACATGATGATTTTATCCCTGAATCAATCAATTGTCTGGGACTTTTTATTTGATGCATGTTATCAAAATTTACCCATGCAGGGGTGAAATTTTGACAAAAGGTATAAGTTGGAGGTGCGGTCTGTTAGAGGTACAAGATAACATGATTCCCAAAAGGGTTTGTTTGACATTGAACTTGTCTTGATAGAGATGCTGTCAAAGAAAATCCTGTATATCTCATCTTTGTGTAATGATTTAACACGTGTCACAAAATGGATGGTTGCAAGTATTGAATGTGTTTGGCAAATGCGTTTGAAAGATGCGGTTTTATGGAACACTTTCCCTGACCATGTAAGCTTTGTTTTTTTACTTAGCCTTTAGCCATTCTGTGTTCAATGCATTGGGTTGTAAAATGTTTGATATTTCAGTCTCTTGAATGCATGCCTAAATTTTTTATGTTTGTTGGTTTTTTATGAGCAATGAGAATGTGAAAAAATCTGCTTAAAGGCATGTCACAATAGTTTGACTAAATTCCTTCAAAAAAATCATGGATAATGGAATACAAGGCATTTTAATCTCTATGTACTCAAAGGATTCCTTCATCTGGCGTGCATCCTATCCAAACAACAATTTAAGAAATCACTTTGATCATGCTCACTTCTTCGAATCCAGACAGGAGAAATGTGATCAGCCTAGAATGGTTTACAAGGATGGTTTGGTTTTACATTGATTACATGTCATGTTAAATGGTGGATTTGGTCCTCTGCTCGTGGTCTGGTTGGCGAAGTAAAGCAAGAGACTGAACCCAAGCCTTTCGACCATCGTTCCTCCATTGCATGGTTCTTCTTCCCTTACCTCTCATAATTCTCATGTTTTAGTTCTCTTTTGCAACTAAATAGAATTTTAAATTATGAGGATTTTTAATACAGTTAAATTTCCCTTCAACTCATTGCAAAACAATAAATTATCGTTGTTGTAACTCACGATGTCATTATAACTTGTCTACTTTAAACCATGAACTATTACCCTCACTTTGAGATGATTTAGAAAACTCTTACCCATCTTGATCACTCTAATATTGTTTTATCAACCAGATGAATTTGACTCCCCATTGATAAAGTTGACCTTCTCCTCTTTAAAATAGTTAAATTTTACAATTTTCAGAGACTCACTAAGGACCCTTCGTATCTCTGGAAACGAGATGTGAAGTTTCACTCATGTACCTTGGTATACTAGGAGTCACCTGTTGATTTTTGGTTTGACCCAAAATGAACATATGACATCCTTTTGACGCTCTTATAGGAGCCATGTTACACTGGTTTATAGCAATAGGAAGCTGTTAAATCTAGAAAGTTGGCTTTCATTTTGAACTGCCATTTAAAACCTGAATGGAGAAATTACATCCCGTCTTCGCAAACCTCTAGCGTTTATACTATACAAATGCATGGAACATTAAATATAGGAAAGAGAACTTTTAGGATAGTTTAGCGAAGCCATTTTGTAGGCCTCCGGTCACAGTTTGATGAGGTCTTACTGGTTGAATTTCTTCTTGTCACTCCAGAAAACTTATCGCCATTTGAAAATGGTTTACTAGTTCTTAGTCCCGTCGACTCTGATGAATTCTCCTTATATAGGGGAACTAGTAGGAGATGTATTTTTGCATGCTTCTCCATCGAACGTCAGTTATGGACGTAGTTTTCTAGGCCCTCGAGCTAACTTTTGTCATTTTACAACTAGGTGAACTATGACCAGTGGCCTCGGAAAACTAGCCACCAAACGCAAACCGTTCACTCTTTTTCAATTCCGTCAGTTACTATGAACTCTTGGTCTATCTGGGGACATGTAGAAACTTAATCTGTGGAGGGCGTTCTCATCGGGAAGATAACTTTTGGAAGTGGTTTCTTAGCCTCTGAGCATGATTTGTACGTTTTCATAGTTAGTGAGAAAATGTAAAAAAGAAAAAGCTGCGGACCCTCGTAGGGTTGCCAAACCACCCTGGAAACTTTTAACACATGCTAAATAACTGTTTAAAACCCTTATGTGTAACTTGTTGTGTGAAATGGAACTTTTGACAAAATGGTGTTTTCTCTCTCTTCCCTTCTCTTTCTCTCTCTCTGGGTTTATAAAATGAAGAAAAAAATGAAATGCAATGAATACATGTTTCTATACATTTTCATTTCGATTGTAAATTGTAATTATTGTATCTTATGTAAATGGGAAATTGAAAAATGATAATTATGATTGACTTAGGGTGGATGTCATGCCAGCGATTTATCACTGATATCATGCTCACGTGGGTTTTGCAGGATGGAAGAATGACGACAAAAAAAAGTGATGTGTAATTTAATTATTATTATTGTATTTTTATAGATTATTGTAAAATGAATAAATGTCTTATGTATTCTCTTGTTACAAAAAAGTTATAATTGAAATTTTTTAATATGCATGAGATGCTAGTTCTAGGGATACTTAGGAAATGTGCATCTAATCACCGGTTCAGTTTGATTTTTAGTTGTGTATGGTAAAAAGGGTTTGATTTATATAAATTAAATTGGAATTGAAGTTAATATATTGTAGTACTTTCTCAGTATTCAATAAACGATTAAATTAATTATCGGGTTATCTTCTTACCTTGCAAACAAAATAAAGAGTTTTAATAGGAACACTCAACCCTAATAAAATATTCGTGCATAACTTGCCTGCATGTGTGATCCCCTAGTTTTACCATATAAGAAATTTAAGACCGTAGAACGAACCTTAAACTTTGCACTCGATGGAACCTCTAGGTTAGGTAAATAAAACCCCTAGTTGGAGTTTACCATCATAGTCATTATGTTTAGTGACATGGTTGTGAACCCATATTTTAGGAATGTCATGGTCCAACCTTATCCAAAGTATGCGGTTTCCTTCTAGTTTTGGTAATCGCAAGAAGAATGTACTCTCTTCAGGTTTGACACTAGCCTGAGTGGTGAATACCGCCTTGGAAGTCTCCTTATGAGTCCTTGTTAGAAGGAATGACTAAGCGGTGTAACCTTCCCATCTGTGGAGTCAGGTAGATATATTACTCCCTTGGTATCCTATTGGATTTCCGGGCCTTACGATAATTAGATCTAGAAATTAACTTCATCAGTGAATGAAATCCCTATTGGATCCAAATGACCTAAATGAAGATCGTGATAGAGTTGTTCTATGTCTTGCATTCTCGTTAGTGAACCATTTTTGTCCCTCGTAAATAAATTTCTTGTCTTGGGTTTTTGAAAATTTAGTGCCCTGATCTTTCACGAAAGGATTATAGGGTAAATACATTTTAACCTTAATCACACTTATAAGAGAGATTGAAGCCCTAGGTGAAACTGGAATTAAGCTTAACCATGTGCTTCTTTAATATGTCATACAAGTACTTTCGTAACTCTTATGTTTAAAATGATAGTAATAATGAGACCCCAGTGTGACACAAAAGTAAATCATATGAGAGTAAAACCAAAATTTGAGGTTAGGAATAATGTCACTAGGAGTCCTTAAGAATTAATTAAAACATCTTCATGTGTTACAAAGAATATAAATTGGTGGGACTTCAACAAAAAAAAAGATATACATATAAATTATGTCTTATCAAATTTAACTGGAATTCAACAAGTTATTGAACTATAATAATAATGGTAGCGAAATAACTATTCCGTGATCGATGGATGTTCTTGGGGAAAAAAGCTATTTCAAATCTATGTCTTTCTTAATCCCAAGATTTCATTTTGACATCACGTTAGGTTCACTTATGCAGGAAGATTAAATTCTAAACTTTGAATAAGCATTTTGGGAAGCATAATCTTAACATAAGAATGAGAGAGTTAGAATTTTGTATAAAATTTGAAATATGGAAAATACTTAGGTAATTTATGAAGATTGTCATAAGGGTAAGGAGTAAAATCAAATGGTTGAACAATAAGTGAAAGGTGAAACAAATTTTCAAAACATGTAGGTGGAAAAAGGGAGAAAAATTTGGTTACATAATACTGTTATTAGATGTTTATCGTACTCTAGATGTAGCCATGATAATGATGTGTTGTGGGTTGTCAATCCTTAAGTCCCTTTTTATTGTGGTCATGGGTATTTCTAGTATTTGTTTGTTGGGAAAAGTGTGGCATCGACATGTCGATGTCATCTACATGATGTCTATGTGAGTCATTGACTTATGTGATTGTCGCATGTGAGTTGAGTTCTATACTTGGAGCCCTTATTGTGTTGTGTTTAGTGAGCAATGTAAGTCAAAAAAATAAAATTATCCTAGTATTTTACTGTTGTAATTGTGTGTTAAAGCTTGGGCACTATACATTTCAATTCTAAATGATAAATCATCATCACTCAACTCCAACAATATAGCTCAAAGTTTGCATTTTCAAATAATAGTGATTTCATACAATCATCTTCAAACTTATATCTCAAAAGGAGTTTAATAAAATATTAACCAGTTCTCATATTTTAAAAGTAAACTTTTGGTTATCAAGGATAGCTTGGGTGCAATAGCCCTAACTCTATAGGTACCTTTGAAGGGAATTATCAACTACATTAATACCATACTTCCCCCATACCATATAAATATGTGTTACTCAGAAGTATTTTAATGAAAGACCATTGAGGGTTACATAACAATCTATTACCTAAGCCAAACAACCATAATTAATTAATGGAAGGATTCAAACCTTTAAATATTTAATATTCATTAAGCCATATTGCAAAAAAATTATATAGACCTTCCCTAACAAAATAATTTTCCACCCAACTTGAATGAGTTGTAGAACACTCCATATCATCTTGGCGAGCCCAATATAACTCTAAAATTTACAACCCATATAAGAATAATAAATTACGCTACTAAAGGATTATACTTTCTCATGACATAGTCCTCTATTATTTATACAATTCTAAAGCTAAAATAGGCTCCACCCAGTAATACGTGGGCTATGGTATCTTTGATCAAATATAAAATATAATAGTTTCCCTCAACTAAATTCAAGACCATTAACTATTCCAAAAAGCCCGAGACAATAAGGTTGAATGTTATTATCTTTCGAATATAAATACGACATGCAATGGGTCAAAAAGTCAGACTTTTAATAAACCCAAATATGTAAACAATAAGAATAGTATAAATTATCATCTCCCAGTTACAATCTGTGTTGTTATCAACATTTTACAAGTATTCAACAATCAATGATTGTGTACGTTTTAATAGCAGTAAGTATCATAGTTAAGATATATGAACAACCACACTTATATTGAATACCTAAGAAGGAGTCAAAATATCAAATACCTATATGATTATATGTTTTCAACTTAATTCATCTCATTAACTCTTACTGATATGAATTTCATTCATTTAAAATATATTAACTAGAGGAATAAAACCCAATAATAATCTAAATTTTAGAATGAACAACAAATTTGAGTTACATAATCCATTCTTCCAATTAATAAAATTGTTGCAATTTTCCCTCCAATCCTTCTTGTTAGATCTTCAAGAAAATCAACCCACTAATCTCTGTATTTCAAACCCTGAATTTATTTTTCGTATTTTCATTTTTAATTACCCTTATTAACATATTAATATATTTGCATAAAATATCCAATAATAGCTTAAGAAGAACTTCCCTTTGAATCCTCATGATTCGATCAAAAATGGGAGCTTAGAAATAACTTAAATTTTATGTGCAAACAAATTCTCAAGAATCGTTCTAGAACTTCATGTGCAACTCACTAAAATAGAGGTCTACAAAATCAATGCTAAAAATAAACCTTCAACACATGCACACTAGCTTCCTGAGGAAGCTTCGGGTTTTTTAATAACATTAAATGCCCTTAACTCTTGTAGGTGCCACATAGTGGCCTGATTAAACCCACCACCTCCTTTTACAATTTACCCACCATATTTTACATAGATATGTTTAACAAGTGATTATCAAAACTCTTTATTAATTTATCAATGTTTCCAATTAAACAATTATTCATAATTAACAATCAAAATATAATCATTGGCCAAGATATGGTTGGGGATCATTAAAAATTAGATTGCCAACTCCTTATGGTCCAAGACCATATCATACCACATTAGAATTTATCTATAACCAATGGTGGGATCAAAAACCTTTAAAATAAAAAAATAACCAATTAATCTTGCCTCCACATTTTATTGTTATTGACCATAATAAAACAAACCATGTTGATATATGCCTTATCTCTATAAACATAAACTTTCCAACTTAAATGGTCCAATACCATAGACATTAAACAATATATCTTGCTATTTATATATGGTTTGAGACCTTTTACCATATAACACTTCTCAACAAAGACATCAACTTATGACTAGAGGAATAATATTAAAAATTACTTAATATATTCCTTGGTCTGAGACCGTTATCATTATAAACATAAACCTTATCAAATTTTCTCATGGTATATGACCAAAAAATAAAGTTAAAGCAATATTACCATATTCATTCTAAGCATAAAAGCGAAGAATATTAAAAAATGTCGTCATGGTCAATGACCAATAAATGATAAATCATGGTAATCGTAACTTAACTTACCTTGTTGTTGTCTTGCGACAATAACTCTGCATTGTGGTCTAAGACCAGCAAAGTCACAAGAAGGTTAAATCATTGGAGCAATAATAATTATCTCCAAGCATCGTAATAATGTAGCTTCAGAAATGGAAATGACATAATAATGAAACCATCACTTATAACAACAAACATATTCATCCAAGATAAGTACAGTAATGAAATAGGTCTATCATCATTAGGAAATCATTGTATACAACCACAAGATGAATTTTGAGCCATAAAAACAAGCATATCAAGAATAAGTTGCAAGTTAGTAAATGGTCAATATACGTAAGGTAACGAATGTCAGTGTAATGCTAGGTATACACATACGCACATGTATATACTTCCTTGTGTGTGTGAGTGTAACTGCATACACAACCTTGCATCAGTACCAATCAACATGCTTCCACATATTGTTTGGATTACCTCTCAATTCATTTTCATAAATAAAATAAAATGAAAAATTGGGATGTAAAGACATACTTCCCCCCCTTAATGAATCATCATAATGAATGATTTAAATCACTAACAGAAAATCAAATTAACCAAAAAATATTCTCATCGCACTATTAAGGAAATATTTCTATGTTTTTACATGCAAAACTTGAAACTTTTCAGATTTTCAGTCTATCATGAATTATAATTCTTGGCTATAGCATCCTTTCAACTAGAAAAAATGTCAAATTATCAGCTAATATGACATAATTTTTTCATTATTGTAATGCCTCTACCATGTCTGTTATCCTTGATCACTTGATTGTAATTGAAGTAGCAAAGATTGATAGGTGATTCTGGTTTTGAAGATGGTGTACTCTTTTGAAAAAAGATTAATCATTGTTGTTGTAGATGATATGCTTTATCTTCTAAAATTGGATAACATCATGCCATGAAAATTATGAATGTTATTAGGATGAAGTATTTCATATACTTTTTATGCTGAAATTTTTAGATGTATTCTGTATATGGATGACAGGAAATAAATTTTTAAAAAATCCTAATAAATCTCTAATTATTCCTCAGTAATCACAAAATATTCTTAATACCATTGTAAAGCTATTGAAACTATCTTTCCAACACATTTTACGGTTGGCAAAACAGAGCTCTGGTTCTCAAGTTATCAACAAATCATCAGAAGTGAGTATTTTATCAAATTGTTTTAGCATATAGAATATTTCATAAAAAGAGTTTTTAATGGAGAAATTAGTAGCACCAATAGATACATTTAATGTATTCAACTTTCATACATGGAAATTGAATATTCAAATGCAACTAATGAATAAGAATCTTTGGGGAATAGTTAGTGGAAAAGAAAAAGAGCCTGTAGATGCTAGCAAATTGTTAGAGTGGAAAACTAGAGATGATAAGGCCAAAGCCATAATAGGGCTTGCAATGTCAGATTCCAAGCCTTGTCATGTAGATCTAGAAAGTCCATCTAGGGAAATTTGGGAACTTTTAAATAATTTTTTTGGTGGAATAGTTGTGAATGCTAAGTTATCTTTAAAGTTACAATTGTTCAAATTTAAGATGAAGGATGGTGTAAGCATGTCAAGTCACATAAATGAATTGAGGTCTCTTATGAGACAAATGGAAGAAGTGGAAGAAAATTTTTACAAGTAAGATGCAAAATATATCCTTTTGAATAACTTACCTCTTAAATATAGAAATTTTGTACTCAGCCTTAGATAAATGACTACTCATACATTAGAGGATATGATATCTACTCTTTTAGCAGAAGAGAAGAGAACCAATGAAGATGTAGAAGAATAAAAGGTGTTATTCATCAAAAGGAAGCATAGGAATTTCTCCAAAAATGAAGGAGAAGTTTAACGTTACTACTATAAGAAAAAGGTTCATACTTCTACATACTGCATAGTTCGAGCTAAAGATGTGCTTAGTGGAAAGCTTAATAACGAAGCCAATATAATCACAGAAGGGGAATCAGCTGAAGAGGAAGAACCCATACAAGAAGAATGTGGGTATAATTCTGATGATTTCTTATACTAAGAAAGCATTTAGAGGATGGAGGTGTTATAAATTATAAGCATTGAGATGGGGTGTGAATCAGTGCTAATTAAAACTTTTGAAGCAATTTCTAGTTATCCAATCACCCAACCTTAAACTACCTTAACCATGATAAACATACACATTCAACCAGTAGAGATAAAGAGAAACAAGCACACATGAAAACATGAAAATACCAGATTTAATGTAGGAGACCCATAAGGGACAAAAACCCACTGAAACTAGAGAACTAGGTTGGAAAATTGTACTATAAAGTTATAGTGATTTCAACATGTGATGAACACCCACACCCTGAAGCACCCACTCCAATTATGAAGCACCCACTTTATTACAATATCGAACACCCACTTGAATACAATACCAAACACCCACTTGGTAGATTTTACAAGCACCTACTTGCTAGGAAGTACCCACTTCCCAATTGCTAAGCAATAACTCAAACTTTGAACATTGAGAGTTTTGATCACCTTCTTCACCTGCTTTCTTACACCAATCTAATGTGATCTTTGTTTCAACTCACTACTTCATTTTCACTCCTCTCTCAACATATAAATCTAATCTTTTGGTCATACAACTGATATCAGGTCTTCAAAATGTGTTTTTTCACTCTAAATTTCATCTCACAATACTCCCCATAATAACATCTATATGCTCAATATGCTCATATTTCTTTTACATGCATCTCCAAGCTCCAAAAACATCAACATGTATCAAAAAACATTATTTTATACAACATGAAGCATAAATAGACACCATGATACCTCACTTTCATGTCCATTAAAATTCACTTTCTCGCCTATCTAAATTTCCTCTTCTTTTAGCTCAAACCGAGGAGGCCAACAATCAAGATACAAATTGTTATAACTCTTAATGATAACTTCTACCACGTCAAATTTCATCTCCCTTGTTGCATCACTTTTTCATACATCCTGTTACATCAAAGGGAAACAAATAACTCATTTTAAATATCTGACAATAAGTTACCAACTTAAGGAATCCAAATCAGAGCTCTGTAGATGTTATGAAATAGTAGTTACGTAGAGTTTTGTCTTCTAGTGTGGCGAGTATAGGTTTGTATTTTAGTGTTTTGATCATGTGCCAACTTTCATAAACATGTACCCACATTACTAAGTTCTTAAGATGACATATCAACTCTCCACCTTCTCAAAATTCTCGTCATTCTCCTTCCATATCCATCTTACACGAAAGGGTCATGAGTGTATACATTTTTTTATCACTATTATGAGATTGAGGAAAGGTAATCTTGTCAAACCATAACTTTGCATATTTTTATAGTCATTGAGCATGTAGGATGTCCACATCAACAACAAACACTTGAAAATCATAAAAAATAGAGGAAGAAACACTTTATTCAAAGTTTCTTCAACCCTTCAACTTTATAGTCATGGTAGTCTGCATGACAGTGATGGCGGATCCTGATTGAACACATAAATAAGATTTCAAGGCCTATGTGAGATTTGACAAGATATATGAGGTTTTGGATTCACTTCTCAGCTATCAAAGGAGGCAGAGTCTTCTCTATTTACTCATGGAGTATGATTTTCAATAAGAACATCACTGATCTACATGTACAGTCAACATACCCGTATGACACTATCTTGCATTTGATTGATAAGTAATGGTGAACTATTCTTTTGATAATTTCTCAATTTTAAGAGAAGATTTTTGATCCTTATCTCATCTACCATTTCCAAATGCATAGTCAAACATGTTCATAGACTATGCAATTTGACAAGATACATACATTGTTGACATGTACAAGGAGAAATTTTCAAACTCAAGCAAGATCATATTGTACCCTGTCACTTATGTCTTGAATAACACATTTAAAGCATGATAAATATGAAATTCTACTTGCCAAGTTTGCAGAGGGATTTAGTTCTTAATCGTGCATGATATTCAAGAGAGAAGACCTAGTTAGGATTTTGAGATATAAAATCTATGTCACTGTTTTGAAGCTTATGCCATTTCAAATTTCACCTTTTCATTTATATGACTATGTGATCACCCTAATAGATGAACTCATAACACTTCCAATCATCTACTTGTGTTACATAACAAGAAATGATCAAAATTGAATGATGCAATCCTATTCCTTCTTGTCTGTCATAAAAGAGCATACCTAGTCTTCAAGAGAGGAATTTCCTATCAGAGCACATATCTTGTCCAAACTAACTGATGCACCTTCTTGAGATGCTCATTTCTTTTAAGTCACTAACTAGGTCAAGAAACAACACCGCTTAAGAATTATTTTCATGAAATAATATGCAACTTTGGGACAATATGTAAGGTTTTATGAGACAAATCAAAACAATCTTCATTTGATGACTTTGCTAATTAAACCTTCACTAAAATGATCAATCAATGCCACAAAAACTTAACTAACATAGCTAGCCTAGAATAGTGTTATGATTTAATAACAAACAAAATCATGCACACAGGATCCAAACAATTTACCCACAAAATCTACAGCAGTGGAAGTATAAACTAGAATAATCCAAATCACACAAAAAGTACACACACATAACAAGCATGTACCATGGTTCACCCAATGTGGGCTACGTCCACCAAAGATAGAGATCTCATATATATAATATAACAAGAGATTACAAACCAACTCTTCTGCACAAGAGTACATGTATCTCTACAAGAGTATCTCCTCCTCCCAGATCTCCAACCTGGATCTGTCTGAGTACACTAAACCGTGCCTCCATACCACCACTTGTGTCTCACATAACCAGAACTACTAATCTCTGAACTCTGCCTGAGTTCTCTGTGGATCTACAAACAAGCCTCTCACATGGGTCTACATGTGCAACTAAGATCTCACCAAGAAGTGAAGCTGTCTCTGCATCACTGCATAACCTGTGCAGCCAAGCTCTCACTGTATTGTGAGTCTGCAAACAAGACCTCTACAATATCTAGATCTACATGGATCAACAATACAATATGATCTCATGGATCTACAATACAAGACTAGATCTACATAGATCTATAATACAAGATCTCACCAACATGTGGATCTACAAGAAGAAACGCTATGTGCTTTGCATACTATGCAAGCCATTACAATGAGACAATAAATATACAAAGGAAATACAGTAGCCTGTTATTTCCTTCTATCCAGCTCCTCTCCATGGAGTCTCTATCTTCATGTAACCTGTTCCTTTTTCCTCTTCTTCTTCTTCTTCTTCTTCTTCATCTTCATCCTCTCATTCTCGGAGAATCAAGGATCTAATCCAATCATTTTTTCTTCATCACACTTCTAAACCCTAGCTTTCATGCTTATATAAGCGTATATAAACTTAGGGCACCTTAGCCATGTAATTACATCCAATAAATCTACTTTAATGCTAAAGATAGATTTAATTCCCGAGAGTTAATTAAAACATCATCGCACAGGTAACCAGTGCCGGTTAGCCTTAACCGTGGCCGGTTCCCACTTGCTCTGACCGATGTCTGTCCTATCTGACCGATGACGGGTTACAATTCCCACTTGCTCTGACCGACGTTGACCCACTTTCTCTGATGTCTGTCCTATCTGACCGATGACGGGTTGCTGTATTTTCCAGCAAGTTTCCATTGCATGCTCCAGTGAAGCTATTTAGCTCCACAACCTAACAATCTCCCACTTGGAGATAAATTGTTGAACCTCTGTACCTGTACCTATACATCACCATCCTCTACACACCATGAAGACCATCTATTCTTTCCTTCAACAATTCTCTCAAAAAATAAAACCAGGAAGATCAAACCATCTTCTCAAACCAAGAAGATAAAACCATGACTTACCAAACCTGCACGAAGCTACAACTGATCCATGACACCAGCTATCTATACATCAAGCTCCCACTGAATCATAACACCAAGCCTCTCATGCAGCCAAGCCATCATGACTAACACACCTACAAGAGCTCCCACTCAAACTGAAGTTCTGAGCCTCAATCGCATCCGTAGCCATACCTGTAAAACCAACCATGTTCTCCATCCATCTATCCATGTCTCCATGCAACCACCAATGCAACTGACCAAGACAAGTCAAACTGGAATATGCGAAAGCAAAACAAGATCCTGGGTAAAGACAACCCAAATGAGTTCTACCTGCAACAGTGGGTGATCAATCCACAAACCTGCATAACTCAAAGAATCCAAACACTGCAATCTACAAATCCAACCCTGCATAAACAACTAGCATGTCCAAGACAATCATCTGTAGATAACATCTCTCAAGGAGTAACATAGTAACAAGAGGAAATACAAACATCCCCTACTCATGCTCAAAGCATCCATGTGCAAAATCAAACATCTGCATCATCATATACTCACAAAACTGAATCTATCCACATGTACAAACTCACCATGTACATCCATCCATATCACCAGGCTCTCCAGAAGCTCCAAGTCTGCCACCGAATAACTCCAAAGCTGAATATGAATCCTGTGCTCATCAATGTCAATAACAAACATCCATGCTAAACCATGCCACTAATACCAAGTGTAAATATCAGCAAACATGTCATCAACATACTCTGCACAAACTAACCAAGATGAAAGCAAGACAAGGGTACCATATTAAAATGGTAAATAAACACTACTGTCAAACCTATAACCAAACCGACCACGGTTTCCTAACTGACCCCAGTCACTACCTGACTGACCACAGTTACCAGATGACCGACCACAGTTAATCCTAACCGACACAGGTCTCTGTAACTAGCAGATTTTCTCTTTTAACCCTTAAAACTCTAAAAAATTGCTCTATCATCTTCACCCAGCTGAATCTAACCATCAACTGTAATCCCATAGGGATATCCAGGCACCACAAAATAAACCAGAAGTGACATCACAAAGCAATAAACTCAATATACCTGCAAATCCATGACTGTCCTCCAAAACCAACTAGTGCCTCTGCCACTCTGAATAGTAGCAATCTCCTCTCACTCTACATGTGCATCATGTATCCAATCCTGCAATGCCAACAACCATGGCTTGCTCCCACTGAACATGAAATCCCCTGCACTGCCTCTAACACCAAGCTCAAAAGCTAATATGTCAGTGAGAAATAAAACCAGATGAAAGAGAATATAAAATGATTCCCTTCTTATCAAAGAATACTTCTACATCACAGAAGTTTGGACTTCTTGTGAAGTAGGTGAATCAACTTCTTTTCATCCGTATGTACTCAACATCTCTCGTTACCTGCAACTGTGTCTAACCATGACTTTTCATTGAGGATCTCATCCTTAGACTAGAAACCCTTGTCCTCAAGATTCCACACAACCGGGAAATAAAAGTCAAACAACACCAAGAAACCATGGTGTAAATTTGTGCACACAATCCAAACATAATATCAGTTGCTCCAAATGAAAGAAATAAAACATGAACCATATAGAGATACCTGACTCAAAGTCTCAATGGACTAACTGAGCCAACTCCATCCTCTTTCTGATCCAAACATTGAAGTGATCAACATTGTTTCTGCCTGTACACACTGTGCCAGAAACCAGATCCTCCAAAACAGGACACTGAACCAACTGCCCTCTCTTGCTACAAAAAACCCTGTACAAATAAGTTGCCACAAAGACCAACCACGGTCATCCCCTAACCAACCATGGTTAGCTGACCAGTATCAGTTCCTCTGTGACCGACCTCAGTTCTCAGACCGATGTCAATGCTGCTGGAATGAACCCAACGCCACACAATTTGGCATAGCACACCACACCAGGTGCCTACTTCGACCGAAGCCGATAGTTGAGTTGAGCCAGTCATTTCAAGAAGCATCCAAATCTCATACAAAAACAATACAACAAATCCATGCAATAAATTGCATCAAGATGAAATACATCACCTTACCAGCACCAAGATACTCAACCGCATCTTCAACTGAAGTACATGCTTCTCTGATGGAAGCCCCATCTTCGTTCTATGCTACTACCTCTCTACCAAAGCCCGTGCATCTAACTGCACCAAAGGATGCATAACTGCTCCTCTATTTCATTCTCAGATCTAGATCTGCAATCCCAAACATGCATGTGCAACCAAAATAATATAAGCACTGCAATACCAAGATAAAACCATACCTCAATAACCGGATCTGCAATCTGACCAACATGCTTGTGCCTCCAAGAACTAGGGACACCTCAGCAAACAAGATACATTCTATGCATCTTTCCATTTCTTCAGATCTGTGATTTTCTGTTTAAAACCAGGCTGCTCAGTAACCGACCACAGTCACCCTGTAACCGACCATAACCGACCATGGTTACCCTGTGAACGCTGGTTGCCACTTAACCGATGTCGTCACTGTGTTCTCCAGCAACCTTACTCTTCCAGCTCCCACTTGAGATTAAATCTCTTCCTGTGATCTTCTCATCAGGAAAAACAAACGCTGCTCTGATACCAGTTGTTGGGATTTTTGGGGCAGAGGAATAGTGCTATGATTTAATAACAAACAAAATCATGCACACAGGATCCAAACAATTTACCCACAAAATCTACAGTAGTGGAAGTATAAACTAGAATAATCCAAATCACACAAAAGTACACACACATAACAAGCATGTACCGTGGTTCACCCAATGTGGGCTACGTCCACCAAAGATAGAGATCTCATATATATATATATATAACAAGAGATTACAAACCAACTCTTCTGCACAAGAGTACATGTATCTCTACAAGAGTATCTCCTCCTCCCAGATCTCCAACCGGATCTACCTGAGTACACTAAACCATGCCTCCATACCACCACTTGTGTCTTCTAGGAACTACTACATCTCTAACTGCGACCATCTGCCTGAGATCTGCACTACAACCTCTCACATGCCTCTCAAACATAACCAGATCTCACATAAGTGAAGCTACCTCTCCATCTGCCACTGTGTAGCCAAGCTCTCACTGTATTGTGAACTGCAAACAAGACCTCTACAATAATATCTAGATCTACATGGATCAACAATACAATATGATCTCATGGATCTACAATACAAGACTAGATCTACATAGATCTATAATACAAGATCTCACCAACATGTGGATCTACAAGAAGAAACGCTATGTGCTTTGCATACTATGCAAGCCATTACAATGAGACAATAAATATACAAAGGAAATACAGTAGCCTGTTATTTCCTTCTGTCCAGCTCCTCTCCATGGAGTCTCTGTCTTCATGTAACCTGTTCCTTTTTCCTCTTCTTCTTCTTCGTCTTCATCCTCTCATTCTCAGAGAATCAAGGATCTAATCCGATCCTTCTCTTTTTCTTCATCCCTCTTCTAAACCCTAGCTTTCATGCTTATATGAGCGTATATAAACTTAGGGCACTTTAGCCATGCAATTACATCAAATAAATCTACTTTAATGCTAAAGATAGATTTAATTCCTGAGAGTTAATTAAAACATCATCGCACAGGTAACCGGCACCGGTTAGCCTTAACCGCGGCCGGTTCCCACTTGCTCTGACCGATGTCTGTCCTGTCTGACCTATGACGAGTTGTGGTTCCCACTTGCTCTGACCGATGTCTGTCCTGTCTGACCAATGACGATTGTTGTATTTTCCAGCAAGTTTCCATTGCATGCTCCAATGAAGCTATTTAGCTCCAAAACCTAACAAATAAAATACTAGGAGCTCCATCAACTTAACCTTGACTTTTAGAAGATGATTTTGATAATTTTCATATTGGCAATAGATTTATACACAACCACCATGACTGTACCTTTAAAATCAGGACATTATGCATGGTTTTATGAGACAACTCGGAACAATCTTCATTTGATGACTTTTGCTAATTAAACCTTCACTAAAATGATCAATCACTGCCACAAAAACTTCACTAACAATCTCTATCACTTCTTTAGTGACTCACCATACCAAGAACCATTATCATTTCAAGGCTATGGACCTAAGAGCAACTACTTGTTGATTTGAGTTATACTGTTTGTTTAGCACCACAAGATAGTCCTATATTATATGTTTTTTGCTATCAAGACTTCATTCTTAGACTATCCAAAGTAGGATAATTTCAAGAGAAACCCACTCACCACTTCCAATGGCTTGAGAGAAGATATTTCAAGGAGAAGGAAAACACAACACTTAACACGGTTGATTCTTGACAAGACACTACAGGGAAGATTAGAGGCAATGTGATTTATACTTCAAAAATCATCTTAAGAACATATCAAGAGATCCATTAAATTAACCTTGAATTTTAGAAGATGATTTTTATCATTTTAATCTTGGAAATATATTTATACACAACAACCATGACTATACCTTTCAAGCACCAAGACTGAATGTACACCACTTGCAAGAGTTGAGTTGAACTTGTATGGAAAATACATGCTTGAATAGAACCAAAGGCATAATTTTTATCTAGATTAAACCTTATTCAACCATGAGTAGTTGAAACACCTTACAAATTTTGTTTTGAAGAAAAATAACTCATTTCATGCCTATCACTTCAAGAAGGAGGTCTAGAGAGAGAAAACAATGTTAGTAAAATGCATAGAACTTATTTGTTTCTTATCCAATTTCCTTAAAAAAAAATCAAAAGTTCAGTCTTGGATTTATTTTAAAAAATTCATTCTATGATTTATATAAAGGAGGCTCCATAATTTTTTTTGAATGCTGAGAAGACATGGTGCTCAGTTTGCCTTTCTCAAGAAACTAGTTTTAGTAAAACACTTGCAAAACTTCTGAAATATTCTTCAAAACTTGATGATACTTGAAATGAAACACTAAAACACATCCCTCTATATTATCCATGGATTGGTTTCCCATAAATATTATTTTACATCCTAGACCAATCTCATTTATCTCAACTTTCACTGCTAATTTTTGAAGGCAGTTTTGGTGAAAACTTGAATATTACCTGCAAAAGCTGAAGTAATCCTTGTAAATGCTCACACATGCCCTAAGAAATGTTTCTAGGCTCCTCTCATGCTTACTTATGCTTTTCACGACCTGCTTTGTGCCCATATTCCTCATTAGGCTCTAGAACTAGGCCTAAATGAGCTAGTTTCAACTGTGACTTGCACCTCATGACCTGATGATGACCTTATGAGAATTTTCATACCATAGACACATCATTTTAGACCTTTGGGACACTTGATCCAAGCACACCAAGCTTATTCACACCTCCATTGGACACTTACCTCACTGACCAAGCTTGTAGGATCCTGAAACCATCCTAGAATCAACTTGAGTCCTCTTTGTGAGCTCCAACCATCATTGAGAAGGCACTACCAATTAACATTCATTTACCTTACTGAACCTCACTCCACCACTCACTCATTTTCCATTAATACCACTTGACATCAATGACAACACCAATGACCAGGGTTCAACATGAGGCACAAGACGTTGGAGGAAAATCAATGTCCTCTCGTCAGTCTCCAACGATAGGACTGTACACAAATATTTAGTGACATGTGTGTTTGTAGTGTGATTTCAATTTTTCCTGCAGTGTTTTCTGAGTTTTAATTTTCAGTGTTCCTATGTAAAGCTGGGATAGTTTTCCTATGTCATATCCTAAACTAAAGATGTGATGAGAGCTAATGGATGTACCTGACACATCATGACGTGGTTGTTGGTAAACCACTAGAAAAACACCATTCTTGGTTTTTAGTTAGCCATATGAAAACCATTCTATCTTGGTTTATGATAATCCAATGTAAAATCACCTAATCATGAAACCATGTGCAAGTACAAGTTTGACATTTTCCCCATGTTTGAACTACAAGGGGGAATTTTAGGAAAACTAAGATTTAGTTCTACACATGGTAAATATTTGCTATGGTAAAATGTAAAAGAGTGTAGTAAGTGTGGTAATTGTGAGGTGGAAATATAACAACCATTGTTGTTATATTGTTATATATTATTTAGGTTATGAGTTTTGGAGTTATACTCACGTAGGCTACATTAGATGAAAAAAGTTGTTGTTGACATTGTTGATGTACTCTCCCTATATATGGGAGCCCATTTGATCGTAATGATCTAAGTAATAAAGATTATTTATATTCCTCCTACAATATATTGATCAGATCTTAAGAGGTTTTAGCATTTCCCTTCCTATAATATCTTCATCAGGTCTTAAGAGCTTTTATCAACGAAGTTGTAATTTTGGGAGAGTAATAATTCCTATATCATCATCTAGATTTCATCAACACTGAAGATTACACTTGTTTGAAACAACATCCATAAATTTTCAACATTAGAGACTATGTTGCTTTGAATGGGATGGATATGTTATGCCCTTAATCCTATTTCAAATATCGATATGTGTATAACTGACTCGTGGTTAACATAATCTCTTAACATGACATATCACATTTATTTATGTTTTTGTATGTATGCAATTTGGCCTATGTGGATTACATGGCATACATATGGCTGTATAAGAGGTAGTAACTAGTACTTGATCATCATATTAAGCATTTGAGTCTTATTGTAAGGTGTGGAGGTTTCCCTCTCGAAGTGGCTAAGTCATTTATACTTGTATATTATCATTTTATCACTCTATTTTGATGTTTTTTGGTGTTCTAGTGTTGGTATACTTATTATTTTGATCTACCTAAGTATTTTCCTTACATGCCCACAAAAATGAAACCAAAACCTTACTATTGTACTCTTGGAAAAATGTTCACAAAACCAGAGAAACATGGGGAATGGAAAGAAATCGGGAAGGAGAGTGTAGTGCCCACTCTCCTTTGACACTGTTTAGATACTGATCCTGACACTATTGATCATATTTTAGACATTATTATGTTTTGATGTAGTATGATGTGTATATGCTGGATCATGGATTCCTATTGACATTATTATGTTTTGCTTAGTATGATGGTTAGATGTTAGTCTATGGATTAATATTGCCCTGGATTCAGTTATTATGCTGGAGGATCATTGAGACATTATTATTATGTGGATGATGATATACTAGTTGACATGGACAGGTTATTGATGTTGATTTTAGACATGTGACATTGATATTATGAATAGCTCTAGTATAGAAATCTATTGGATGATTATATAGTTGCAAATTGAATTTAAATGATAAATGTTAAATTCTTGATAATGTTGTGATTTGGATTTAATAATTGTATGTTGCTTATATCATTTGGATGTTCTGATATGGCCACGAGGCCAAAGGGGTATATTGCATTTTGGGATGACGAAAAATGATGTGGCATCCCACTTGGAGTCCACATCATCCTCTTCCACCCTCTCCTTTAAAAATTCGATTTGCCTCCTCATTTGGGGTTGTTGAAAACTTTGCTCTCTCCTTTCTTGGGTTGAATTTTATTGTTGTTGGAGTTTGCCTTGAGGAATGAGCTTGGAATTCTTCTTACATACATTCTTCTTGTTGTTTTGGAACTGCATTTTGAGCATCAAGGAACTGTTGTTTTGGAAAAAAAATCTCCATTATGGAGAGGTAGGCTCTTGTTATTTTAATATGCTGTTTTTTTTCCTCTCCTTGCATGAAAATTATTGAATGGTTTTTGTGGTTACATTCTTAGAGTGATGGGTAGAATGCTTAGGGCATGGTGTGGAGAGAAGACTATGAGGTTTATCAGAGGAGGAATAAGTGATTTTCCATTTTTATTTGTTCTTGGGAGGGAATGTTGGTTTGGGATCCACCTAGGAAAGGAAATTGCTTGCATTTCCTACTTTGGGGAAGGTATAACGGATAAATTTGGAGGAGGGATAAGGAGGGGTTGGGGAGGGATAAGGTTTATGGGATTGCTATGATTTTTGCGGTTTTCTTTTGGTGGATGCCTAAAATTCAACTTGGGAGGCATAAGGAGACCTCAATAGTTCTTGCTCTTGCTTGGCTTGCTTGCTTGGAGAAGGAGCCTTTGTTTTGGTTGAAATTGATTTTTATAGTTGAGAACTACATCTTCTTGTCTTGTGTTTCTTTGTGATTGTGAAATATGCTTGTATGTGAAGAAGCCATGTTTCCATGTGTTGTATCATCATGCTCCATTTCAATATGGTTGGGGCTCAGGGGCCAATGGGGAAATATGGCTTCTCCTTTCCCATTGGATGTCTTGGTTAGGTGGAGAGCGTTGCCTTTCCCCCTTCCTTGTTGTGATTAGAAGAATCAAATCGATTGAAAACACAACAAACATATGATAATTGGCGACGGAGGTTTCATAGTAATAATAGCTCCAAGTATAACATCTTAATTGGTGATCCTATAAGACTTCAAGAGGGGGCAGGTAATTGATTCGAGATGGGATATGTTATGAGGTTGTAATTTGAATAAGATTGTAGTAGTATTGTGATCAATGTACAATGATATTAGGTGATGTAGCTTTATTATTAGTAATGAAATTAAGAGTCACTTTAGCCATAATCTGTCCATTCAAAAGAAGAATATGATTCTAATCTATGAGTACATGTCCAATGGGGACCTACGACAGTGTCTCAACAGTAAAATACATAGATGCTTAAAAGAATGAATTATATTTTACAATATTTAGTATTTACAAGGTGAAAAATTCATATAATTGTGTAATTCAGGCCATAATTCATCTGAGAAACAGCTAGACTAGGAAACAAGGATCAACATTTCCTTGGATGCTGCCCAAGGTTATAAGTGGAGCAACATCACTTGCAAACAGGACTAAATGGGGTTTGAAATACGTAAGGTTTTAACAGTCTAGAAATAACATTGCACAAATAAGCTCTGGGAAATAATTGTGTAGGGCTAGAGTATTTACACACGGGTTGCAAGCCAGGCATTATTCACATGGATGTGAAGACCTATAATATCCTGCTAAATGATCGTATGGAGGCAGAAAGTGGTGGATTTTGGTGCTCAAAAGATTCCACCATCAGTTCCTTTGGAAGGATACTCAATGATCAGTGCTCGTTAAGGGCACTCAACATATAGATTAAGTAAATACTTTTGAAATCACGATTAAAGACTTGAAATTTAATATATCTCTTCCATACAAGATATTTTTAAAACTCAAGGAATTTATCTATAATCTTAGCATGATATGTTATGTTTTTCCCATATTAACTACTCATAAAATTGAAAGAATAAAGTGACGTTTTTAGCTTGGAGTTGTTCTGTTAAAAATTATATTTGGAAGGCATCCTCTGCCCTAAAAGGAGATCCTCACATGTCTAGATGAGTAACTATGTTGAGAATTTAAAAAGAAACAAAATGTATGTTGGTGTCAAGTAATAATAAACACTGTCATGATTCATGAATTTTAAACCCTGGCAAGTCGGGATTTCTGTTCAAGGGAGATTGACCCTAAAGACATTACCAGATCCCGCTTGAGGTAAGGACTATGCAAGTAGAGGGTATGTTGAAAGTATTTAGCAATGTCCTGTTGCTTTCTCCTACACATGGAGGCTTCCTATCAATGAGTTATGGCATTTGAATTTTACTTCAATGGCATCTCACCCCAAAAATGAAACTCATTCGATCTTCCACAATGGAAATCACCAACTCCCCCTCGAAAAAATTTCCTATACTTTTCCGCACCTGAAAACCTCACATCTTATCATTATTAAATCCACAGCCAAGTAAGACCTTGAGTGGAAATGGTCACCCTTACATTGTAAATTAACATTCCCGTGAGAAGGAGATGGCTTAAATTTTCCCTAGATGGGTTCCCCGAGGATATTATGGTTTTTAACTAGCAATCATATGCTGCAAAATACGCCGGCATGGGGGGTGTCAATGGATAAATTGCTAAAACTAAATCTGATATGTTAGTGTTTTGGAAAAAATTCACTTTATTGTGCCGGCCCGTTGTCAATCAAATTCATTTGTCTTCTCTATGTTCCACATTTGGCACACATGTCTATAAAGGCATTTGGAACAATTTCCTAACAAAAATATTAAGACCTGATTTTGGGAATCCATTTATGCTTTCCCAAAGTGACCTGCTTTTCCGAATGTCACGTGATGACACGTATTTGGGAAAGCTTTATCTAATCTTCTGACCTTTTCCCACGGAGTCTAAGGGAAATATAATTTCCCCTAAAACTGCACCCGGCCATAAGCTTAATTGCCAAAAAGGAAGGTTAGCGAGGACTTCTTACCAAGGCTTGGAGAGGTAGGAAATCTCTTCGGTATCTAGAATGAAATCTAGCATCGGAAGGCTTCATGATAGAGACCTAAGTGTGTACCTCAAATGCAAGTGCACTTGATAGTCCTTTCAGGCCTGGAATGAAATATTACAATAAATAAACCTTTAGCAAAACTAAGAACCTCCAGATCCTGCAGGCCTTCATTGAAATTCTTGTTAAGAACCCAATAAAAATGGAAATCTTTTTCTCAATTGGTTAATAAAAATTCTGCAAGTTAGCCTGCCGTTTGGAACCTACTTTAGTCTCTACACTAGTGTCTTCCTAAATATGGTTGAGAGGACTCTCTCCTGTGAGACAAAGTTATTCCATAATGGCATGGGGTATGGCTTTCTTCTTCTCAATGGTAGAATGAAGCCTACGCTTTCTCTTTCAGAAAATACGGAGTGGGCCTCATTTCCCAGGAGAGAGCTGCAAGTAGTTCTGCTTCACAGACATCACCATAAAACAAAGGCAGATGACTAGTGCAACTGTGTTTGTAACAAGGAACATGTTTTTACACCCTATTCATAGCAATTGAATTTACTTGAGATTTATCTAAATAATGATATAAGATCCAAGGAGATTTGTAATGGGAGCCATATTCTGAACTAAACAACCCCTCTCCAATTAACCATCAGATTGATGATCATAATAGCACATTGAATACTTGTAACAATAGCAAAGAAATATAATGATAGCTCCATATAACAAGAGGATATGAAGACTTAACATTGTAAAGTAATAAATAGTGAGCTATCTGGAACAGCACGATAGGTTGAACAACAAGCATGAACATAAAAAAAAGATGTTTACATTTATGCATACAGAGAACTAGAATTTCTACTGACATTCAATCACACATGAGAGCACAACTACATATGATTGCCTGGGGTCATTCATGATTAGACTTGAATCTCTAACTGTTACAAGTCTTGAACCCTTTTATAGGCAAGAATTTGTATAACATTTTGTGCCCTGATTTTCTAGAAATATGTTTTGTTGTATGTCACTCTTGTTTGGCACAACCTTTGGAATCAAAATAATTCTTTAAACGTGGAAACCATTAAATCCCTATGCAATACCCTTCACTTGAAATCATTAGATAAGAAATTGAGGAGAAATCCCCACATGTGTGGTGAGGGATGCGAACTAGGGGTTCTTGGACCCTATAAAACCAATCTAAGTGTTGCACTACATGCCACTCAAGTAAGATCAAGCATCATGTAGTCCTTCCTAGGTCTTGTGCAAGTGTAATGTGATCAAAGTTCAACGCCTCTATGAGTTAAGTGTCTCTTGACACTAAATATAGTGGGCTAACTATAGAGTAGAGAATGTACCCAATGTGGTATATGTGTACTTCAACTGAAGCTAAACCCTTTTGTCCTTAAAACCTTTGACAATTCTTCAGTGACTCTTACTCTTCCTAAGACATGGCCTCTAGGAGCAGAATACATGTTTAAAATGGAGGAATCTAACATATCTTTAACCTGGTTGAGTGTTTCAGACCTATATGGTGATGTTGCTCTAAGATGGTGCCAATTCAATTTAGGGAGATTTAGGAGATTCTTGAGTGCTTTTGGAGTGATATTTGCAATACATAACATGAAAGATGTCAGGTTAAATGACATAAAGTGATATTGAGTCATTTGCTTATCTAGAAATTTTGTACAGTAAAATATTATGATAATAGTGCTTCCCTAGGAAGATGAAATGACACATTTAAGATAAAAATGAAAACCAATAGCCCTCTGAAGATATGCCCAAAGGGTGACACTACAAGCATACAGAACATGAAAATCGAAAGTAGCCATCATTGTATGGTTTATAACTATTTTGTTCATTGGAGAAAATTCAGTGGAAGGGCATTCCTACCATACCCATGCATTCGGAAGCCTGAATTTACTCTTCAGGGCATTAATAAACACCTTGCCGCACAATCACAACATTTCCACATCTAGATATGAGCCAAGTCAAGAAAGTTGCTACAGAGATGTATTGATTGAAATTAGAATGAGTTAGAATAGTTTAATCTTTAGCAAAATCGGAACATAGTGAAACTTTTCATTTACCAAATGGATAAGTTACCAAATTTCTCAAGTGCCTCCATTCTGAACATACCCAACAATCACTGAAGTCCACGAAACCACATCTCTTGCATCCTATACCCCTGGGCATTTCACATACAGATATATGAGAGCAGCGCCCACAAAAACATTCAATTCAAACCCACTTTTGAGAAGGTGATAATGTATTTTATAAGGAAAGGGTTTCATGTCTCTATAAATTCAAACATGCGCATTTGATTTTTCTATAGTTTATTAAAAAATATTATTAGTTGTTTATTTTTTAATTAATAATAGTTTTAAAAGCCAACATTAGTGTCCACATATAGAGTGTTGTGATATATAGAGTGTTTTGGTTATCAGTATATTTTTTTCAATACTTTATATAAATTATTTTTTTACTAAATCAATTTAAAAGCTACTTTTCTTTCCAAATAAGCACTTGAAACGAAAAACGATGATGTGGTACAAAGATATATTATATAACAATATAATATTTTTGTACTGACGAAGCACCTACATGAATATATGCACCCTTAAAATTAAGATGAATGGTTATAAGGTCCTCCTCCCTACCATCTTGCAGACATTTAATATTTACACAAACCTGCAACATGACCTGAAAAAGTGAAATTGGGTGACTATACATGAGACTTTCTCGTGTAATTACACAGTTGGGGATCACATGAGTAGAGAAAGCACGCTCAAGTCCTAATTATTACCATAAATAAATAACTATCCTTGTGGTACACCGCACGCGCTTTCCGTTTATACTAAGCTGCAACCCCGGGTCCTAATCTAAATTGAATTAAACCTTAATTTCAGAGTAACTACTATAATGAATGATATACAATGATAATATATGTAGCTACATAAGAAACAAGCAATAAGAAATGATATGAAACCCTAAGAAAATGAGAGAGAGAAAGATGACTTAGTTGATTCTATGCAAAGCTTGGGATGATTTGGACTGGGAAATTGTCTAGAATAGACTAGGAAAACAATGTCGTCAAGGCTCACCAAGGGTTCTAGAACTCAAAACTGAATAGGACAAAAATGCCCATGGGAGGACAGGAGCACTTGGGTGCTCATGACTTAACTGGGTGCTAGTGTCTACTCAGATGCTCAGGTTTTGATCTTTTCTGGGTTGGAGAAGCTTTGTTTTTGATCTTCTTTGTCTCTATTTTTCTCCAATGTGTCACTCATACCTGTAACCTATGTGAAATAGATGACTAGCTACACATGCTCACAAACCACATCAAATTGAATAAAGAAGATGCAGAATGGGGAGTCAGACTGACCCCGGTGGTCACTCAAAGAGTGATCTTATGACTGAGCACTGCACTACATCTCAGACTCCATGTAGTTTTGTGTGTGTGTGTGTAATGATGCCCTAGGTTTCCCTTGTGCAAGTTGTACTATGATAGCGGGATAGATCTAGATTGCTCCAAGTATGCAAATGTGTGAGATGGAATAAAATGAACTTCCCCTCCTATGTTGTGTATGTAGAGTGATGCAACCCTTGTCCCTTGTATGAGTGTGCTAGATGGATGCCTTGAAATGATCTTGTGCCTTGATGCAAGCTTAGGTGATGATAGATAATGCTTAGTGCTTGGCCCCTTATTTAAGAGCAATAACTAAGTATATATATGATTCCCTTGTTTGAATTTTGTAATTGACAACTGAAAGGCCGACCCAAAGTACTAAAATTTTCCCAAGAAGTAAAAGAGACCCAAAAGATTAAGAAAATGATAAAGAGGGTCAGGAGTGCCCAGGAGGGACAAGAGCACCTGGCACTTTTGTCCTAACTGGGTGCTAGTGTCTGAATTCATCAAAAGATAAATCAATCAAGTTTATGACAGGGATGTAAGATGTGTAAGGCCAATAAAAGTAAGAGATAAATCAAAAGGCCCAAAAGGAGTTGTCAACCACTAGTTTTCTTACTTAGGAATCATGTATACATTAGTATGCTTTAGGACCTAGAAATGTACCCAAGTGCATAGATTTTGTGTCTACATTTTCCCCCACTTTATGTTGTTGAGTGAATACTCGATAACATAAAGTAGATAGAAGATGCGTACCTTGTAATCATGTAGAGAAGAGTGTTGCTGATAGTGTGCCGAGTGGACAAGTGAAGCATGAAGTGATTGCACTATGAAGCGTGGAGACTAGGAAAGGGAGGTAGACCCTAGGGGTGAAGTGTATGCATAGTAGCATGTGTTGTTGGAGATTGTTTGCTCGTTGATGTGAGTTGCTTCTTGTTGCATATAAGGATGGATCTAGAAAAGAAGAGTGAGAAAGTAGTCAAAGTCCCGTATATGAAAAATCAGAGTAATGTATGTATAAGTAAGTAAAAAGTGTGTAAAGGAAAGAGTGCACCTGATGTATAAGAGAGTATGAGATAGAAATTTGTCATGTTTTCTTTGGATTGTTGCTGAATTTGAATGTTTGTTGCCAAGAGTGAGTTTTTTTGGGATCTCACCATCAAGAGATGAGGTTTTTGGGTGATCTCATGCCAAGAGTGAGTTTTTTGGGTGATCTCACACCAAGAGCAAGTTTTTTGGGTGATCTCACGCCAAGAGAAGAGTGTTGGGGAGAGAGGTCTATTTTTCTCTCCTTCCATGACACTTCCCAAATAAGCACCACTACAGATGACACATCCTTGATTTGTAACCTGTTTGTAACCTTTGTAATTGATTGTAACTGATTGACTAATTTAATGTAACTGGAGGCAAGTGTCCTGATACTGGAGAACTGTACTGTAAACTACTGGAAATTGTGTTGAACTGAGAAACTTGTTGTTTTTTTCCTCGGGACACAAGCACTTAGGGGGGACACAAGCACCCACCGCTACTGTCCAGTACTGGGCACTAGTGTCTTCTTTGTGTTTTGTGATCCAAGTCTTATTCTAGACCACTCTGTAACTATGTACCTATGCCAATTTTGTATTGTGTTGATTGTTCTGGAGCTCTGAGCTACTGTAAGGGTGATTTGTTCACCCAATAGATGCCCCCTCATTTGGGGTGCATGTGATGACTGTAGGAGAATGTGGTTCAAAGGAGAGGACCTGAAGCTGATATGCATATCTGAGAGTGGATACCTACAGGGGGTAGGGGATGTGCATGGTAGAAACCAAGGCACATGCAAACAAGATAGGCTAGTAACAAGTGTTAGTATAAAAAAATAGCATGCAATAGAAGACAATGTAACAAGCAACTATGAAGACAAGATGTACCATGAAAAGTGGGTTTCATACATGGGACATCACTCACAATGTCACAAGACAATCAGGGCCGAAGCGGCCATAAGAAAACAATGATCAAGCAAGACATAGGGCATAGCCCACAAACAATAGCAAACAATAGTAAGCAAAAAGTGACAGATAACCATGGTTGTATAGATCCTGTAAGGAAAATGCTACACATGAAGCACCCATTAGCATGTTAGAAAGATAAGTAGTATGTCAAAGCATGTATATATCAGTGAAAAGTAAGTGATAGTGCCAAGAAGTAGTAAATAATGTAACAATAGGACCTATGATGTGTAGAGTATGAGAGTAGTAAAGGTAGATGCCCCCAGGAGCCTTGGCGGGACTGGTAAAGAGTAGTGTCAAGCATCATGCATCATGTAAGAATATGTAAAGGTCCTGCATTCACCTCAAGATACCAAGTGAATGCACATGTGTGTATAGAAAAATATAATGACATACTAAGTATCCAACTAGCATAGGAAACAAAGTGCAACATGTAAATAGTATAAGCTAACAAGAGTAAATGCAACCAAGATGTGCAAATGTTGTGTGAGTGTGATGGTGTGCTGTGATATGTAAGATGTGAAGATGATAGGAGCCATGTTTCCCCCTAGTGGATGTGTGTGAGATGAGGTTCATTTAGGAATGTTCCCTCAATAGTCAAGTATGAACCATAGAACAAGAGTGTGTCATCGGGTAATGAGTGCAAAGTATATGTGACCAAGATGTGAGAATGCTTGAAAATATAGGCATGAAGATAGTCATGAAGCATGTGAGTAAGCATGAGTAGAAAAGCACTAAGAAGTGTAGCAAGAATAATGTGAGGTTCATTTAAGAATTGGACCCTTAATAGTCAAGTGTGAACTGTGAAACTAGAGTTTGTCATTAGGTAATGATGGTACAATGTGTGTACCAAAGATGTGAAAGTGCTTAGAAAGGTAGACATGAAGCACAGAAGTATAGCATGAATATGTAGTAAAGAATTGGACCCTCAAGTGATAAGTATGATACTAGAGACATAATGAATGATTAATGATGGAGGGGATAGAAATGTGATGTCCCCCAAGTGTGTGAGGGATAAGAAGGATATCCAACATAAATGGATAGAGTGAGGCCCCCCCACATGATATCCAAGGAGAAAAATACATGTGACCATGGTCTAAGATTGGTGGTGTAGGAGAGTAACTATGTGCATGTGAATGAGACCGATGGGGTAAAGGAGGTGGAGAACACCTATAGGTATGGGCTTCCCGAGTAGGGGACTTAGGCCAACAAGGTGGACTAATGGACCAGTGAGGATGACGAGGTTGTGATGTAGGCCATGTATGAATGGGAGAGCTAGGTGCAGAGATAGATTTAGACTTGAGAGGTGTAGAGGCCTAGATGCCATGACTGGTGTGAAAATAGAGGCAAGAGTGGGCCAAGGTAATGGTGTGCATGGTGGAATACCTTTGATGGTGACAACTTGCTTGTTATGGATGAACTTGAGACATAAGTGAAGCATGGAAGGGATATCCTGGGTAGCTTGGAGCCAAGGAAGACCTAAGACCATGTCACAACCCTTTATTTCAGATGTAACAAGGAATGTTGAAAGTATGGTAAGGGACCCAACAATCATTGGAAGGATGACATGACCGTAAGAATTAGGAACTGGAAAATGTGATTAGGGAGGTTGGACATTTGATAGCTAATAGGAGTGATACAAAACATGCATTGGAAAGGGCTGATGGATGGACCAAAGTATTGTTGACTGTATAAGTACCAATAGAAGCATTAATATGCAGTGAATCAGAGGAAAATGTAGCATGGTAATCATGATCTGAGAATGTGATAACTGGTGGTGGCATATCAGTAGTAGCAATAAGAAAATCAAGCGGTCCCTGATGAAGGAGGAGGCACAACATGATATGTATGGTTTGCAGAAGAATCAATAGTTGGCTTGTCATGTTTGGGTAATGGGTCATTGAATATTTTAATTTTGATTATCATTGACCACTTAGAAGTAGATGGCTCAAGGAGCTCAATTACATTGTTGTCAATAAGATCATGAATAAGATGTTTGAGCTTAAAGAAGTGATCAGTAGAATTCCCATTGCATTGGTGATAGTCACAGTGTGCATTTTCATCGTAATTATGACCACATGGGTGAGAAGGATCAAGATTGAGTGGTGGAGGAAGAGTAATGAGATTGCTTTCAATAAGTTGTTGTAATAGGAACCGAGGTGCATAAGGTAGCCTAGTGAAATTTGCGCTCGTGGGTTGTAATTGAAGCTTGTCTGGTGTAGAAACAACGTTGACAGTGGCTTTAGCTTCAGTAGGCTTAGTAGATGGTTTGAAGGTGGATTTAGCTTGAAACTTGTTAGAGGATGAGGATGAAGGAGTATCATAATACTTCAATTTTCCCATAGATAGAAGCTTGCTTTCATGCACAATTTGAGTGTATGGCATAATTGATCAAAGGAGGGAGAAGTATCAAAGATGACACTCTCTTGAAGTGGAGGTAAAAGACTTTGAATAAAGAGATCTTGCAATTCTGAATCAACTAGAACATTGGTCATCTTAGCAAGGTTGTTCTTATAGCACAAGACATAGTCCATGAGATGTTCATTGGATCCTTGTTTGATTTGAGATAATTGTGCATAGGATATCTTAGTGCTGATATTGATAGAAAAATGAGCAAGGAAAGCATTGGCTAAGTATGTAAAAGAGGTTACCGAATGAACAGGTAGATCATAGAACCATCACATAATGTAATCTTGTAAGCTTCAAGGAAATAATTTAGCCAATAATGTAAGGTCATCCACATAGTCAAGACATGCCACATGAAAGGATCAAAGGTGCTCTTGAGGGTTTCCATGTCCATTGAAGGTTGGAATATTTGATACAATGAAGTTAGGAGGCAACAAATAAGAAGAAATGGTAGGTGTGAAAGGGCTATGAAGGAGGAGTGAGGAATCTAGAGATGGAGAGGAATGTGAAGTAGCCTACTGTAATTGACAAAGTTGGGATTATAAATCACGGTATAAAGAAGCTAGGTCATGGGTTCCTGAAGAGGAGCCATGTTTTGTATGGGAATTATTGGGAGGAGGGAGGGGAGTGGTAGTTGTAACAGTAGAAATAGGAAGGGTGGAAGGTGGTGTGGAGGCCATGAATATCGAGGAGGAAACCCATGAGAGGGTGAGAGGAAACATCTCGATCATTTTTTGTATTGAGTAGAGAATTTAGGACATGTAGAAATATGTGTAAGGTGGTCATGTAAAGAAGAACATGAAGTTAGTGAGCTTGTCAAGTTGTTCTTGATCAACATTGGTGTCTTTGTCATATAAGTGTTCACTATCAGAAGCTTCAATGTTTTCAAGAGAAATGTGGGTTGAGTTAATCAAAGGATGATTATAGGTAGCCAATTTATTAGAAATCCTATGGGAAGATGGAAGAAGCTCAATTTGCATAAGAGGACCAAAATGACCACTACGTGTGACAGGCATAAAAAGAATGCCTTGAAGAAAGGTAGGGTTTGAGCGAATGGGTTCACCAAAAGATTTAATCTAAATTGTATTAAACCTTAATTTCAAAGTAACAATTGTAACTAATGTTATTTTGATGATAAACTACATTAAGACACAAGCAATAAACATGCAACAATACAAAACCCTAAGAAAATGAGAGTGGGAAGATGACTGTAGATGCAATGTGTAATGCCAATAGTGCAGTGAGTGGGGTTCACGTTAGGTTCACAAAAATGATTAACTAAAAATGTAAATGATGTATATTAGTTAATCTAATCTAGAAGGACATTAAAACACAATAAATAAGCATATAAATGCATTAAACAACTAATGTAATAAAAGTAAAACCCTAATATGCAAGAGAGAAGAGGAAATAAATTAGCTAAGTAGAAGATTCTCATGGATCTGTGTCACAGAGTTGATTGGAGAGTCTGGAAATAGGAATAAATATGCAGAAATTCCAAAAAGGATGGATCTGGAGTATTTGGTTGGACTGGAGTGTATGGATAGGGACTAGGGTGCCTGCGGGTGCTATGGTCTACAAACTAGGTGCCCTGGTCTATGAAAAATCTCTAAAACTGAATCTCACAGGATTGGGAGGTGGTCTAAAACCCTTTTTGTGTGTCGTATTATATTTTTTTCCTATACTGAGTGTTGCTAATAATCCAAGATGATGTAGAGACCTGTAAAAGGCCAAGAAGAAGTATATAAACCCTAAAAAAGAAAGATGTAAATGAATGGGTCAAACTGGCCTCAACTGCTACAACCGTGGGCTTACTAACTGAGTGATGCACTACATTTTAGTCCCAAATTTAGTTTTGGTGAGTGTGTTCATAATGTGCCCTAGGTGCTCTTGTGTCATTCACACTTTGTGAAGTAGAAAACAATAACTAAATGTAGAAAATGTAGTAGCATGTGTGCATGGAATAAAATAGAATCCTCCCCCTATGAAGTGTGTGATGCAAATGTCCTAGCCTTGTGCCTTGATGATGGAGCTATGTGGATGCAAGTGATCTCTAATGTAATAGATGGATGATAGTAGTGAATGATGCTATGTCCTTCATTACAGTCTCATAACTTTATATTTATAGGGTTCTCTTGATCTAATTTCGTAATTAACCCCAACATGGCTGACCACCAAAAAGGTAAAGATGTAAAATGGCTAGAAAGAGCCCAAAAAGTGTCAGGAAACTGCAAAAGGGACCGAGGCACCCCTGGTGGGACCAGGGCACCCATGGGCGCCCCAGTACTAGCTTGGGTGCCCTAGTCAAGGCTAAAATAACGGAAAATGACCGAAATAGACTGGGCATGTGGATGTAAAAGTTTAGTAATGAGAAAATGAAATAAAACAAGATGGCCAAAAGACATGAGTTAATTAGTAATTTCTTCACTCAAGAACCTTCTAAATAGTAATATGAAACTGGGATAAATAATGTCTAAAATGCATGATTTTGTGATTATAATTCTCTTGTTTAAATTTCATAATTGACAATTAAAATCTTATCTCAAAGTTTTAAAATGTGACCCAGAAGAAAAAGAGACCCATATGAGTAAAAATAAGATAAAGAGGGGTAGGAGTGCCTAAGAGGGACAAAAGCGGCTTAGTGCTTCTATCCTAACTAGGCGCTAATGTTTGAGGCCACAAAAGATAAATCAATCAAGTGTCGATAGATTTGTAAGATATGCAAGGACAATAAAAGTGCAAGAGATAAAGCAAAAGTCCCAAAAGAAGTGGTCAACCACTAGTCTTCTTGCTTAGGAATCATGTATACATTAGTATGCTTTAGGACCTAGAAATGTACCCAAGTGCATAGATTTGGTGTCTACAACCATAAGTGGATGAATGTAATTAGTGTAATAAAAGTAACATGTTGCCTCCAATCAATAAGGTATAACCAATGGAAGTATAGGAGTAACATGCCCCTTATGACCAATCTATAAGCAATGTAAGTATATGAATGAGTTCCCCCATGCGAGTAATATATAAACAATATAGCAATTATATTCCTTTATATGGGAACAATATAACAAAATAAGGAACAATTATAAGCTCTTTCTCCTAGTATATACATGATATAGATCATGGCCATGTCAGGAATGAATCAAAAAAAATGGGCACGATATAGATCATAACATCATACGTATAAGAAACATTAGATAAATTTGATTAAATTAAGATCACATAACGAACAAAACACAATCATGATGAAAGTGATTTTGATTTTTTGTGAATTTTTTCATTCCTTTTTAATTTTTAAAAGAATTTTTAACTAATATACATAACAATTATTGAAATAATCTTACAAGTGGATATACTGATTTAATTAACTTCTAAAATTAATTACACAAATCAGAATAACCCTTTTCAAAGTGACTATTGATCTAACAAGTATAAAAAACACAAGGGATAATTACACTTAGCTTCTTATGTGTGGATCTATAAGAGTCTGGGTGATCTATGTAATGCCCACACATGCCAGACCAAAATACAAGACAAAATAAACCAAGATAATTTTTCCCCTTCATTTCTTGGTATACGACACCACTTGGACTCACTTAGAATAACTCAACATCGCATGAGACACTTACACAGACATGGACCCACATATATAACACGATGAGAAATTGATTGGCACCAAAAAAGAGATGACTCACATTACCAAGCCAACTTATGTGGCTTGTAAAGAGGGAGAAGTCTTCATTGCAACTACTACTTATCACTCCACTAAGGAATCATGGCTAGCCTTTGTTTCCTCCAAGATGTAACACCTGACATAAACTTTGACATGCCCTTTAGCCCTCCATTATAACACACACTTATCTCTCCACCAAGACTAGCCAAGAATTCCTCTGGTTCCTCCAAAACAAAACACATAATACTCCTTGTTCCTCCCTTCACTAGCTACTTCCTCTAATAATCACTGATGCAATCTCTCCCCAAAAATAAGAAAAACATACACCTTGATAATGCAATATACACATCAATGTCACACTTTCTCAAATGAATAAGTACAAAATAATGACCCAACCACAATATGAAGTCACAGATAGACGCTTTCCATAACACAACATTTTCATGGTTACATCTTTATTGCAATCAAATTCCATTGTTTAACTTTAAAGAATTGAATATAATTTAATATGTAAACATATATTCCAATTCTCTAAATTACGTTTTCTTCATTTCATTTAAAATTTAGCTTATAATTAGTACACTTAATTTGGTTCATCAGTCTTATTGTAATTAATTTGTATAAGTCAATTGTTAATTAGAACCATTTTAATCACCTTCAAGTCCTAATACACTTTCTTATGCTAAGGGTTAGTAGCTCAAAATATGTTTACTTGGAATTTTGTTTTACTTTCATTACACATGGGAAGTGACATGAGGTTGAGCAGAAAGAGGTATTTAGCTTAAAGGATCAGGGTTCCTATTCCTTTTCATTTCAATAATTAGTTGGATTCATTTTAATGTTTACATGTCACGAGAGTTCATTTTCCCATATAATATTTTTATGTTATCTCGAATGCTCATTCTCACATGGAGTAGTTCACATTTATTTTCAACAAAAAAGGAATGCTTAATTAAGTTATAAGATAACTCCAAATTTCACTTATGTACCGGTCTTATATCATTTACATTTTATTTAAGTCAAGATTCTATTCGAAGTACTAAGTGACACACCACCTTCCTTTATGGTTCACCAAAGTTTTTTTGATCACCTTTCAATGTTACAAATATTATGTTTCCTAAATGCCCTAAGATCCCAAACACTTACATTGTTTATCCATTATATTGTATCTTAGTTTATAATATAATAATGCAATTACTTTTCTCAAGAATTTCGACCCACATGTCACAATAATGACTTTATACATTTTTACATATAACATCCTACACACTTCCACACACACGAGTACCCTCCACTAGGTCCCTAGGGAAAAACATACATACTTAAAAAAAGTTAAACCACTACAATTCTTGTAGGCTGCTTTCATGACTTTTGTTAATAAGCAAACATGCTCGTGCGGTAATCAAGATTTGTGATCTTATTTCCTCTAAGCTAAGAGATGCCAACGAGTATAAGGAGATATGCTTATCCTTACAATTCTAATTTTCTATGTTATGACGGTGATCACACAAAAAGGTTATACCATACAAGAATTTTACTCTAAGCTTGTCCTTTTGATTTGGTTATTTTGCTTTAAACTCCAAAGTAATTAATTAAACATAAAAAGATTTCATTTGTTAACTACACACACGAGCAAGCTATAAAAGATAATTTCATTTCCAATTAGTAGGTACATCCACACCCTTAACAATAAATAACCCTGATATCAAATTCACACCCATGAACAAATGCCCATTTTTCCAACATCCCAAAATGCTAACAATTTCATACTCATCACAGAATTCAATAAATAACATTTGTATTTATAAAAAAAATTATTCTTTACAATTACATTTCTATCAAAGATAAAACGCTAAAACAAAACACAAGTAACGCTACGATTTCTCCTTTTTATGGGTATCTACAACCATCGCAGGGTCAATCCTAGAACTGGTATGGAAAACCCTTACACTCAATAACAAACAAACAAATTCATCATTTCAAATAATCCAAAACAAATAGTGGGGAATGTTTGAGGTGTTTTTCAATTAGGTGTTATAGATTCAAAAAATACCAAAAACTCAAATAAGCAGGGTTTATCGATACCTTCACCAACAATCACAATTTCGGGATGATTGATTGTAGACAACTGAAGAGGCCCCTCATTTTTTTGAGTGAGAAGACATGTATTCAAAGGCAACTAAATAAAGATATATTAGATAAATATGATAACAAGTTTCTCAGAAAATTCTGATCCCAACAATCCAAGGGGACTTCCTTGATGGGTGTCAACTTGTTTGATACAATTAAGTTTTTTTGATGATGATAATATAGATAATGACAAAAAATATTTAAAATTCAAGAGGGATAGTAAGACCCTGTTCAGATTCGTAAGTGGCCAAGGCTAGGGCAGTGGCAAGCTCAAATTCCTCGAAGTAGTACTAGAACTCTTCGGTGACTTCTTGCTCTTCTTGAATAATTTCAATCTGATACTTGATATCCTTGATGTTTGGTGTGAATGCAATGGCACGCATGTTGATTTTTTGAAGAATATCAAACTATTCCCACATGAACAATTTTTGAATGATCGAAAGTTCTTATATACTAGTAATTGGGTGGGATAGACCTAGAACAGTCATCTACAGAAGATCCATCTTGCAAATAACTTGTTAGACAAGAATCAGATAGCTGGAAATATGATAATGTTAAAAAATGATAAGAAAAAATAGGGATCAATGATGATCATAGAAAAAAATATTTTTTTAATGAAGTAATTGATAAAAAAATATAACAATAAATGTCAGGTAGAGATTGATGATGCTAAGGAAAACTATGAGGAATTCTAAAAGTCTGTGAAACCCGAGAAACAAAAATACATATGTGTTTTTAAGATAAAAGAAAGATAAGAGGATATAGATATTGATCGATGGTGGCTTGGGTAGAAAATGTTTACTTTGAAAAAAGACTTGATAAATCAGATATTGAATGATGACAGACATATTTGAAAATAATGAGGTAAACTAGGAGGAATCTAAGAACTTGTAGGATTATGAAAACATAGCCTTTAAAGTTTTTAAAAAGCTAATGAAGGAAGCAAAGGTCAAGGAATCGATCGACGACGATCTTTGTAGAAATCACAAATATTCTATAGGTGATATAAATGATTGAATAAGAGGTCGAGCTCAAGAATACTATGTAAGATGATGGAGACAACAAGTTGTAAATTGTAACTAATAAAAAAAATGACAAGATGTAAGAAATGTAGATATTAACCTTTATAATAGGCTACAGGTGATAGAGCTCCCAAAGAGGTTTATGAGTGATCTGATGAGGCTCATGATATCTTTGGAAACAATGTGTTGATGGCCTTGAATACAATGATGTTGTTTATAGGTGCAATAATTCTTCCTCACGTATAGATTATGACTAGCTAGGAAAGGGAGCTAGAGATTGGAAAAATAGGATCGACGATGTCTGCAACGATCGCCGACAATAGTAGATCATTGTAAATTTGTTCCAAGAGGCTACAAACCAACATGGAAAATATGGAAAATGGTTGAAACCACTTGTCATCCAAGATGTTAGGTTTTTATATGGACAATGGGAGATTAGGGATTCAAGTTATGAGAGGTTAGGGGGTTAGGATGGGTAAGATAATTAGGTTAGATTGGTTTTGGGTGTTTAGGGAAGGTTAAATGGGATTTATGATAGTGATTTAGATTTTACGATAGTGATTTTGGAGTGTACTTAGGATAGTGATGGTAATGATGTTTATGTTAATATACTTTGTTAGCTAGATTTTCTGCACAGATGAAAACCTAGGCAGTCATGAGATAAATCTCCCTCATTTACCAGTGAGGCTCTTGTGCAAGATTTTGTCAATTCTATTTCCTAGTATCTATCTGTTGGTTTTACTTTAATTGTGTAGCTCATGAACCATAGCTATGCAATTTTGTAGCAAGCAAGCAGTTGTAAGCAATATGTGCAGGAAAGGTAAATAATTAAATACGAGAAGAAAGGAAAGGAGATGTGCAACCTAACCAATAGTTGATAGAGTTGATCATATGCACATAGACGAAACAAATAGATATTAAAATGCAGAATTTGAAGCAAAGGAAAGTTTCAGATCTAGATCTAAGACAACACAAATTTTATGCAAAGATTTAAAAAAAATAAGAAACGAATGCACCGTTGACACAAAGTTCTCCGGAAATATGTCTCTTTCTCTATTCCTCTGCTTGCAGAAAAGCTATCAAGGGTTTCAGTTCAAAGTCTGGAACACAAGAATGTTGATTACAAATTCTTATCATTTAACCCATAGGTTCTTCCTTCATTTATAGTGTATGGAGGGGAAATTACAAATAAGAAGCTTTAACTGAACTGCATGTGGAAGTTGGAAAGGAAACAATTGGCAATATCCCTCCTTGAATTCCTCTTTGCTTGACATGCATGATTTATAACTGAAAATAAAACCTTCTATTTTGCATGTCTACCACCTATTTCCAAGTAATTGAATTCTTCAAGTAACAAATTTTAAACTGATCACTTAACTTTTATAATTTAATTGATTTCTCAATTACTTTGTCGGAGAAAATAAGAGAAAGAAGAAGAAAGAGGAAAAGAAATTAGAAGAAAGCTGTAACACTTCCAGTCTTGTTCTTTTTCCATATTCTACATGCGGTTGACTCTTTTGCCTTTGATTCTCACCAAACTGGATCTGGAAGCAGCTGACTGTGATTTTGCTTATAGGGTATTGCCTTTGACTTTTCTTCCCTCTTATCCTTGAAGCTTTTGCAGTTACTTCTCCAGTACATGCACCAATGCAATGTTTTCCGTAAATAATTCAGACAAAACTCATCACCTTTTTATTTTTAATTGCATACGAGTAATTTTAAATTCAGGAAAGCTCTCTGGGTGAATGCAAATACAAGTAAATTCAATGGAGGATTCAACTAGAAGATTGGGAGCACATGCACAAGATCTTGGAAGGAATTTTCCATGTACCAAATTCTACATGGGTTGCGTCAGAAACAAGAGGATGAATTTTTGTTGGAAGCCTTTGCAATTGGATCGATTTGTGCAGATCTACCAATTAAATTGGTGATAGGTTCAGGGCCAATGTATTCATATGCCATTGACTTCAACATAATCTTGAAGCTATGAATGATTTTACAGAGCCTTCCCTTTCATCAGAACTTTGCAACATCTGCTGGAGTCAATCTTTGTCTGAACAACTTGATTTTTCTTTTAAAATCTGCATATGAGAGTTCACTTTTGGATCAATTTCCCGCTAGATTTGGGTATTTCTTTGCCATTCAGAAGATATATTCAATGTAGTCTAACATTTATTTATCCCTTTCAATTGGCACATGTAATGAATACATGGGCAACCGGATATGAACCAACATGCAGATAAAGCTCAAAATTGGAATGGCAAGCATAAAATTTTCATTAGGCTATTCCAACCCATAGGCTCTTCCAAAATTGGAAACTTCTATTCCGGTAGTGGAAAATATTTTTTATTGAAAAAATCCTCCTCCTTTTGGCACCAAAACCTGTCTGGGCTGCAATCTTTGCATAAAAAGAATTAATTGCTTCATCCTTTATGGACATCCCATGCTTATATAACCTCCAACATGCTATTTTTAATAATTGTCTCTTCCTATTTCTAGCAATTTAATTAATTAATAATGATGTTTATTCATCCAATTTGGGTGCCTAATTTGCATGTTGTTGGTTGCTTTTTAAATAAATTTATATTTATTTATTTTTAGCATGCATCATTCAGTTCTCTTTGGCTTTTCCAAATTGCATTGACTTTCCTTCCATACATGGTGCCAAAATTGGGTGAATAAACCATTAATAAATATTATTAAATGTATTGTTTAATGCCACGGTGGGTCGCATTTTTTGGCAAGGGTGGATGCTAAAAAATAGGAAGTCAACTTGATGGGAATTTCCACCCTGCACTGTAACTCCAAAAATCCCCTCTTCCACTTAAGTGATTTGACTTTCATAATGGGAATTTTTACCCTGCAAGGCAGGTAATGACTGCCAATGGAAAATCCCGCCGGTGCTTTAAGTGATTTATAAAGTATTTTGATAAACATCTTTGGTGAATTAGCCTTAGGCACCCATTGCAAGTATTAAATAGGAAACTCTTGTAACGCATGTAAGAAATTGCCACTCTAACCTATTTAGCAAAGGACTTCATAAAATAAGCTATACCTACAAAAGGGTCCTAAAGTGTTAGAAAAATTCTCGCCTTCCATGTGGCTTCGATATACTACCTAAAATTATCTTACAGGCTTGCAGCTTAGACTATTTTCATTCCAATTCAAAGTGTGACTTGCCTAGGAGAGGCTTTTTGTGCATGACTTCATCTTTTTTGGTCAGAAGTTTGCCTTCTAGGTTGATTCCTTCTGGTGTTGAGGCCATAAATGATCTCCAGATGCTTCCAGGAAATTAAACAAACTATACTAGCAAAGAATTTGACCTAGGGGAATTTCATAGAGAGACTCAAATTGAGAAGAAAACCAAAGAAAAATGCAAAAGAAATAAATAAAAACAAAAACATTACCAATCAAGTTGCAGACAATGCTCAAAATTCATTCCTGGTGAAAACCCTATTGAGATGTGTGAATACTGGCATGAGAAAATTCAACAAGGTTCAACTGGGGCACAATTTACTTCAAACGGGGCACCATTTATTTAATAAATAATTAAATAAAAATTTCTCGCAGACAAAACTTGGCAGAGGGATAAAATGAGTTTGGGCATCTGGGTATTTGTCGAAATTGGCTCATATGATTCACTGGGAATATCTTAACATAATACAGACATCTTCTGGCAATAAAAACACAAAAAGACCCGTTATTTTAAAAGAACAAAAATAAATTAAACATGGGGTAGTCTCAGATTTCAGGGTAAAATCTGGAGACATAACTAGTTGGCCTCCGTCTGTTGACATCTTTTGATCTGTTAGAATGACAGGAGTAAAGATACGACACATCCCAGCATCTCTGGTTTCGTGTCTTGTCTGCATTGGGCTTCATCAGGCAGGGAATATCCAAACCATTCAGAAAAATAAATATAAGAAAACAACAGAAGTTTTATTTATATACAAACTGAGGTTTTACTGCTGTATCTCAGTTTTTGAACAGCTTCAGATGTTGCCCATTGAAAGGCAGTGGTAACTCAATTCCATCCATTGGTTTTGCAAGGAAGAAAGTATCCATAGTCCGGTAGCTAATCTCATTGATCAATTGAAGGGCCCTTTCCAGAGTGAATCAATTTGTCAGGCATGCCCTTCGATTCATTTCTCTTGTCCCACATTCAGTACTCCATCTCACGGATCTTTAAAACTTCCTTTCTGTGACCCATTTGATGAAATAAATTGGGAAAGTACCTTATCAACTTCATCTTGTGGTGGCTCATCCTTATGAGCTTCTCTACTATGGTAATATAAGTCATGCATCAATTCCTAGGAAAGTCATTCCATAGATTTACCGTTTTACTCCAGGCATTTCTGAGAGCAGAACTATCACCACATTCTTTGTCTTTATTTAAGGTACCGTGATGCTTGTCAAAATTCTCCATCCAGTATAACTAAACCCTTGGGGATTTTGTTATGCAACTTTTAGTTGGATCTACTCCACTATTTCACCATAACCATGGATCAATTATTTCTTAGGTGACTTTTTGTCATGGTGGTGATTTAATCCGTTAAACACATGTCAAAGTTGTCTTGTTCCAGAATGCAAATGTATTATTTGTCTTAAATTTTGAAAGTCTACCAATGTTCAACACTATCAGGGACTTTTAGGGCAGTAGACCATCTCCACTTTATAATTTCCTTATTGAATATGGATTAAGTGGTTTATTGGATTCAATAGTGCAGTCCCAATTGCCAAAGCTGTTGTTAAAAAACCTTGGTATCATAATGATCTTTCCTAAATGATACGTCAATAATGAGCTTTCCTATCATACTAATTAGATCATTTACCAAGAACAAGCCACTCTATCCATACTGGTCCAATCATAGGTCATCTTATCCATTCAAACTCTGGGACTTTATTTTACAAAAAATTTCATGCTATGCAAGTTCGCATCTAGATGAGGATTTGAACTTCTACAACTTAAAGATGCTTCCTAGTGCTCATGACGAGGATGTGGATCCTTCTACAAAAATGCTTCACAGTTGTCACTAAAATTATCGATGTGCTCTGTTCAGTGATTCCCTAAGTCATAGAGACTTTAAAATCATATCTTCTCACTTTGATTGTAATACTAAGTAGCATGACATTGACTTACTCAAGTCCTTTCTCTGACAATTGATCCACTTTAATTTACTCCAGGCTATCTTCCTTACTGGCATCAAAATATCAAGGTCTGTCCATAAAGTCATCGAAATTATTGTCTCTCTTGAATCAATGGTTGATATTGATGATGAGATGATTGAATGTCAACAATATGAAGAAGTCAAACGGTCTGGAATTAAGCCAAAAGATCTCATTCGTTGACACGAGAGCATCTTCTACATTGAGTCAATTATTACTCCTCTGCCAATGGAGCTCCTAAATTGAATGCTGCATCAAGTGTCTCAATAGAACAGTCTTCCATCACCTTCATGTTCCTTCTACAGAAACATCAGGCACCTCCCTGTACAACCACTCTCAAATTTGAAATTAACGGTCTGCTTCTATATGTCATCCTACGACACTGATCAATTCCACCTAAGAAAACTCCATGAATTGGAACACCTCCTCCTACATGTGATGTCTATAGTATTATCGAGTCAAACTAAAACCTCTCTAAAGATCAATACATACTCCTGTCACTTGCTCAATCATTGGAATGGGTAAAAAATCAACCGCTCGGAGCAAGACCACCAAAATCTGTTGGCTAGATTTTGACTGCACAGCTTAAAACCTAGGCAGTCATGAGAATAAATCTCCCTCATTTAACGGTGAGGCTCCCGTGTAAGATTTTATCAGGATTTTGCAAGGGTAATCCTACATTATCTACTTATTGGTTTTACTTTAACTATAGCTCCATGAACCATAACTGTAGGGGACATTTCTGCAGCAAGTAAGCAGTTACTATCAATATTTGTAGAAGAGGGCAAACATGTAAAGTATGGAAAGAAAGAAAGGAAGATGTGCTGACTAACCAATAGTTTACAGAGTTTCATCACATTTGCATCATACATTTCCTGATTAAATATTCTTAACAGATAAATATATGACCGCAGAAGGGAAAGAAATGACTCTAGACCAAAATTTGAATCTACACAGTTTACCCATTATATATCTACTGCATAGAAGTACCAGCATGAATGCACCATTGACACAAAGTTCTCCGGAAAATCCACCTCTTATCTCAATCCCAAGCTTGTCATCAAACATCAAGGGTCATCAAATAAAAGTCTGAAACACTCAAGAATGCTTTGTTAAACATTTTGATCAACAATATTGTGATCCTTTAACCACATAGGCTCTTCCTTACTATTTATAGTGCATAGAGGGCAATTACAAATAGGAAGCTTTCAATGAATTAATGACATGTGGAAGCTATGAAAAAGGGAAGCAACTTGACAATATTTTCCTCCTAGAATTCCTCATTGCATGACATGCATGATTTATAACTGAAAACATAGAACCTTCTATTTTGCATGTCTGCCACCTATTTCCAAGTAATTGACTTCTTATACAACTGCATCCTTTAAACATGCACTTAAGTTTTATAATTTAATTGATTACTCAATTACTTTGTGGAGAAAATAAGAGAAAGAAGAAGAAACTCTAGTTTCATGAAGAAATCTCCGTTTGATTCATACTCATGACTGTTGAGGGTCTTCACATATATCTGCATGGACCTCACTGCACTCTTTTGCCTTTGATTCTCACCAAACTGGATCTGGAAGCAGCTCACATGATTTTTCTTGTGGGTATTTCCTTTGACTGATCTTCCCTTCTTATCCTGGTACAAGATTTTGCCATTCTTCTCCGATACACTGCACTCTTATGCAATGATTTTTCATAAACTAATTGAGAAAAAACTCATGATCAATTATTTTTAATTGCATATGAGCAATTTTAAATCAGGAAAGCACGTTGCTCAATATCATTCACTCTGCATTTCATTGAAGTCTCATCCACAACATACTACATATCTTGGTCACATTTGAATTCATGTTTACATTTACTGACTGTCTACATGGGGTGCGCTTTATCACACATGCTAGGATGAGATTTCTTGTATGGAATTATGCATTTATGAGATACACACATGCAATGTAAATCGCTTGATAGGTTCTAGTTGTGATCACAATGTCTGTATCATTGACTCCATACACATCTAGAACTATGGATGATTCTGGCGCAATCTTTGTCATTCACCATGCTCCCGCAGTGGCTCCTAGGGGCAATCCAATTTCATACACTACATGTGTTATTGTTTCATTTTGTTTCATAGCACAATTGATTTATCAAATTATACACGATCTTGAAATAATTTTCATCTCTCTAACATGCTAACGGGTGATTCAATGTGACCTGACATTTATTTTGTAGGCCTATGATGAATACCATGGGCACATATGTTAACATTGCTTTTCATTGTTTGCTACTAATTCATGGCTATTTTCCCTTTGTCTTGTGTGCCACAACTGTTTGCTTCCCGATAGTGGAAAATCAACTTTAATAATAAAAACCTCCTTTTGTTGTGAAAACATGTGTGAGTGGTGTCCCATGTGTGTAACCCACTTTAATTGTCTTCTCTTTACATTGTCTTCTTGCATGTTTACATTATCTTCATTCATATCTTAGCTTACATAATTTCCTACATGTGTGTTCTAGTAATTTGATTAATAGTAACATGTTTATTCATCTCAACCACTTAATTTACATGTGCCTTGGTTTCTTTTACCAAGAACATTTCCCTTCCCCCTAGCAGGGGCATAGTTTGAACTTCTCAATAGCTCGGTCCTCCTTTGGGCCGCATTGAACTTTCCTTCTAGTGACATCGTATGCAGCCAAAATGAGGGTGAATAAACCATCAATAAATATTAATTAAATGGATTAGTTATCACCCCAAACTGGGTCATTATATAGTCATCACACAACACAACAAGTACAAGTACAACACAATCATCAATATCATACATGGATCAGAATCAAATTTGGGTTCTTAGCACAACACAGACACTAGTGCCCAAACCAGGATAGTAGTGCCTGGGTGTGTTATCCCCGTTTTGAGTAAACGACAAAACGATCGGATAACCCCTACAAAATTTTTGAAGTGATTTTGCATTATGACCTCTTTTAGAGAAAATCTGGTTTTCGGGTGTTACTAGCAGCTTGACATAAGTTTTAACATGCTTTATGTCTTATGACCTCCGAAGCCCGAAACCCGCTTTGTATTGAAAAATCCTTTGAAATCGGGTTTTCGGAAATTCAACGCATCGGAACGTACTTGTGTTAAAACATGCTTTGTGTCGCGTGACTTCCGAAACCCGAGACCCGCCTTGTGTTAAGACAATCCTTTGTAATCGGGTTTTCGGAAGTTCAATGCATCGGGACATTCATGTTCCAAAACATGTTTTATGCGCCATGTTCCCCAATTCCCGAATTCCGCTCAAGCCTTTGTAATCGGGTTTTCGGAAGTTCAATGCATCGGAACATTCGTGATTCAAAACATGTTTTGTGCTCCATGTTTTCCGAAGCCCGAAACCCGAAATGCACTAAATCTCCTCGTGTCGGGTTTTCGGACTCCTCCAACATACTGACCTGGCATTCAAGCCGAATGGTTGGTAAGTTGGCACGTGCCGAGCTGAAGTGTATTTATTGCCATTTTCGTATAAAAATGCGGATTTCCACGTCGTTCTTACTGTTCATATTTTTAACTCGTGGATTTTTGCGCATGTTCTCCTGCTCCCAAAACCCGCAAGCTCGCGTTATCATACTAGATCGATTGTTTTCATTTTCACCTGTCTCGATTGGAAGGTATTAATCGTTCCTCCTTTGTTCTTGATTTAAGAAACGTTTTCCGTGTACTTCCTTGCCGATTGTTGAAGATTTTTCTTCCTTATTTCCTCTGAATCGTTTTCGAAAGCGTTTTGGGGTTTTCTAGGGTTTATTTTCTTCTTGCAAATATCAATTGGTGCTGTTCCTTCCAAACTCCAATTACTTGCATGATGTATGGGATATGAATAACAAAAAAAGAAAGGAAGATGTGTATGTAGAAATTCAAAGGAAAGGCTCTGTTTTTGTTTCTCGGTTTTTGGAAGACTGTTTTGCAGATTCAAAAGCTCCGAAATACAAAGGAAGCTCGCGGTGACGGGGTTTATCAACATTCCGACCTCAACAGTGGTTGTCGGGTTTTCTCCTGTTTCCGCCATTTAAAGCAAGTGTCGGGCTTGGCCGAGGTTCCGACAGAACAAACTTGTCGGGTTCCTCAAAGTTCCGACATCCTCTTCAGCGTGTTGGGTTCTTCTCTTCTTCCGGCGCATTCATTCAATCGGGATTTCCAGTTTGAACAGCATCACCTGAGTTCCGAGCCTTTCTCCCTCCAACATTCTTCATGTCGGACCCTGTTCCATTTCAGGAGAAGGCCGAGAAGTCAGCAGAGATGAGCTTAAGGAAAAAGTGGAGCAGTTGACAGAGATTTTGATTAAACTTTCAAAACCTCTTGAATCCATAACACCTTCTTCTGTTTCTGCCGGATTTCGATTTCTCATCGGTGCCTACGATTGAGAAGATGGCTAATGGATCCAAAAGTTATTCCAACAGGGGAAGGAAGTAGTTCAAGATGATGATTCGGATTAAGTCCAGATGTCACATGCCATTTCTATTTTTAGAATGACATATCTTTTATTTCCGTTTTATCATTATTTTTAATTCATTACTTTGACTTGATCTCCTGCGTGAGAGTCATGCAAAGTTGAAGCTCCAGTTAACAGGCTACTCTTTAGGATCTGTCCTGTTTGATCTCTAGCTTCTTTTGTTATAAATAAGGGATGCTTGTGCATTCTAAAGGGTCGAGAATTCTTGAAGCATTAAGAGGCTATTGGAAAGGAGAAAAACTTTGTGTTTTCTTTCAATCATTTCAAAGAATAGAAGCTGATATTGTTTTACAGACTTTGTGTTGTGAAATATATCTTATTTAAGACAGTGTTCTTATGTCCATAATCTTTAAAGCTATTCTTTGCATAGAATCTCAGTGTTTCTAATTATCTCGGACACTATATCTGTGGTCTAAAACTCGTATGATTATTTCGTGCCTCTGTGTTTACTCGAAAGAAAATTTACGTTTCTCCCATTTCTTTTCTACCGATGCTTCTTTCACTGTAACAGTTTCTAACCTATTTCACTTACGAAAGCAATATTCTTGAATCGTGGTGAATGTGGATTTCGGGATTTCATCCCAACCCCCAATGGTTAGATTAGTGTGAATATTGTATATATTATTTACTGTGTTTTAGATTAGCAATAAAACAGGCAGCCTCACCTGTCTTTGAGGAGGGATTAAATCTCATGTACTGTGGTTGAACCTCATATTTTGGTTTGACAAAATATCCAACCAACTGACATGTAAGAAGACATGTTGTATTAAGTTGTAGCTCTGACAGGGAGGAAGATATATATATGCACAAAAGTGTTGATTTTAGTTCGTAATACTTTCTTTATTTGGAATATTGATTATTTTATTTTTGATGTTTAATATTATGATTTGGGCATAAAGGTGTCTACAAATTGGTATTAGGCCAGACAAGAGCCCTCATCAGGGTATGGAAAAGGTTCTAAGTTAGCTCCTACATTTATTTTTCCTTTTGAGATCTTGGAGTGTATCGGCCCTTTGGCCTACCGTCTAGCATTACCACCTAGCTTGTCTCACATACATGATGTGTTTCATGTTTCAGTTCTTAGAAGATATATTACAGATTCATCTCATGTACTGGATTACACATCATTGTAGGTGCAGGATCAGGGGTAGGTGATGGTGGAGCCCATCTACATCATAGATCATAGGACCATGGGCCTTTTGAGGTAGAGAGATTGATTAGGTAAGGGTGCAGTGGGACATAGATACGACGAGACTACAAGTTGACACTTTTAGATACTGATCTTGATACTGTTGATCTTATTATGGACACTATTATGTTTTGTTTTAGTATGATGGTTAGATGTTAGATCATGGATTATTATTGATCTGGATTCAGTTATTATGCATGATGGTTACTAGAGACATTTTTATATGTGGATGATGATATACTGTTTGACATGGACATATTATAGATGTTGATTTGGACATGTGACATTGGATATTTTGAGTAGACCTAGTATGGTAGATTATTGATGATGATATAGTTGATTAATTAATTGAAAATGATAATGTTGAATTCTTGATGTTGTTGTGATTCATGTGTTTAGATGATCTTGAAATGTTGTTTATATCATTTTGGATGTTCTGATATGGCCACGAGGCCAAAGGAGGTATTTGTGTTTTGCAGGTTAAAATATCACAATAATGTCGGGGGACTGGAGACTAACCATATTGAAATTCTGGGTGAATTCAACGAGGTCACCATGACAACTGTTGTGTGTGTGTGTGTTGTATGTTGTTAGGAATTCCCGTGGGGGGGATTTCCATTATATGTGACCATGGGTTTGTGTAATTTATTAATGTGGTTTCTTTATTAATGTTGCATGTGTTTATTTTGTGAGGTGTTACATTTTTCTTTAGTTTATATGGTGTGTTAATGTTGTGGATAATCATGTGTTAAAATAAATAAATCAATATGTCATAAGAATGTAATTAATGAAGTTGTTGATCTTAAATGTTAATGTTGTAAGTGTGTAAGAAATGTGTAAGAAGGTGTAAGAGATATGTAAGAGAATGTAAGATAGATTTTGGAGTGAAAGACACTTCATCCTCTTAGGAATTCGAATTTGTCCTTGGAGGCTAAATTTGGAGGCTTGTGGGACAAGTTAAGCTTGTCCCACACCTCTTAAAATGATTCACCAACCATACCTATGGTTTGGAGGTTAAATTTAGGCCTTTTTATTGCATTTTGAAATGACTAATTGTAAGTTTTAATTGCACTTCTCTTACATGTTTTTAATTCAGTCCTTTTGGAGTATGGGTTATTTTGGAGTGTGTAAGTTAATTTGTCATTTTTATTTATTATGTTTAGGTGCATGATGTTGAATTTCCTCTTGGGGTTGAGGAAGAATGATGTGGCATCCCACATGGATCCACATCATCCTCTTCTCTTCCCTCTCCTTTAAATTCAAAACTCCTTGCTTGTTTGTGGTTGTTGAAACTTTGTTTATTCCTCTTGGGGGCACATTTTTGCTTGCTGTTTTGGGAGCTTGTTGTGGAAGGAGTTGGAGCCTTTTTGCATGCTTGAACATTGCTGATTTTGGACTGTATTTGGATTTTGGGAAGCTTGTGAGCTTGGAACAAACTCCAGTATGGAGAGGTAGGAACTTGAGCCTTTTTAGAATGTTTTCTTTCTCTTGCATGCATGTATGAAATGGTGAATGTGTTATGTGTTCTTGGCTGGTTGGGTAGACTGCTTAGGACATGGTGTAGGAGAAGGCTATGGGGATTTCAAATGGGGGGCATAAGGGAATGCCAAGGGCATCAGTTTTATTGTGGAGGGAGTTTGGATTGGGATCCACCTTGGAAAAGAAATAGCTTGCATTTCTTACTCTTGGGGGGGCATAAGGGAGAAACTTTGGGGGGGCATAAGGAGGGGTTGGGAGACATAAGGTTTATGGGATTTGATATGTTATATCGGTGGTATGATTTTAGGTGGATGCCCAATTCCAAATAGGGAGGCATAAGTAGTTTCCCCATAGTTCCTTGCTCTTGTTGGCTTGCTTGATCAAGCCTAAGTTTTGTGTGAATGTTATCAAATGCAGTTGTGAACTGTTGTTTTTGCTTGAACTGTGTTTCTTATTGAATTATGCATGTGAAAGAATGTTGCTTGTTTGTTGTGGAAGCCATTGTTGCCATGTGTTGATTCTCATCTCTTATTTCAATATGGTTGGGGCTCGGGGGCCAATGAGGAAGGATGGCTTCTCCCTTCTCATTGGATGTCTTGGTTGGGTGGAGAGCATTGCCTTTCCCCCTTCCTTGTTGTGATCAAATGAAAAGATGAAGAAACTAGCATGCTGTTGTTTTGGAGCAAGAAGAATATACAGTTTGACAGTCCCTCCCTTTGAGCAAGTTATTTTGTAATCCTTCCCCACTTGAAGTGGATGAGTTGTATAATATTTATAATGTGAAACCATTTGTATTGATAATGGAAAGATTGAAATTGGACTGTGAAATGTAAAGGAGATTTATTTTACTCTCTGTTTTGGAAAAGAAATGTAAAAGATATAATATGCATTGTATTTTGTATTTTAGAAATCAAATGGAAAAGAAAAGATTGTAAAGTGTATTGGAAATGAATAAAGGATTGCATTAGTTTCAAAATTGCACTGTGTTTTGAATGTGATTTACTATTATTGAAGATTGAAACTACTGTTTGAAAAAGAAGAATGTGTATGAAGTAAAAGATAGTGTTTTGCTCTCTTGAAATGAGTTGAATTTAGAAATAAGGATTTTCATAATGTATTATTGAATGGTTTATTTAATTCAATTAAATATATGATAATAGTTTAGAAACTATATACACCCGTTAAATGATAAAATTGATATACAAATTTAAAAGAAATAGTTCACTGTCATAAACTTCATTCTGGCAATTCACTTTTAATAAAAATGAGCAGTTCAAACTTACACCAAACAATAAACTATGAAAAATTTAAATTTAGACTTAGTAAGTCCCAAAGAACTCAAATTGACCCTAACATTTAAGAATGAACCTTCAAAACTTTATAGAATCCAATCAAACTTGCACAGTCATTTTTCTGTCTATTGTCAGAGAAATAAAATTTGAAATCAATTGGATAAATCAAATCTTCTAAAACACTCTAAAATCTCCCTAGACCAATCCTCCATGTCTTCTTGACATGTTGAGTGAAGGAGGAGATCTAATTTAACCAAATTGAGAAGTTGAAAATTGCCAGTTCACTAATTAAAACCCTGCAGATTGGTTTCTCAAAATTGACCACTTAAAATTCATCAAATTTCAAAATTTATGACTCTTGTGTAAAGAGGGCATCGAGAGCTTTCCGAAAAGTCCTCATTTTCCCAAAACTGAGCTTTCTAGCTCAAGTTATGGCCATTTGAAGTTTTACTTCAATTTGGCATTCAAAAAGTAATAAAATTTAATCTAACTGTTAAAAATTTAAATTTTAACTTTGGAAAAATTTCCCTAAAAATTCCATGGCCCCCGCCATCCCACAACCAATCAGGATCTACCACATGGCACCTCGGAGGGGTGGACCGAATTTAAACTTATCCGTTTTAAAAATTTTGCCTTGGGAAAAATTTTCCTTTTTCCTCCGCCGGCCCGCAGCCAATCAGAGGGTGCCACGTGTCCTCTAGGGGCTGAGGCGGAGGCACGGTTTGTTTTTAACTCTTATCCCTTTTGAAAAATTTTTGGAAAATTTTCACTTTTTCCTCCACCAGCCTGCAGCCAATCAGAGGGTGCCACGTGTCCTCTAGGGGCTACGGCGTGGGCACGGTTCCTTTTTGAACTTAACCTTTTTGAAAATTTTGGGGGAAAATTTTCCATTTTGGCCCCTGTAGCCAGTGGCCCTTGCAGCCCCTTTTTCCTGAGGAAAATTTCCACGTGGCTTGGAAAACCTTTTCGGGGCGCGCGGACCGGCAGCTTTTGGGCCTTTGAAACCCTCCTTCGGCTTATTTTTAAGATCTCCCACCACCCCTTTCTCCCCTTGCTCAACCGGTGTGTGACACGTGGTGACCTCCCTGGCGATTCCACGAGGCACATGGACCAATTCCTTCCCTTGTGAATTTTGGCAAAGAGACTTAAAGCCTCAACCCGCTCCTTCCGGCCCGTCGTTTCTCCCAACCAACCGGGTAGTGACACGTGTACCCTAGGGACCCATGGAGGCATGGGATGTTTTAAGACTTTGAGCCCACGCAATGGGAAACATTTCCTAAGCCACCCCACAACCCACCAACCCATTCAAGGCACTTTCTCCTCCTCTTGACACGTGTCCCACCTAGGGAAAATTTTCCCTAGGAACTCCGCCCACTTATATCTTGAGTTCTACTTGGAGTTAGGAGGACTTCTTTATATCACCGGAAAGGTGAGAAAATTTCCTATCCATTGGGAATGGTTTAGGGAAATTTTGGAAGTGTTAAGTAGGAGAAAAATCTAGTTGAAACTCTGAGCCTGTTAGAGAGCAGGCATGGGGGTAAATTACTCCCTGAACCTAACTAAAACATATAACCCTAAAATTTGAACCTTGTGAACTTGATATTAGTTAATGAAGGAAAACATATGTTGTAGTACATTGGTCTTGTTCTGGAACCTGTTAGTGAAAACTGATGTCTTGCAACCTGGTTGTAGACACTTCAAATAAAAAAAAAAATTATCCCATAATTTTCTAGCTAACCCTAGGTTGTTTCTTGGGTCTCAAGTGGTTTGTTTAAATGGGCATTACAGTTTGGTATCAGAGTGGTGGTTCAAAGGCTTGGACCATTGGGCACACTAGAAAACTTGAGACATGAAAACTTAAACCTAGTACACTTGTAAATCTAGAAAACAACTTAGCAAGAAATTGTATATTTTAGTAAACATGGAAGTTGTGTAAAACTTAGAAAAATGAACTAACTCTCACTTTGGTCTATGCAGGAGGCTCAGACAGAGCGAGAGGAACTTTCACAGGGACTCAGACTCACCACCACCACCACCACCACCACCACCACCAGATCAGGGTGTGGTAGCCATTCTACCTCAGATTCTACAGACCCTTCAGGATGTTAATGCCACTCTACGTGGAGGATTAGGAGGAGGACATGCAGCTAGTCATGATAGAGCCCCTTCTATTGAGGGTCAGGTATCTCCTCAACTCAGCGAGGAGCATAGAGGAGAGAACTCCCATGCGGAGTCAGTCAGAGTAGAGTCACCACCTAGGAGACAGGGTGACAGAGTTCCAGAGCATAGAGAGAGGTCTCGGAGCCCTAGGCTTAGGGATGAGCGTGCTGAGAGACCTAGAGGCCGACAGACCACAATAGTGGATCACATCAGGGAGATCCTGAAGCTTCAGCCCTCACATTACTCAGGTGATATAGGTGGATTTTAGGTAGAGGCCTGGCTAGTGAGCTTGAGCGGTTGCTTCAAGCTTTGTCCTTGTTCTAGCAACACGAAAGCTCGTGTTGCGATCCATCTACTGAGGGATGGAGCAGGAGTATGGTGGAGGACAGAGGAGCAGAAGCTCCATGTAGATTCAGAGACAGTGACCTGGGAGCTTTTTGAGGAGAGATTCAGGAGTAGGTATTTATCACGGAGGTTCATCCAGTAGAGGATTGACGAGTTCCATGACCTCTGACAGGCTTCTCTTTCAGTAGCAGAGTATGAGAGTAGGTTTTTGGATCTACTCCAGTATGTAGAGTATATGCAGGATGAGCAGGTGTGGATTCACAGGTTCATCCGGGGCCTGAATTTGGATATTGGAGGTGCAGTGTGGATTCACTATCCACAGACTTTAGCTGAGGCCATCGAGAAGGCCTATATTGCAGAGGAGACTCGGGGTAAAACCCAGTAGGCTAGAGACCGAGTCAAGAGCCGCATTCAGCAGATGCAGGATAGTAGATCGAGGGGTTCAGTCCTCCTCCTCATGGTGGCCAGGGTACAACACAGTCATCCTTTAGGCCACAACAGTAGTAGCAGTAGTAGTCCCACCCACCTTATAGACCTCCACAGAGAGCTGATGCACAGAGAGGTCAGAGTATGGGGCCTCCTCCTAGGGGTCCCATCAGGACACAGGGTGGACCTAGAGCTCAGTCAGTGGGAGCTCACCAGCAGAGGCCACAGAAGACCATAGCTAGATCATCAGGATCCACACCACAGACTTCTAGGGCACCTACTGGAGGTGCTACTCCTTGGAGAGGATCAGGTGGTTGCTTTGGATGTGGAGTTGCTGGACATTTTTGGAGAGATTACCCTCAGAACCCTAATAAGGGTAAGGCACAGGTTTCAGAGCTGATAGTTGGTGACATGGGACACAGTCACATGATTTATGTAGTGGTTGAGAAGCACCAGGTAGAGCACCAAAGCACAGTCATTGAGACCACAGGTAGCATTGGTGGTATTCCTACCTCTGTATTGTTTGATTATAGTTCATCTGATTCTTTCATTGCACCATCTTTAGTAGAGCGATGCAGGCTGGTGGCAGTTAGGCAAGGGTCTTAGTTGGGATGTCGAGATGGCTTCTGGAGCCAAGATCTCTATGGACTCCTTAGTTAAGGAGTGTGTAGTGGATTTGGGACCTTTCACCACTACCTCAGATCTCCGTATTCTTCCTTTGGGCTCGTATGGAGTCATTTTGGGTATGGATTGGTTATCTACACACAGGGCCAGGATGGATTGTTACCACAAGACTATAGCTTGTGCAGATGATTTAGGAGTTGAGTCAGTGATCTCGGGGGTCAGGAGACCCATTTCTATTCGCACCATCTCCGCTATGCAGCTTAAGCGGTGTGTGTGATGGGGTTGTCAGATGTATGTTGTTACAGTTAGTGACAGATCAGAGGATGGGTCTAGTGGACCATCACTTGATGATCATCCCATCTTGAGAGAGTTTTTGATGTCTTTCCTGGGGAGCTACCAGGGTTACCACCCCCACGTGAGATTGATTTTCATATAGATTTAGTTCCTGGAGCAGAGCCTATCTCACGGGCACCTTATCGGATGACCACCCCAGAGCTCTGTGAGCTCAAGTTGCAGCTTGAGGGCCTTTTGGAGAAGGGCCTTATCCATCCTAGTGTATCCCCTTGGGGTGCACCAGTGATCTTTGTGAAGAAGAAGGATGGATCCTTGTGGTTGTGTATTGATTACCACCAGTTGAACAAGGTAACGATCAAGAATCATTATCCTCTTCCTCGTATTGATGACTTGTTTGATCAGATGAAGGGAGCCACGGTGTTCTCTAAGATTGATCTCAAGTCAGGGTACCATCAGTTGAGGATTTCAGAGGTGGACATTCATAAGACCACCTTCCACATGAGATATGGGCACTATGAGTTCACAGTGGTGCCTTTTGGTTTGACGAATGCCCCTGCAGTGTTTATGAGTTTGATGAATGGGGTATTCAGGACCTTTTTAGATCACTTCATGCTCATCTTCCTAGATGACATTTTGATATACTCACGTACACGTGAGGAGCACGAGGGGCACCTTCACCAGGTTCTTCAGTGTCTTCGTGAGCAGTAGCTTTACGGGAACTTGGAGAAGTGTGCTTTCTTTCAGACAGAGGTGCAGTATTTGGGTCATATCATTTCTGGGGAAGGTATCGTAGTCGATCCTTCCAAGATTAGAGCCATTATGGATTGGCCAGCACCCACTATAGTGACTGAGGTGCGCAGCTTCATGGGATTAGCAGGTTACTACAGGAGATTTGTTCAGGACTTCTCTCAGATTGTGCACCCCATCACTTCCCTTCAGAGGAAAGGGAAGAAGTTTGTTTGGTCAGATAGATGTGAGCAGGCCTTCAGGACACTGAAGGAGTGCCTCACTACAACACCCATTCTTGCAGTGCCAGATCCACAGGGTGAGTTCTTTGTTTGCACAGATGCTTCGTTAGCAGGACTTGGAGGTGTGTTGATGCAGGATGGTAGAGTAGTGGCTTTTGAGTCTCACAAACTCAAAGATCATGAGCTTAATTATCTAACCCATGATCTTGAGCTTGTGGTAGTCATGCATGCTTTGGTTAGATGGAGACATTTTCTTCTTGGATGGAGATTCACACTCAGGATAGATCACTTGAGTCTTCGCCACCTCTTCACACAGCCCAATCTCAACGCTCGTCAGTGGCGTTGGATGGAGTTGCTTTGTGAGTATGACATGGAGATCGAGCATGTGAAGGGGAAGGAGAATGTGGTAGCAGATGCTCTCAGTAGATGGAGACATGTGGCTATGGCCACCTACAGTGAGCACAGATTTGCGGAGCAGGATTCTTCAGCAGCTTCCTCTTGACAGCTTCTACATTGCAGTACGAGCAGAGATTGAGTCACAGAGACCCCTTGAGGGGAAGTTTGATGGTTTTTCCTTAGAGGCAGATGGTCTTCTCAGGCACAGAGGTAGGATATATGTTCCCAGAGAGGGAGGCTTGAGGCAGGACATCTTGGTAGAGGCACATCGTGTACCCTATTCAGCCCATCCCGGGGTGAAGAAGATGCACGCTACCTTGCGACAGTTGTACCATTGGAGAGGACTTCATCGAGACATGGCTCAGTTTGTGTCACAGTGTTTAGAGTGCCAGAGGGTTAAGGCTGAGCATCAGCATCCAACAGGTCTTCTTTATCCTCATGCCATACCGAATGGAAGTGGGACACCATTTCCATGGATTTCATTGTTGGGCTACCGATGTCGAGATATCACCACGACGCCATTATGGTCACGGTTGATAAATTGACAAAAGTGGCTCACTTTTCTCCTATGAAGACCACTTATACAGCTAGAGCAGTGGCACGAGTATATTTGGATGAGATTGTCAGGTTGCATGGGATTCTACGGAAGATCATTTGTGACCGCGATCCTTTGTACACTTCACACTTTTGGACTACCATGCAGTATGTTCTCGGGACGAGGATCAACTTCAGCACAACATATCACCCTGAGACAGATGGACAGACCGAGTGAGTGAATCAGATTTTAGAGGATATGCTCAGGATGTATGTGATGGATCAGCAGTCTAAGTGGGAGGAGTACCTGTACTTAGTGGAGTTTTCCTACAATAATAGTTTTCAGAGTTCTATAGGCATGGCTCCTTTTCAGGCTTTGTATGGTAGAGAGTGCAGGACACCTCTTAGCTGGGACAGGTTAGAGGACAGAGTATCTCTTGGACCAGCTCTTTTGTAGGACATGGAGCAGCAGGTAGTGTTGATCAGGTAGAGATTGCAGGAGGCTCACAGGACAGGTAGAAGAAGTATGTGGATCAGCATAGGATTGATCATAGTTTTGATGTGGGCATGAAGGTGTTCCTTCATGTCAGGCCACACAAGAGCCCTATCCATTATGGAAAAGGTTCTAAGTTAGCTCCTAGATTCATTGGTCCTTTTGAGATCTTGGAGCGTATCGGCCCTTTGGCCTACCATCTAGCATTGCCACCCAGCTTGTCTCGCGTACATGATGTGTTTCATGTTTCAGTTCTTAGGAGATATATTGCAGATCCATCTCATGTACTGGATTGGACATCATTGCAGGTGCAGGATCAGGGGTAGGTGATGGTGGAGCCCATCTGTATCATAGATCACAGGACCCTGGGCCTTCGAGGTAGAGAGATTGATCAGGTACGGGTGCAGTGGGACAGATACGACGAGACTGCAGCCACTTGGGAGGATGCCACAGTATTACGAGTGCAGTTTCCACATTTGTTCCAGTGACTTCCAGGAGGAAGTCGAGTCTAAGGGGAGGGGGATGTAGTGCCCACTTCCCTTTGACACTTTTAGATACTGATCTTGATACTGTTGATCATATTATGGACACTATTATGTTTTGTTTTAGTATGATGGTTAGATGTTAGATCATGGATTATTATTGATCTAGATTCAGTTATTATGCATGATGGTTACTAGAGACATTTTTATATGTGGATGATGATATACTGTTTGACATGGACATATTAAAGATGTTGATTTGGACATGTGACATTGGATATTTTGAGTAGACCTAGTATGGTAGATTATTGATGATGATATAGTTGATTAATTAATTGAAAATGATAGTGTTGATTTCTTGATGTTGTTGTGATTCACATGTTTAGATGATCTTGAAATGTTGTTTATATCATTTTGGATGTTCTGATATGGCCACGAGGCCGAAGGAGGTATTTGCATTTTGCAGGTTAAAATATCACAACAATGTCGGGGGACTGGAGACTAACCATATTGAAATTCTGGGTGAATTCAACAAGGTCACCATGGCAACTGTTGTGTGTGTGTGTGTGTGTGTTGTATGTTGTTAGGGATTCCCATGGGGAAGATTTCCATTATATGTGACCATGGGTTTGTGTAATTTATTAATGTGGTTTCTTTATTAATGTTGCATGTGTTTATTTTGTGATGTGTTACCCTTTTCTTTAGTTATTATATGTTGTCTAATGTTGTGGATAATCATGTGTTAAAATAAATAAATCAATATGTCATAAGAATGTAATAAATGAAGTTGTTGATTTTAAATGTTAATGTTGTAAGAGTGTGTAAGAAATGTGTAAGAAGGTGTAAGAGATATGTAAGAGAATGTAAGATAGATTTTGGAGTGAAAGACACTTCATCCTCTTAGGAATTCGAATTTGTCCTTGGAGGCTAAATTTGGAGGCTTGTGGGACAAGTTAAGCTTGTCCCACACCTCTTAAAATGATTCACCAACCATACCTATGGTTTGGAGGTTAAATTTAGGCCTTTTTATTGCATTTTGAAATGACTAATTGTAAGTTTTAATTGCACTTCTCTTACATGTTTTTAATTCAGTCCTTTTGGAGTATGGGTTATTTTGGAGTGTGTAAGTTAATTTGTCATTTTTATTTATTATGTTTAGGTGCATGATGTTGACTTTCCTCTTGGGGTTGAGGAAGAATGATGTGGCATCCCACATGGATCCACATCATCCTCTTCTCTTCCCTCTCCTTTAAATTCAAAACTCCTTGCTTGTTTGTGGTTGTTGAAACTTTGTTTATTCCTCTTGGGGGCATTTTTTCTTGTTGTTTTGGGAGCTTGTTGTGGAAGGAGTTGGAGCCTTTTTGCATGCTTGGACATTGCTGATTTTGGACTGTATTTGGCTTTTGGGAAGCTTGTGAGCTTGGAACAAACTCCAGTATGGAGAGGTAGGAACTTGAGCCTTTTTAGAATGTTTTCTTTCTCTTGCATGCATGTATGAAATGGTGAATGTGTTATGTGTTCTTGGCTGGTTGGGTAGACTGCTTAGGACATGGTGTAGGAGAAGGCTATGGGGATTTCAAATGGGGGGGCATAAGGGAATGCCAAGGGAATCAATTTTATTGTGGAGGGAGTTTGGATTGGGATCCACCTTGGAAAAGAAATAGCTTGCATTTCTTACTCTTGGGGGGGCATAAGGGAGAAACTTTGGGGGGGCATAAGGAGGGGTTGGGAGACATAAGGTTTATGGGATTTGATATGTTATATTGGCGGTATGATTTTAGGTGGATGCCCAATTCCAAATAGGGAGGTATAAGTAGTTTCCCCATAGTTCCTTGCTCTTGTTGGCTTGCTTGATCAAGCCTAAGTTTTGTGTGAATGTTATCAAATGCAGTTGTGAACTGTTGTTTTTGCTTGAACTGTGTTTCTTATTGAATTATGCATGTGAAAGAATGTTGCTTGTTTGTTGTGGAAGCCATTGTTGCCATGTGTTGATTCTCATCTCTTATTTCAATATGGTTGGGGCTCGGGGGCCAATGAGGAAGGATGGCTTCTCCCTTCTCATTGGATGTCTTGGTTGGGTGGAGAGCGTTGCCTTTCCCCCTTCCTTGTTGTGATCAAATGAAAAGATGAAGAAACTAGCATGCTGCTGTTTTGGAGCAAGAAGAATATACAGTTTGACAGTCCCTCCCTTTGAGCAAGTTCTTTTGTAATCCTTCCCCACTTGAAGTGGATGAGTTGTATAATATTTGTAATGTGAAACCATTTGTATTGATAATGGAAGATTGAAATTGGACTGTGAAATGTAAAGGAGATTTATTTTACTCTCTGTTTTGGAAAAGAAATGTAAAAGATGTTACATGCATTGTATTTTGTATTTTAGAAATCAAAAAGGAAAAGAGAAGATTGTAAAGTTGTATTGGAAATGAATAAAGGATTGCATTAGTTTCAAAATTGCACTATGTAATTGAATGTGATTTATTATTATTGAAGATTGAAACTACTGTTTGAAAAAGAAGAATGCGTATGAAGTAAAAGATAGTGTTTTTCTCTCTTGAAATGAGTTGAATTTAGAAATAAGGATTTGCATAATTTACTATTGAATGGTTGATTGAATTCAATTAAATGTATGAGAATAGTTTAGAAACTATATACACCCGTAAATGATAAAATTGATATACATATTTAAAAGAAATAGTTCACTGTTATAAACTTCATTCTGGCAATTCATTTTTAATAAAAATGAGCAGTTCAAACCTACACCAAGTAATCAACCTAAAAATTTATAATTTAACATGCTAAGACATTAAAGAACTCAAATTGACCCTAACATTTAAGAATGAACCTTCAAAACTTTATAAAATCCAACTTGAAACTTGCACAGTCATTTTTCTGTCTATTGTTGGAGAAATGAAATTTGAAATCAATTAGATAAATCAACTCTTCTAAAACACTCTAAACTCTCCCTAGACCAATCCTCCATGTTTTCTTGACATGTTGAGTGAAGGGGGAGATCTAATTAAACCAAATTGAGAAGTTGAAAACTGCCAGTTCACTAATTAAAAGCCTTGCAGATTGGTTTCTCAAAATTGACCACTTAAACTTCATCAAATTTCAAAATTGATGACTCCTGTGTAAAGAGGGCATCGAGAGCTTTCTGAAAAGTCCTCGTTTTCCCAAAACTGAGCTTTCTAGCTCAAGTTATGGCCATTTGAAGTTTTACTTCAATTTGGCATTCAAAAAGTAATAAAATTTAATCTAACTGTTAAAAATTTAAATTTTAAACTTTGGAAAAATTTCCCTAAAAATTCCATGGCCCCCGCCATCCCACAACCAATCGGGATCTGCCACGTGGCACCTTGGAGGGGCGGACCAAATTTAAACTTATCCGTTTTAAAAATTTTGCCTTGGGAAAATTTTCCCATTTTTTCCTTTTTCCTCCACCGGCCCGCAGCCAATCAGAGGGTGCCACGTGTCCTCTAGGGGGCTGAGGCGGAGGCACGGTTTGTTTTTAACTCTTATCCCTTTTGAAAAATTTTTTTTTGGAAAATTTTCACTTTTTCCTCCGCGGCCCGCAGCCAATCAGAGGGCACCACGTGTCCTCTAGGGGCTACGGCGTGGGCGCGGTTCCTTTTTTAACTTAACCTTTTTGAAATATTTTGGGGAAAAATTTCCATTTTGGCCCCGCGGCCCGCAGCCAATGAGGAGGTGCCACGTGGCACCTTGGGGTGGCAGCGGGGAGGGCAAAACCCTTTGTTATTTTGGTTTTTGGCCTTTGGAAAAATTTCTAAAATCTTCCCCACCTTCCACCTTCTCCCTCAGGAAAACTCCTTTTCCATGGGCGCGGACCCACGAGCTTCCTTTGAAACCCTTTTTGGCTTTTTTAAGATCTCCCACCCCCTTTCTCCCCTTGCTCAAGGCACTAATGGTTCTTCCGATGGCGGAGGCACCCAATTCGTCCCTTCCCTTTTGGTCTTAAAGCCTCAACCCACTTCCACCGGCATCGTCTTTCTCCCAACCAACTGGGTAGTGACACGTGTCCCTAGGGACCCACGGAGGTGCACGAAGATGTTTTGAGACTTTGAGCCCACACAATGGGAAAAATTTCCCTAAGCCACCCCACGACCCGCCAACCCATTCAAGGTGCTTTCTCCTCCTCTTGACACGTGTCCCACCTAGGGAAAATTTTCCCTAGGAACTCCGCCCACTCATATCTTGAGTTCTACAAGGAGTTAGGAGGACTTCTTTATATCACCAGAAAGGTGAGAAAATTTCCTATCCATTGGGAATGGTTTAGGGAAATTTTGGAAGTGTTAAGTAGGAGAAAAATCTAGTTGAAACTCTGAGCCTGTTAGAGAGTGGGCATGGGGGTAAATTACTCCCTGAACCTAACTAAAACATATAACCCTAAAATTTGAACCTTGTGAACTTGATATTAGTTAATGAAGGAAAACATATGTTGTAGTACATTGGTCTTGTTCCAGAACCTGTTAGTGAAAACTGATGTCTTGTAACCTGGTTGTAGACACTTCAAATAAAAAAAGATTATCCCATAATTTTTCTAGCTAACCCTAGGTCGTTTCTTAGGTCTCAAGTGGTTGTTTAAGTTGCAGACAATGCTATGGATTCATTCCTGGTGAAAACCCTATTGAGACGTGTGAATATTGGCATGCAAAAGTTCAACGGGATTCAACCAGAGCACAATTTACTTTAAACGGGGAATTATTTATTTAATAAATAATTAAATAAAAATTTCCCCGCAAACAAAACTTGGTGGAGGGATAAAATGAGTTTCAACATCTGGGTATTTGTCAAAATTGGCTCATATGATTCACCGGGAATATCTTAACATAATAGAGACATCTTCTAGAAATAAAAACACAAAAAGACCCATTATTTTAAAAGAATGAATTTTTTTAAACATGGGGTAGTCTCAAATTTAAGGGTAAAATCTGGAGACACCGTACTTAATGTTCTTCGGCACATTTGCCCCTTTTTGTTGAGTTGTCTATAGGCACATGATACGAGACAAAAACTAGCACAAGGATTCTCTGATTTTGTGATAATTATTTTGTGATAGTTTTCCCCCATCAAGTCAATGGCTAACTATGTTGATCATTGGATTGAAGATATTTTTTTTGTTTGGATAGGTTTGCTTTAAGATGCTCTAGGCTTTTGATTGTAGTCTGAAATGACCATGTTAGAGGGGTGTGCTGGTAGTAATCTTGGAAACACTTGGTAGGGGACACATAACATGGACCACCTACAGATTCAGGTGCTTGTGGGAATACTGCTACATGGAGAGGATCCAATGTGATTGCACTCTCATGGGGATGTGTTGAAGTTGTGGGACAAAAGGGTCAATGGACAAAATCCGCGAGATGTTCGAGTCTTGATATATGGTCAAAAATAAAGTTTTTGAAAAAGTGTTGAGCATTAAAGGAAAGGCTTGAAGCTTTTGATGAAAGTTTTTGATGTGATTGGAAATGATCTAGGTGACCCAAAACTGATAAGTTTGTGTAAAAAAGGGGGAAAATCGAAGGTGATTATGGATCACAAGAATTTGGGTAGTGGTAACTGAAGGTACAGTTCCAATGGCCTAGAAGGGGATGATGTGCACTTCTAAGGTTTTGTCAGTGAGCAGTATAGAGTGTTGGAGGACCGATTGTCTGAGGTATTATTAGCATTTGGTGACTGAGCGCCTACTTGGTGTTCCTCATTATGCGGACCAAAGAGTGAGAAAGAGTAAATCAGCTCAACATGCTACATCAGCGAGCATTGGGAGTGTCACTTGGCCACGGAGAGATACAGGGCTAGACGCAGGAACCACATGAGGCCAGGGTGGCTAGCATATATCATATATATGATATATACCATATATATATATGGTATATATATGATATATATATATGATCCTTTAAAAGTAATTCATGTGTATGATTGTGTTATTTTGGTATTATATATATGCATGGTGTTGATGAGATGTTTTTAGATGATCTGATTGCCTGATAGAGAGAGGGGCACAATATCTACCATCTACCATTTACCATCTAAACTATCCAAAGAAGTAGATACAACCAGACCCCATATATTATATGATTTGTCAATTTGGTATTGTTATTGTATATGGGTTATCAGATGTTTTTATGAATTTTGAGACGAGTTTGAAATTTCGCGATGTATTTGATTATGATATTAGATGCACAAATGTTAGATATTTGAAATGTTGATCTAGTGAGATCTAAATGTGGTGATATTGATATACAAGTCAAAATTTGTTTCAATTATGGTCAAAATTAAAACATGTGAATTGTTTGTTTTATATACCAGATTTGATGCATATGTAATATGATGGTAAAATTTATGATGATGACAAGGAACTTGATGCCTTGTAACAAATATTAACACATAACTAACAATAATTAGTCACATGTAGGACCTTGGATACAGAAAGAAGTGAGTTTGTATAACTTCCTAGAACATGGGTAGGGTTGGCATATGTAGTTTGTATGGGAAAGTAGGTTCTCCTTTTGATGGCTTTGTAGGCTCATGCCCTAACTATTTTTTTCGTAATACAACCGATCAATGCAATAAGTTTTCTTTTGATGGGAAATTTGATAGATGTGGGAAGCTTTCTTAGGATGAGCTTTTTATTTTTGATTTTGATATGAAGGTTGATCAACGCAAAAATCCTTTTATAATGACATGGGTAGCCATCCTTTGAGGGAGTGATCTATAATATTTTATTTTTAATAGATAGTCTTCCTTTGAAGGATCGGTCTATATTTTTTTATTGACAAATATCCTTCCATGGATCAATATGTTTTTCATTAATACTATAAATAGTTGTCCCTCAAGGGATCAGTCTATATTTTGATAATGGGCATCCATACATATTCTTGATTTATTACTTTTTAGGTTGAGGGCAGGCCTTGTAGAAAATTTTGAGGATGGAAAAAAAACGCGGGTATAAACCACACATGTGCATCCCACATCATGTTTTAAGTTGGTAGACAAAAGGGAAAGGTGAGAGTAATGATTATGGGGTTCTTGTTGAGGATGAACTTGTCCATGCGGAAGATGGGATGAACAAAGCTGTGGTGTTAATATTTAAGGTCATGATTTATCGGATGTTGATGGTGGACAATATGCTTACAAATCATTATGACAGTGAATGATAGGATATTGGTGGAATAAGATATTTGATATGACTAATGTCATGATGGTAGACATATTAAAAATAGAAATACTACAAGTGCAAGGCATTCAAAGGTTCCTTTTCAGGTTAGGGAGTGGGAAGTCGTCTTTAGGACAGGTGAGATTGATATCTTGGAAGTATGTGCAGATGCCAAAGGATTTGGTTATGGTTACAATATTAGACACCCATTATGGATAATCAATTGGTAATATGAAGTTAGCTAAAATAATATATTATAATTATTCTATGATGAGGAGGGCTACATGAGGGTCATCCAACACAATTTATGTTTAAAAAGTTTAACATTAGGGACTGTGATGATGTTGTGAACGATGATGTTAGGATCAATACCTAGCATGTCACTATATGACCATGTGAAGGCTTGACTGTTTTTTTGAAATAAAAGTGTTAAAATGCTTAAAATCTTCTGAATCTAAGGATTGAACGAGTTTCACTATGTGAGGGTATTGTATAGTCCCTATGTTGATATCGATGGTAGATTTTTTAAGGAGTGTATATGTGTCTGGTGGTAGAGTATTTAGAAGGTAATGATCCTCTACCCCCATTTAGGATAAAATGGATTGACCATCGTGGCATTAAAGGATATCAATCGTAAGGGAGTCCTCATCTACCATTTTAGGAATATAAGTAGATTTGTCTTAGTTCAATCATTAGTTTGATAGGTAAGTGGTCCTAGGGTGATTGTGTTGACTAAAAAAAAGTCAGATGGGATGGAAACGACATTGTCAGTGTCAATAACATGGTCAAATAAAGAAGGTGACTTTGATTCTATTACAGATCTATATGTGGTGATTGCAAAAGTATCTGAGAAAGGTTTTTCAAAACTTAACTCATATTTCTCATGAGGCTTGTGAGACTGGTCAAATTCCAAGTCATGTATTCCTCTATCGTAATGTCCTAAGCCAAATCCTTTCCAGGAACATCGATGAAGATACATATGTGTGAAGGATTGGTTATATAAAAAGGATAAATCTGATATGAATTTTTTAGCATGTTGTTGAAGGTCGATCGATCCCTCCATAGACAAGATTATTTTTAAGATGAAGAGGGCCATAGGAGATGATATCTCCATCGTTGGGTTCATGCATTAATTGTTTATCAAGAATTCTATATGAATTTGGTGTAGGAAATGAATTAAGAGCGAGGAGGGAATACTCCCCTAGAAAAATCCTTGTATGATGTCTTCGAAGGAAGTTTCATTTGGTAACTTAGATGTGGAGACAAAAGAACTGGTACGAGCTTGATCATAGGAGCCTGAAAACAGGCCTAGGGTTTGAACATGAGCACGTTGTTCAGTCGGTAAGTCATGTGACATGATTTGAAAGGGTTTGGATCAGCTAGAACATTGAAGGTCTTACCTTAATTTTTTATTTGATACAATGATGTAAATTGGAAGGAATATTACTCATAACGTGTATCCAAGGTCATCCTAGCAGTATATTATTGCATTAAGAACTCTCATTCCTACAAGATAGAAGAGTTCGTGAAGACACTTAACACCTACTTTAATAGGTAGGATAATTATGCCTAACGTAGGGGAGAAGGTGTTGTTAAAGCCATACAATATTGCAAGTGACTAAGTAATGATAGTATTAGGTACCTGAAGTTGGTTTAAAGCATGTGATGATATGATATTGATTCTAGCACCATTGTTGATCATGAATCTCTTAATGAGAGTTTTGTTGATTTAGGTCATGAAAAATAGTACAAGATCATGATCTTCGGGTTGGAAAGATGGGATGTATAAATCATTGAAAGTCATGGTGGCAGACATTTTGAGAGTGTTGAACATATTTTTAAATGGTTGGGGATCATCAGATGCTACTGATATGGATTGAAGGGCCTCAATCATTGTTTATCGATGTTGCAATGAGGTTTGGACAAGTTCATAAAGGGACATTTTCATGGGAGATTGATGAATTTGCTTGATGATGGTATTTATTAAATAAGAGGCATATTGAATTGGGATAGTTGGGACAGTCAGGATAGTCTAGACACAAAAATGTGCTTGTCATCTAGCTATGAATTTGACTAACTCCTAAAATCATGAAACCAACTTTCCTAGAGTTCTAGGAACTCTTTTTGGAATTTTTTTTATTAATTCGAATACCAAGGAAATTTTAAGATCAATGGGATGGTTATCAAGACTTGATTCTACCTCCTTCTACAAAAATATGCTTTTTCATTCCGGATTAGAAGGTGAGTCTGCTAAGATTGGTATGCTCTGAGAAGAGCGTGGGTCTTGGGAAGAATGTGAAAATCCCATCATGTAGAGGATCCTTTTAGATTTCTTAAGATATATTTTTCACCTATTGAATCATTCTAGAGCTCCCATAATGTTCTGTTGAAATTCATGTGCTTTTTTACACTACAAGCTCCTTAAGCCTCCAAAAATCTCTTCCACTGTTCTGATTCCAAAACCTCTTAAACTTTTCCAAAAATTCCTAAACTTATTCCATTGAATTTTAGGATCTTCAATGACATATGTAGATGAATTTAAGCTTAATGATCAACCTCGATGGATGTGCACTTGCCCTAAATAGGCTAGAGGATAAACTTTCTAGGCTTAATAAAGAATCCACTTTTGGAAGCATTGCACTGAATGGAATTAGTCATATTATTTTTTATGTTTCCAATACAGAGGAAAGTACACACACACATATTAGGACTTTTTGAGTATTGAGTTCAAGATTAGTGAATGACATCAAAGGTAGATTATTAGAATAGCCTCAGTTAAGTAGGTCATCCACAATACAATAGTCCAAATTTCATATATTTAGTTGCGAGTAATTTTTCCAGCTGAGCTAAGATATTTTCCCTCATAAGAAGGAAATGCAATTTTATGTGTAAAACTATGACTCTAGATTGAAGCATGTTCTATGCATTGAGTCATCATTTTGACAAGAAAATAAGATTCATTTATAATTTCAAGACATTGAGTCCCACATTAATTTCTTAACGGTCTACATGAAGTTTTCTTCTAAACATATACTCTGAGTGGTACATTTTTCAAAAAGGCCTGAAGACATAACACCAAAAGCATATTTCCTAGAAACTTCACTTTGGCTCTCAGTGAAAATTTCATATTTTAATATTATAGAGTGTCTAGGAGAAAGAATGTATAGATTCCCAACAATGGGTTATGACATGTAGAGTACATATTTCCTTCTGTCCAACAGTCTTGAAATGTGAAATTTTGAAGCTTACTTAAGGTCATGGTATATTATCCCCTAGCACTTGATCAGTTTGATGCAAAAATTATATGGCTATGATAAGAAGTGAGACCAATAAAGAAATGCAGTCTTATACAATGCTTGAATTATAGTAAAAATATTATTGGTCTCTAATGATACATATCAAAGCTTACATGCTATAAGATCTTACATGACTTCAGTATTCAAATATGAATGATCCTTATAACTACGAGAATCATTCCTCACATGTTCTCAGAAAGTGGAAACATTGAGGTTGTCACGAACCATGGTCATACTAGAGTCTTAGGATTCCTCTAATGACTAATTGCATGGAAAGATGTCCTTACATCCATCTACATACGTAGAGGTCACTTGACACAAAATCATGCACTTTAGACATTATTTATCCCAGTCTCATACTACTATTTAGAAGGTTCTTGAGTGAAGAAATTACTAATTAACCCCCATCTTTTGGCCATCTTGTTTTATTTTATTTCATCATTACCACCTCTTTTCACCCACATGCCTAGTCATGTTTCAAGGATCATTTCCCGTTATTTTAGCCTTGACTGGGGTTACTGGGGCACCCATGGGCATCCCTTGGTCCCACTAGGGGCACCTTGGTCCTTTTTAGACACTTTCCCACCACTTTTTAGGCTCTTTCTAATCATTTGGCATCTTTATCTTTCTTGTGGTCTACCTTTTTGGGGTTAATTACAAAATTAGATCAAGAGAACCCTATAAATATAAAGTTATGAGACCATAATGAGGGACCTAACATCACTTACTACTATCACTCCATCTAGAGTTGCATCCATCTATTACATTAGAGATCACTTGCATCCACATAGCTCCATCATCAAGGCACAAGGATAGGACATCTGCATCACACTTCATAGGGGGAGGGATTCTATTCTATTCCATGCACACATTCTATTAAATTTTCTACATATAGTTATTTCTTCGCTACTTCACAAAGTGCAACTAGCACAAGAGCAACCTAGGCATGTTCACACAAACTTTCACATAGAATTGCATCAGGTATGAGATGTAGTGTAGTGATCAGTTAGTAAGTCCACCATTGTGGCAGTTGAGGTAAGTCTGACCCATTCATATAAATTTTTATTTTTTAGGATTTGATTTTTGTTTTGGGGTCTTGTAGGTCTTACCTTTCATCTTGGAGTTATTGGTGACATGTGGTGATAGGACAAGAAATTGATGCGACAAACAATAAGGGATTTGGACCACCTATTAAACCTAGTGAAGACTAGTTTCAGAGCTTTTACATAGACTAAGGTGCACCCAAATTGTAGACCATAGCACCTGTAGGCACCCCAGTCCTTCTCCAGGTTCTATTCCAACCCCAGTGTAGATCCTCAGATCCATAATTTTTGGGACTTTGCACAGTCATTTATCAATCCTGATTTTCCGGTCACACCTGTGACACAGTCCATCACTTCATCTAGTGAATCCTTATTTCCACTAAGTCCTTCTTGCACATTTACGGTTAGCATTTCCTTTTACATTGTTACTTTATGTTATTTACATTATTTTTACTGCATTTATTTACTTTATTACAATTTTTCATAGCTTAGATTAACTAATCCCCATACTACATAGTTAGTCCATTTTTAGTTAATCATTTTGGTGAACCCATAACGGAACATCTTTATTCTTCTCAATCTCTAACATGCAACATTCTCCCTAGTGAACCTTGTAAAACATTCACTCCAATTGAGACTTCGTTCAATTGGGATTGTTTCTACTTTTCTATCATGGCTCCTCAAGTTTCTCAAGTCTCATTTATCTACCATACTTAAGCTTCATATCCTCATTTCCAAAATATTTTGTACAAAAAAACTTGCATTATTTAATTTGGATCCAAATACAATCCACTGCTATCCACCATTAATCAGTTAAACAATATTAAGATCATTCATCAGAACGTCTTAAAGACTCTAATTCTATGTGATAATCCAATATAATCAACCACATTATCTATATTCAATTCAATCTTGTACATGCCTTATTGTTTCAAGACATCTATTTAATTTTATCTATGAAATCATGTTGACCATTACATATTTATTGCAGATCTGAAATTCAACACCTTAAGGATGCTACTCCATTTCATGTTTAGTCTTTCTACATCTTGTCAGAGACAATTTTTTCACCATTGACATAAACCTTACACTTGTACATGCCATTCTATACTTGAACCTGGTCATATTTCCACATAATATTATGCCACATGTAGTACATTCATATTCAATTTAGTCATCAGTTGTTTAAATGCTACCGCCTATCAAAATGATCAATACTATTCTCCCTATGGCCCATTTAGTGGAGATGTCCTTCATCCTATTGCACCATTATCATCACATCATATAACATAATTACAATTGTTTCCATACTTTTTTCACATGGTCATTACTATTAGGTGTTATCTTACATTTGAAATTTCTTGCACTTTCTTCCTATTACAAAGAGTTACCAAACACATGGGACCCTAAGTCTATTTCTCATCATCAATCTAGTCAAGATATGTATGTTAGGATAAACTCACCTTTTCATGACATACACATCTACATCTTCTATTAAATATGTCATTTATCTACATAATCATACCTCCACTTCTAGCATTTGTTACCCATGACGCACTTATAGTGCTTCTATTATTCACATGAGTACTTGACTATTGAGGGATTACTACTACATTGAACCCCACACACTAGTTATAGGCATTATTACATTCCATCACATGATTCATACATGATGTTGTTTCATCATCCATAGTACATTCTTGACATTTATCACAACTTATTCCATTTGCCACATTCATACATCATACCATTATAAATCCACTGTCTTACCTATCGTACACATTCTTAAATTGATACACCTATTAGGATATTTACCATACCTCACATCCTATACATAGTCATATATTTCATCATACACTTCATACGTCATCCATACTATACTAGTCTTCATCACATATGAGTCTAGCACATTCATACATACTACATCTCCTATACATACTACATTACTACATCACATTAATTTTATCCATTACACATTATCATTCATTTTATCCAGCATTTTTACACACTCTTTTCACTTCTTACACACTGCTTATTTACAAATATTCTACTCATAATGGTCATCATTTATCATTGACATATCTTCTATGTTCTATTCATCACTCACTACCTGATGATGCACTTTAGTTCCTCATTCCATACTCGATATTGATCAAATTTATATACCTTACACTCATCATTTGGCTAAATGTCATCATGTCTTATCATTCCTATTAGTGACATATACTTTAGGCTAAATTCACCTATTCTATCATTTTGTAGTGGTATACACCTTAGGTTACATCACCATCCTTTCACTTGTAGTGATACGCTTAGGGCTAAATCAATATATCTTATAGTGATATACGTTTAGGATAAATCATCACTTATATGTTCATCTAGTCATGATATACACTTCGGCTATAGGGTTCATGCACACATCATTTCTAGGTCACATCTCATCACTACACATACACATTCATCACAACGTGTTAGACACAACACACACTACTCGACCATTTCCTGATGACACACTCTCGTTTACGGTTCATTCTTGACTTCTAAGGGGGGAAACCAAATGAACCTCATTGCATATATTTCCATTCACTCAAGGGGAACAAGGATCCTATCATTCCATCTTGCATTCCATTCCATCCATCCACAACATATTGCATTGTCTTGGGGGCATTTACTCTTGTTTACTAGTGTTTTACATGATCACTTTACTACACATGTTAGATTGATTTCTTATATGTCATTATATATACCATCCACACATGCATGTTCACATCCTTTGTTTAGTTGTGATCATAGATACAAATCTTTTACACACATGCAACATGGATGCTCACCTTCTACCCTTCCTACACTGGTCATTGGGGGCATCCACATTCGTCTCTCATAGGTTATTGTTTCATTTTGTACTTAGCACTTTACATTACTTGGTTATTCATGCTTTGACATATTGGTTATTTCTCTAACATGCTAACGGGTGTTCCATGTGCAACACTTGTTTTGCAGGATTACATGTTTCCATGACTACTTCTTTTTGTTTGTACTTGTCTATTGTTTGCTTCTTGTATGTGGGCCTTTCCCTATGTTTTGTGTGCATACTTGCTTGTTATTTATGACCATGATGTCCTTACATGTCTTGCAACATCATGAGTGATGTCCCATGTTTGTGACCCTCTTTATGTGGTTTAATTTTCTTCTTGCGTGTTTACATTATTTTTCTTGGTAGTTTTTACATTATTTGTTATTTACACATTGTTTCTTCTTACATGTTTTTATGCATGTTTTTTGTACTAACACTTATTTTGGCTAATCATCCTTGTTTGTGTGCACCTTGGTTTCTACCAAGCGCATTCCCTTCCCCCTATAGGGAAGAGTTACAGAGTACATGTGGTTGGTCCTCTTTTGGGGCCACATTCTCCTATCAGTGACGTCACATGCACCCCCAAAGAGGGGGGCATCATTTGGGGTTTTTCTACATACTAACACAAAAATTTTTCTACACTGTTCGGTTGTGGGTTTACATATACAACGAGTGGTTCAAACCAGTCTATGAACCCCATACACAATGGATTTTATAGGACATGGTGTCCTTAGCATTCTGGGAAGCAGTTACAGGCTTGGAGGTTATAGTGGGTGTGCCTCCCTACACTACTTCAGCCAGTGGCATCGGATCACCCAAAAAACTAGGACGATACAAAGATCTCTTCACACACATTCAGGGAAGTAGTTAGAGCTTGGAGGACATAGAGAATTTCCTCCCTACACTTCTTTGGCCAGGGTGGCATGAGATCACCCAAAAAACTCGCAGTACATGATATCCTTCTACACTCTTTCTCTCAACATGGATCAGGTGCACATGTTCTATTTACATTTACATTTTTCATATTTTACATTTATGTACATATTTACATATACATGCTCTTTTACATTGATTTTTTACACATACATATACATACATATTTGACTACTTGATCATTTTCTCCTTGCAGGTCCACCGTATGAGAAACAAACAGTCAAATTGGGGGCAAAAACAACAAAAACAACAATAACAACACTTTGCGATAGCACACATGCTTTACTAACCATGTAGGTACATTACACACCACAATAGCTACACACACATTCCACCCTAGGTTCACTCTCATCACTTTTTCTTTGTGCATTTTTCATCTTTAGTTTCCATGCTCCTCCATCTTTTTTGTCATTCCACACTTTTTTCTAGTCCTTCGGTGCATTTCTACTACACTCTTCATGGACATCAGGTATGCATCTCTATCTACTTTATGTTACCAAGCTTTCCACTCACCAACATAAAGTGGGGGAAAAATGTAGTCACAAAATCATGCACTTTAGACATTATTTATCCCAGTCTCATACTACTATTTAGAAGGTTCTTGAGTGAAGAAAGTACTAATTAACCCCCATCTTTTGGCCATCTTTTTTATTTTATTTCATCATTACCGACATCTTACACCTATATGCCCAGTCATTTCTATCATCCCATCATTTTAGCCTTCGAACTGGGGCACCCAGATTAGTACTGGGGCACCCATGGGTGCCCTGGTCCCACCAGGGGTGCCCCGGTCCTTTTAGGACTCTCTTACCACTTTTGGTCTCTTTCTAGCCATTTTACATCTTTATCTTTTTTTGGTCGGCCTTTTTGGGGTTAATTACGAAATTAGATCAAGAGAACCCTATAAATATAAAGTTATGAGACCATAATGAGGGACCTAGCATCATCACTTACTACTATCACTCCATCTAGAGTTGCATCCATCTATTGCATTGTAGATCACTTGCATCCACATAGCTCCATCATCAAGGCACAAGGCTAGGACATCTTCATCACATTTCATATGGGGGAGGGATTCTATTCTATTCCATGCACACATTCTATTACATTTTCTACATTTAGTTATTGCTCGCTACTTCACAAAGTGTGACTGGCACAAGAGCACCTAGGGCATGTTCACACACACTTGCACATAGAACTACATTTGGGTCTGAGATGTAGTGCAACACTCAGTTAGTAAGTCCACCATTGTGTGCAGCTGAGGTCAGTCTGACCCCTTCATTTGCATCTTTTATTTTTTAGGGTTTTGATACTTGTTTTGGGGTCTTACAGGTCTTTCTTTCATCTTGGAATATTGGTGACATTCAGCATAGGACAATGAAATTGATGTGACACACAACGAGGGTTTTAGATCATCTTCTGACCCTGTAAAGATTAGTTTCAGAGCTTTTTCACAGACCAAGGCACCCTAGATTGCAGACCAGAGCACCCACAGGTGCCCCAGTCCCTCTCCAGGCACTCCAGTCCAGCTAGATCCTCCAGATCCATCCTTTTCGAGACTTCTGCATAGTCGTTCCTACTCCTGATTTTTCCAATCACCACTGCGACACTATCCTGATAGACATCTGTTATCAATTGAGTTCTTTCCTCTTCCTTCTTGCACATTAGGGTTAGCATTTCCTTTTACATAGTTGTTTAGCTCATTTATATACTTTATTTACTGTATTTATTTACTTTATTTACAACATTGTTCATAGATTAGATTAACTATCCCCACAGTACTTACTTAGTTCATTTTTAGTTAATCAATATGATTAATCCACTGTATTCCTAGTGATTGAGAAGTAAGGTCTAATCATGCCTAATGATTTGATTGATATGAATTTTCAATATAAAAATAGTTTTTGAAAAGAATTGAAACCATGATGTTGGGGTCCTAAAAATGATGCAATATGATGGATCTTATTCACAATAAATGAGGAGGTTTAAAATTGACCTGGTTTAAGTAAAGATGATGGAGGGTGAAATGTACACTTGTGAGGATTATTTTAATTGTAAGTTAGACACTTTTCTTGTTAACTTGATGTACATGTGAATATTAGAGTATTTATGGTTCATTAGATGGGTATATGATAAGATATTCCTATGGGATATTTTACAGATGGAGTTTATGAGCAACATTTCTTTCTAAAATAAATAGAAGAGGATACATTTGTGATCCAGGATTTTTCTTGAATGGATTGTTTGATTAATAATAAGTGTCATTGGTGTCTTTGGACAAATTCATCATGATGTGACATTGGTGCATGTAAGTGCTTGGGTTCAAAATTTTTGCATTTATACCATAATAGTAATTTCCATAAGTTGAAAGGTGAAAACTGAGTTGATTGAAGCATTCCCAACTTTGATTAAGTTGCATAGATTTTCTTCCCAAATAATATGGGGTTCTCATTATATGAAAAAGAGATTCATTTCAATTGAGGAGAGAAATGATTGAGAAATTTGAAGAAGGAAAAATGGCATACAGTAAGCATCTAGTTTAAAAATTTAATAATGTTCACCGGTTATTTCCTTCCTTGATTCTTGAAAACATTTGAAAGATTGGAATTGGAGTTAACATTTTACATTTCTACAACATTTAATTAAGGAGGAAGAGATCTAGATAAATGAATTCTGAGCATTTAAATCTTTGGTATCTAGAGCGATGATAGGAAGTATAGGCAACATTTTTGATCAAAAAATCCTGTAATTGCAATTTGGTGAGATCTCATTTGATATATTCCCCAGGATCCATTATCTAAATTTCTGTAGAAGCCAATCAATGAGATAAGAAACCTTACAATTAGCATCATTGTGAAATTGGTGATTAAGTTGCATTGGAAAACCCTCATAGAAAATGGATATTTAAAAAACTACAATCAAATTTGACGAAAATATGAGTTGTAATAGCCTCTTACATATTTTTCATCCATGATTCAATCAGTAAATAATTTGATTCTTCAAGAATCAAGGATTTCATATTCAACATTAAGTGGGATAACTTAAATTCAAATTGGAAGAAGATTGTCCATGATTATGCATGTGACTACTTTTCATCTTCGATAGTGATGAAGGATTTAGGAAAACATATCATATTCATGTTGATTATTTCAACAAGATTGGGTCATTTGTTGTAAAAACTATATTTATTTTCACCTTGATTCATTGGTTTTATCACATTTTTTAAAGCTATTAATATGTTGAATGAACAATGGTTCAACTATCAAGTCTTCAATCTGTCCATAGATGCTGATTTGATTTTATTTTCTAGGATTTGAACTCAAGGGAATTACACAAGAATATTTTCTATGGAGCATGAATAAAGCGAATCTTTGATTGCAGTTATTGTAAGATCAAATGTCCAAAATTGGTTTATTCTTCATAGAAAATTATGACTTGCATTTCAAAATGATCAGTAAAGTTACCAATGGATTTTCAAGGAAATTATCATTTCCCAAACTCATTATAGGTTTGGAAAATGTAGGAATTTCCTTCATGATAGGACTAGAGGAAGCCTTTTCACATACTCTCTTCTCAAATAAAAAGAATCCATTTCTTCAGTCACCTATGATAAAGAAATTATATTTAAGGCACATCAGAAGGAAAATGTTTATCAACATGTTAATAAGGTATTTGAAGTTGAAATTACCTCAAGTTACCTACATGAAAAATATTCCCTCATGAAACTCATAAGGAAGTTTTCATATCAAGATGTTTAGGGGCACCGAAATTACCTATTCATAATGGGCTACTTGTGTCTGAAGCATCACATGATGAGAAATAATCCCATTTTATTGGTTTAATAAGCTTTAAATGTATAGTAGTGGTACCATCCACTTGATATTTAAGATGTCTTCACAAGTCTAATTAATGGTTTTCCATTAGCTAGAAAGTCTTTTTATGGATATTGCAAAGATAGTATGGACCTTTTAAACGAGATATGTGTCTACATCAATTACCTTTTGCCTGTAGGATTTCCAGAATATGGTCTTCTGATAAGAAACCTTGATCATTTATTGGATATTGAATAACACCTTAGCTATTGGTAACCTCATTTAGAATTGGTTACACCCAAACTATTGTAAATTTGAACTTATGGATCTATCTATGATAACTGTAGACACTAAATCACGCACTTGGGTACATTTCTAGGTCCTAATCACATACCACTATTCATATGATTCCTAAGTGAGAAAACTAGTAATTGACATATATCTTTGGCCTCTTTGCTTTCTTTCTGGTCTTGCACACCTCAATGCCCAATCTAAATTTCACTTATTTATCTTTCTTGACTCTGGACACCATCACCGTCCAACACAAGATAGTTCAGTGCCCAGGTGCCCTCATCCCCTTAGGGTGCCCCTTGACCTCTTTGTATCTTACTCACCTCTTTTGGGCATCTTTTATCTTTTGGGCATCTTTTTTTTATGGGTCAGACTTTTAGTTGTTAATTATGAAATTCAAACAAGGGAATCATATAAATACAAAGCTATGTGACCATAATAAAGGACCAAGCACTAAACATCTACTATCACCACCTAAGGTTACATCCAAGAGCATTTTAAGAGCATCAAAGCATCCATCTAGCTTCATTCAAGGGACAAGGGACTGCATTCTTTTACATACACTTCATAGGAGGGGAAGTTCATTTTGACATCCACACATCTACTTACATTGCTACATCTAGTTATTGCTCATTATTCAAGTGCATCTTGCACAAGAGCCACCTAGGGCATGATTCTACACACACACACAGAACTACATGGAGTCTGAGATGTAGTGCAGTGCTCAGTCATAAGTTCACTTTGTTGGGTGACCTTCAAGGTTAGTTCAAATCCCCATTTGCATCTTTTTCTTTTTAGGATTTGATGTGTTTTAATCAGGTTTTGTATGAGGTATTTTGTTTTGTAGGTTACAAGTGAATTCTGTACGATCATCTAGCAACATACAAGTGATCAAAAATGAAATTAGCAATGACACTTTGTGACACTAAGAAAAATTATTTTCTGAGGTTTTTTCGCAGTCATAGGTGCACCAGTAACTTAGTCTCTAATGCCTAGGCATCCCTTGACCCAGTCCAGGTGCCCTAGTCCAAGATATTTGAAAGTTCAGCAATTTTTTGGGTTTTGAGCTTTTCAAATGTCCCTCCTTGTTCATCAATTTTCCAACAATACACTTCAGAGATTATTATGAAATCAACTAAGTCTCTTATTCCCTCTCTTTGCACTTAGGGTTTCAATTTACATTTATACTATTTATTAGGTTAGGTTTCATCTGTACTTTATTGCTTATGATTGCATGATATGACTCTGAAATATCTTGGATTTTAAAATTCCTAAATATATTTGTTAAATCATTTAGGTGACCTTCAATCAAATGGTATCAGCAATTATTAAATAGGTCTTCACTTGCACTGTGCTACTCAAAAATCATTTCTTCATGAATCACTTGTTTCTAAAGTTCAAAACCACAACAAGCTTTTAAAATCATTACTATGAAGGTGTTCTGGCATGTTCACATTATGAATTTCCTCTTGAGTTTTGAGACTGGACAAGCTCCTAAATATGAGCTTTATCTAAGAAACTGGGCATCTCAAATCAATAATGTAATTTAGCTCTAAGAAAAGCATACTCATCTCATCTTTGCACATGACCATCTCGCTCTCATCATCCTATTCACTTCTTCCAATATCTTGATAATTTTTACTTGTTGGCCAACATATGTAGGTATACATATCAGATCATTGTACCACTTCACATAGGTGACAAAAAAACCAGGCTTAAAACATAACTGTCCATCACCTACATGAGCTCCTTCACATAGGTGTCTATCACTTCTAGTTCTCCTTTAAAGCAATAGGATCCATAACCTCATTTAACTCTTAGCCACATAGGTATCCAATCATTCTATCAGATATTTTTATAGCATTGCATACATTTATCTCAGAGCATGGTCACTACTCACCTTTTTCTCCTCAATCATAGATGCTTTGAAGAACACCTTACATCTATTTTTTGAATAACTTCCTCATTCATACACTTCATCATGCACATTATCGTCATGATCTCCCCCTATTATAACATTATCAGGTGTCTCACATTACTAATACATTTCACTTCTATGACTTCACATCTAGTCTTTCACATTGATCATACATAATTCAATACACTTGTATCATCATTACCAAGATGAAACACTCTATGTGCTATGGTTCACAATTGATTAATTGAGGGCATACTACATCAACATTAACCTCACATCATTACACGCGACACATTTCACAGATTGCGTTTCATGACACATTTTCTAGTTCACATTTTCACAACCTACATAATTATGCATGACGTACTCTAGTTCCACAGTTCATACTATGAACTGTTGAGGGTCTAAATCTGAAATGAACTCACCATCTCACTCACTCTGCTATGCTCTACTACTTCATTGATCTTATTTCTAGTGTACACACATTCAAACCATTTCTCTATGACACACTCTTGTTCTATGGTTCATTCTTGACTTTGAGGGGTACTTTATAAATCCATCTCATACATTTTGTACACATTTTCTTGGGGGGCATTGGCTCCTATCACATTCACTTTGCATTCATTCCATTCACACTCACAACATACTACATATCTTGGTTGCATATTATTCTTTCTTACTTATACTCACATGTTACACTTTACTTACTATGTTAAACAAACATATCATATGTCATTATCTTTTCTATCTACACATGTGCATTCACTTGCCTTCTAGTTGTGAATAAAACTTTGATGGACAGATCTTACATTTTCAGCACATGATGCTTTGGCAATGTACCTCTTACCAGTCCCACTAATGGCTCTTAGGGGCATCTACTTTCATGTTACACATCACAAACTATTATTTCATTTTATACTACTTTCTATACCTACTACCACACTACTTTATATAAGATCATCCATGCTTTGACATACTTTTTATCTTTCTAACATGTTAACGGGTGCTTCATGTGCAACATTTTCTTTGTAGGAACTATTTACTACCATGGTTTTATGTTATTTTGCTTGATATTGTTTGTCATTATTTTCCATTGTATGTCATTATTTGTGGGCTTTGACCTATGTCTTGGTTGTTAATTGCTTGTATGATTTTGATCACTTTGGCCCTAATTATCTTGCAACATTGTGAGTGATGTACCATGTTTAAAACCCACGTTTTCGCAATCATAGTCTATATTACGTCTTCTTGATTTCTTAGCTTACACATTGTCTTCTATATATGTCATTTTCTTGATTGTTTACTAACACATGTTTCTAACCACTTTGTTTGCATGTGCCTTGGTTTCTACCAAACACATTCCCTCCCCCTACATGGTATCAGTTTCAGATTCATCACATTCTGTCCTCTCCTTTGTGCCACATACTCCTAACAACGTCACATGCACCCCAAATGAGGGGGCATACTTTGGGTGAATCAGTCACCCCATTCAGTAATACACAGTCATTTCAATACCTGCACAGTACAGGAACATACATAGTCTTCAGTCATAGAAATGGCCCAGAATTTGACTTGGGTCCTTAGCACAACACAGACAGCACCCAGATACAGACATGAGCTTGGGTTCCCCTGACCTTTCTTGGGCACCTATGACCATCGGGCAGTTACACATTACATTTCTCATATCAACATAATTTTCAGTTTACACAGGATTTTCAAAGACAAGATCATAGTCCTCTAGAATGAAAATGCATTCTATCACTTTTTTCTATATTTTCCTTAGATCAACTTGGATCAACTATTCAAAAAGAACAGGATCACGCCATCTGTAGTGGTGTATAAATTTCAGGAAGCAGTCAAGGATGGAGAATAACACTAGACCTTTCTCCCCAACACTTCTTCTTTCGTGGCATGAGATCACCCAAAAAAATCAAGGCATGAGATCAACCAAAAAAACTCACACTTGGCAGAAATAGCTGAAGGATCACTCATCCCTTTACACTCGAGATATCACCAATCAACTGCACTCCTTTTACAACATTTTCAGGACATTTTTCACATTTTTTACATACGGTTCATATGCAAATTTTTCACATATACACATATTTGACTACTTTTTTCTCTTCTCTTTTGACAGGTCTTTCATCTTCTTATGGGAAGTCAACTTCCTTCATTCAACAATCAAGCAGTCAACCCTACAGTGACAACAAGAGGTACAATGACACATACACACTATACGTTTCACCCCTAGGGTCACTTCCTCTTTCTTTAGCTTCCACACTTCATTTTGTATCACTCCACACTTTTTATTATCTCCTCCGCATGCTTTTCTCCATCAATTGATACATGGTTATCAAGGTACACATCTCTTATCTACTTTATGTTATCAAGTATTCACTCAACAACATAAAGTGGGGGAAAATGTAGACACTAAATCATGCACTTGGGTACTTTCTAGGTCCTGGTCACATACTTCTATTCATATGATTCCTAAATTAATAAAACTAGTAATTTTGTCAACTATCTTTGGCCTCTTTGTCTTGTTTTAGTTAATTTTTTTGGTCTTACACACCTCTCTAACCCAGTCTTCCTTCACTGGCAAAATCTTTTATGACTCTGGACACCAGCACCTATTTTGGATGCCAGCGCCCAAGTGCACCTCAAAAAAAACAAATCTTTAGGGCACCTCTTTAATACTCTTTTCACTAACTAAATGGGCACTCTTTTAGCTCATTTGGGCATCTTATTTTCTTATGGTTTCAGGCCTTTCTAGTTGTTAATTACAAAATTCAAACAAGGGAATCATATAAATACAAAGTTATGTGACCATAATAAAGGACCAAGCTCTAAGCATCTATTACTCATCACCTAAGGTTGCATCCAAAGGCATCTAAGAGCATCAAAGGCATCCTATCTAGCATTTCATTCAAGGGACAAGGGATCTTACTACATTATTCTGCATACACTTCATAGGAAGGATTTATTTCATTTTTTGGTTTCATCCACACATCTATTTACATTTCACATCTAGTTATCACTCGTTATCACGTACATGGATCACAAGGGAGCCATAGTGAACAATTTACCACACATGTCACAAGAACTACATGGAGTCTGAGATGTAGTGCAGTGCTTGGTCATAAGTTCACTTAGTTTGATGTTTCGGAGTCATTTGACTCCCTCATTTGAGGTCTTTCTTTTGAGGATTCGATGCTTTTGAGGGTTTTACTAGGTGGCATTATCATTAGTTGCAGGTTATAAGTGAATTTAAAACATCCAACAACATAAAGGTGATCTAATAATTCTTAGAATGAGTAACTATCTTGCGACACTACAAAAATAAGGTTCTAGATTTTTTGTAGTCATTAGGTAGTCTGCTATATAGACGCCCCTGACCTAATCCAGGGGAATTTATTCTATACATCCAGACATTTACATTTTGCATGGTTGTGTACAGTCTACCCTTCTATGTTTATGTTTATCTTGGGTTTGGGGTGACAGTCCCGGAAAATTGGACGTAAATCAACTAAGTCATAGAACTTTTATTGGATCTGTTGTAGTGTAACACTTGTTTTCACCATTTTGACAGTTGAGGATAGTCAAATTGCCTCATTTACACCATCTTTCACAAGGATTTCACACACTTTGAGGTATTTTTAGTCTGATTACATACTACTATTCATATGGTTCCTAAATCCAAGTGAAAATGGGCGACTAAAGGTATAATGTCTTTAGCCATATTAGTTGAAGGTTCTGACTTTTTTTGGTTTATACCTAGAATTGACCCATAAATAGTCTATCTTTTCATACTGGAGATGAATTTTACCCTTCTCTGGACTCTAGGTGCCTTAGGATGTTAGTGTTGGGAAGTGCATTCCTCCCCTCTATGCATAAACTTGTACTATTTTTACTTTGGCTCACAATAAGGGATCCTTTCTAGCCATTTGATCATCTTATATTTTTCATAGTCAACCTTTTAGAATAAATTACAAATTTCAAGTTCAAAATCATATAAATATAAAGTTATGTGTCATATTAAATGGACCAAGCACTAAGCACTAGCTATTTTAAGGTTACATCCATCAAAGCATCTAAACATATTTGCATCCATTGTATTCCATCTTCAAGGGACAAAAGGGTTGGTTTTCAGGCATCACACTTCATAGGAGGGAGTTTATTCATTCCATGCATACATTATTTACATTCTACATTTAGTGGGACAAGTTATTATCCAGTGTGAACTGGCACAAGAGAAACCTAGGGATAATTTTGTCACAGTACACATAAATGAAAGCTACATTGGATTTAATCAAGATGTATGCAAGCTGGACACTTTGTAAGGGTTTGAACCATTGAGGTAGTAGAGGATAGTCACCCCTCATTTTGCATCTTTATTTTTTCAGATTTGATTGTTATTTGGAGGAATCAGGTGAGCATCTTTGAATTGCATGTAAACATTTGAGAAACAGGTGACATCACATAAGCCAAGGCAAGTGAACCTCTATAGATTCAATTTGGATTTCTATAGCATTTTTAGACCTGGGTGCTTAGAATTCAGACCTAAGGTGCATGGGGCACCCTATCCATTCCCTAGGACCTCAGTCTAGATAAACTCCAATTATGCAAAACATCTAAGCTCTGAGTGTCGATGTTCTCCTGCTTTGTATTAAGGGAATCTTCACTCTGACACCCTAAATGTCCATCAACCTACGATTACAAATCAGCTAAGGCATCTTCTAACCCTAATCTTTGTAATTAGGGTTTCATTATTCCCTTACTTATTTTGCTTAGTTGAGGTGTATTGTTTAAGTATTTTATTGGTTGGCATTTATCTTAGAATACTACTATAACATCATAGGTAGGCTTATGTATTTAGAATTTTAAGATCCCAATCATTTAAGAAAAACCCATGAAGATGTTGTTTCCTTTAAGTCCATGCATTTATTACCATTAATGAACAAAAGATTCATCCTCTCTATCTATCAATCAAGAATTCATGCTCCAATTTGTATGGTTTAATGAGGTCTTCAGCTTGACTAAGAGGCTCATTACGAAGGTAGATTGGTCCAAAGGTACAAAGAGGCAATCTTCAGATACAATAAAGAAGTTGAAAGAGGCATCAAGACTCAGAGGGAGATTCTCATATGTAGAAAAGAATAGACATATTGAACAATGTTCCTGGCCCAGATTCCTTAACATGTTTTTGATAAGATCCTCTAGGCTCAGCTATCAAGATTCAAAAATTTAACACATGTGGTCAACTAGAGTGTGCACACCCAATGGAGCAAGCTGTAATGAAGTTGATTTTTCTTTCATTGGCAATGGATTCAAATAGGGAAGGCAATTTAGATTTCAACCACAATTTATCCTAATCAAGCTTCTCAAAGTGTGCATTATGGTCTTTTTGTTACCATTCATGAGTGCCAAGGAACTTTTAAGGTTTGGCGTATTACATAATCTATCATCCAGGAAAACCCACAAAAGGTATAATTTTGGTCATAATTTACGGTCTAATAATTGTTTTTATTAAAACATCCTCCATGTCAGAAAAGGGATCACAGTTGTTGGATCCTTCTGAAAGAATGTCTATGGAAAAACTTGAAAAAAATCTAAGAATTTTTTTGGGCAACTCATAAATAATGTTGATGATGGAGCTCCTCAAAATTACACCCAAGAGGATGAGTACTAGAACAACTCAATATTGAAAAACATGGGACTATTCTAACTAGTTAGCAATAGGACTTATCAAAATGAGAGGGCTAAATTGTTTCTTCAGAAGTCCACCTCCTCCTATATGTTGCAATAATATAATGGTTATGATTCTCCAATCGGGGGACCTACTGGAGATGAGAAGGACTTCGGATACACTTAAAATTAAAGGAGGTATGGTTGAAGGAATTTCATGAGTGTCCTTTAGATAGGATTGACTTGACTCTATATCTTTGTTTGAATGAGAAAAGGAGAAGTAACAAGATCATTTAGATCCTACTTTGTGATGATGTTACATATGTAACATGATCCATTAGTACACATCAGACTAGAAGTCCTTCACATTAGGAACAAGCACATGTTATATGTCCTAGTTTCATAGATCCAACATCCATTGAAGAAAGATCTTCAAGGACAACTAAAATGTTATCCAACAGAATAAAAATGATTTTCATAAATTGAAGGGTCTACACATACGAACACATGGAAAAATTTCTCAGATTACATTAGGAAAATCTAAAGTTTTGCCTTATACCAGAAGAGCAATGGAGACATGATCATTACATTTCCCTGATTGACTCATTTCCTATGCCAGCAGAGAGTCAAGGAATTCATTTGATAGAATAAGTGAGTGTAGGAATTGGCCCATACAAGAAGGGTAAAAGAATCGTGGGCGAAATTCAACATTACCATGGAAGGGTAAGTGCACGAAGTTGGTGGACAATTCCGTGGACATAAAAACCTGAAATTCAGGAACCGTGATCACGGTTTATATACCGCGATCATGGTTCCTGAATTCCAGGTTCGGTAATTACCGAATAAAACCATATCCGGTTTAGAACCTGAGCGCGGTTATAAACCATGATCGCGGAACTCTGAGACAAAAATTAGCAGTCCCGCGACTCCTTATTTTCCCCATTTTTCATTTCAAACCACGATTTTTCCTAGACGTTTTTCACTCGAGCTTTGAATACCACCTCAAAATTGCTCATCAGACTTCTGGATAGTGATAGATTCAACCATGCCGCCAAGACGAGGAGGTAAGCCCCCGATTTTAATCATTTTTTTTGCATTTTAGGTTTTTTTTTTGCATTTTCATGGGTTTTTTGAAATGTTTGTTTATGTATACAATTTTCTTGTTTTATCAGTTGGTCGGCAAGCTCGAAATCATGCAAACCGTCAAAACATTCCTCAAAACCCACCGAACATTCCTCAAAACCCTCCGAACATTCCTCAAAACCCTCCTCCAAACATAGATCCACCTCCTGTGGCTCCTTCTGTCCCCACTGAGCCAGCAGGAACACAAGATAATATCATTGGAAGAATCCGAGAAAATAAAATTGTCATTGAGAACCTAATTCAAACTATAAGACAAAATCATGCTACAAATCCATCCCGCATGACTTTAGCCAATACATTGCAAACATTGATTGGCGAAGTCGAGTCCGCAACCAACCAAATACATAGATGGAATACCTTTAGAGGTGACTGTAGGCGGTGGTATGTGGATAAACTATCCCATGCGGCCGTAAAAGACAAAAAAATTGGAAAAGACCTCATTTGTGCATTATTTACCGACCCTAGAACCAATGCCCCCCCCGCAGTTACTTGCAAACGGTTCCCAATCCATTGGTGCCACGATGACCGAATCAAAAACAATTTTTGGGACCGATGGTGGATGGTTTTTGATTATCCACCATGCAACAACAATGAGGTTCCTCTTTATTTTTTGAAGAAATTATATTGCGAGTTCGTGCTCAATGAGGTCCCGAATTATTTTGACTTTTCTGACTTTTTTGGTCGAGGAGGTGGCTCTGCACAGAGTAGACCTGGTGCACGCATAGGTCAACCTAGGATCCCCCATGCCCCAAAACCCCCACTGCCTTCAGTTATCCCTCCTACAGTGAAGGAGGTTGTGGAGATTGATACATTGCATGCATTGAGGGAGCTCACTGACACTCTGACCCAGCATAGTGACCAGATTGCATCTGGTGATGTTGGTGGAGGCGCCAGTTCTAGCGCACCACACCACTGTGGATCATGTGGTGCCGTATGCACTGCGGGCGAGACATCATTTGCTGGTTCACAGGATTTCTTTTCTATAGATGAGATGCTGGGGAATGTTTTTGGAACTGGTGCCACTGATATTGGTCTTTCACAGGTAAATTTCAAATAAATATAAATAATATATATATATATATATATATACAATAGTTTAATTCACATGTTTGAGATATTAATATATATATATATATATATATATATATATGATTGTACGTCATGTACATACATGTAAAAAACTAATTTTTTATTTTATTTTAAATAGCAAGAGCCGGTGAAGGAAACATCTAGCATCGACATGCTAGCTACTGCAGCTGGGCGTGTTTCAAACGTAAGTTTCAAGTTGTACAAACTTACATTTTTAATTTCATTTGATTGCACTAGATTATTATTATAATGTTTCACGTGTATGTTGTACATATTAATATGTTTCTCTTTTATACACAGGAGCCTGGCGGGTCATCATCTGCTCTGGGAACTGAGGCTACTGGCACGCCTCACATGAGTTTTACGCAGGTTAGTAAATCTCTTTACACTTTGTTTCTAATTACTGGAAGTTCACGTGGATTACATGCTTTGGACCTCTGTTATGTGGTGCACAGTCATGTAGATTTTAATATTGATTTGTACATGTTTTTTGTATAGCTTATGACTGCTAGAGAGACTCCTCCATATATGCAGACTGTGGAGGCTGCTGTAGATACTGCCATAGCATCTGCAGATCCACTAACTGAGGTACAATTTTTCAAATTTGTTAAATTTTGGAGGTTCATTATTTCTTATTACTTAAATCTACAATATCAAATTTTGTATGTATATGTGAAATATTTAATTTGAAAATTAATTATTTGTATGTAGCTTACCCCTCGTGAGTCTATTGTTGTCCCTGCGATGCGTCAACAACAAATTGATAGGGATCATGACATTGCGGTAAGATTTCACATGCATTTTAACTAAATTGTACAAGTTTCTAAATTTTGAATGTATTTTAAAATTTTGGGTGTTAAAAACTTGTTGTTTATGAATGTGCAGGTTAGGTTGCAGGCATGCTTAGAGACACCTAGGACCACACAGATGAAATCCGTAGTGGCATCTCCCTCCACTACATCCCCAGGTCGTGGACGTGCTACTTCTAGCAGGGTGAAGAGAGGGAAGATGTTTCATGAGTAGATTCATAGTCCACCTGGATGTACATAGATATATATATGGGCCATCTGGTCCTAGTGAACATGTTTCTTCATATAGTCCATTGTATATATATAGCCTTTTGCGACCGCATGTGGTCCCATATGTACATTATGACACACTTAGTTCGAGATGTACACATACATTATGAACTTATGTATATATTTTCAGAGACGTGCATCTGGAGCACACTTTGTTTGATTCTTATATATCCATGTGTGTTGGTTTTCATAACGATAAATCTGAACTATATATGTTTGATTTGATTTCATTGCATGTATGATATCCTTCTATGTATGTTTTCATAACCATTTAAATTAGTTCTCTGATATGTACATGTTTGATTTAAATATTTAATCATGTCTTCTTGTATTTGGATTGAGATGAAATTTTTTCATTAGATTAGGTATTTTCATATGGTTTCCTGCTTCAAATTTCAAGTGTTTTCGATCTCTAGAATTGCAAGGATCTAAAAAGGCAAGTTTTTTCTCTGAAATTTTAAATGGGATGCTATAAAAAATTAGGGTACCAATGGAAAATATTTTTAGATCATCTTCAAGGAGTTCATGAGTAGAAGTTACGGGCAAAATTGCAGGGGAAATGGAGCAAAAATGAAGGAGATATGAGCAAAAATGTGATTTTTGCAATAGGGTTTCTTGAAAATTTAGTAGCATAACTAAATACTAGCAGCAATGAAGGAAAAGGAAATATTAAAAAGGGATTAAAAAAATGGCTAAGTGTATGTTTATACTCACCTCTTAACATTAACCTAGCTAACTCACCTTCTAACTCATCCTTGACCATTCTGGATTAACCCGGGTTACATGGCATGACAGGGTAGGGTTACAAGCCTTAAGTGACAAAGGGACTTAAAGGGGTGATAATGTGAGAAGGGGTTAAGTATTCATGAGAGGGGGCAACATAATCAAGTTGGGGTGCTGAGGAATTGAATACCTAGTGAGAATGTTACAAGCCTTAAGTGACGAAAGGGAGAGATTTCATGTGGTGGTGCATTCTGATGTCCCAAGTTGAAAAGGGTAAAAATTTGACAGTAAGCCCTTATTAGTATTCTTAGGTTCCACCCATCACATGAAGAATCCTCCTCTAATGAAGAATCAACTCATGTCTTCCTCCACGGAAGATCTTGAATGATGAGGCTTTTCCATAGACCATCTTGTTGAATCTGGAAACTACAAATGAAACTTTCTCATCTTCCAAGATGTTCACATGCTCCAATGTGTTGAGTCAATTCTCAGGAATGGCATTGATATTTCCACATTGACTAAAATATTTTTCATTTAACTCTTCATAGGATTCTAGAGATATAACCTATGATCTCTACAAGGGCTGAACTAAAGTATTGACTATTGAAGGAAAGGGTCACAAATATTTTCCTGAACCAATTCTTAAAATTTGAATCCTGAAGATTCTTCATGTGGAATTATTCTCCCTGAGAGGAGTACCAAGCTCATGCATTCTTGTGCCAAGATCTTCCAAAAATTTTGATACATTCTCCTCATGGGATTCAAAATCAGAAATGGCTTCTTTTAGAGCATCAAACCTCTAGGTGATGGTATGGGACAAAATGTCATACAAGTTCTCTGAGTCAGATGAAAACACACCTGAGCTCACCAAGGAATGAGAATCAAAATTATTCATCTCACTCGCAAATGGGAGATTATTTTCCCAATGGAATTTCTCTTTCTTGATCTCAACTCTATTCCTATTGATTTTCAAAAATATGACCAAGAACAATCTAAACAAAGAGATAATCTCAGGAAATAGATCATGTTCCCTTTTTCAAGGATCATGCTCACCCAATGGTCACATGTCCTTCTTTGCAGTATGAATGCTTGATCTTGCTTGTTGGACTGGGGGGTTGAAGTTTCAGATGGGAGACATTGCTTCAATTTGAGGCAGAGATGATTAATCTCATGCAATCAATGATGGCACTTATGAATAAAAGGTCCTCACACATGTGTTCCCTTAATTGTTTGATGATTTACTTATACTCCTAATTCTGTGTCTAGTGATCTGTGATGAAGAATCCTATTACAATGCAAAAATAATGAGCATGTAAGCACATAGCTGGGGCAGTAGAGGATGGAGAGAGATCACCACAACAACATAGCTCAAGAGAGAAAAGCAAGGACAGTGATCAAGTCCAAACAGAGGTTGAAAGGTAAGAGGACAGAGGCAAGTCCAAAGAGAATAAGCAGGTCTAAGAGGACAGAGGCAAGTCCAAAGAGAACAAGAGAGATGGAAGGTAAACAAGTGACATTGAATGTTTTGAGTCCTAGGAAATGAACGGAGGCGAGGAGTGAGAAGTCATGCCTCAAATGATGTCGTGGCACCAAATCGACTATGCCAGACACATCTGGGTGGCTAGGTGAATGCTAGAGGAGGTGGTGTTTTGGTGCGCGACAAGGTCGTTGCTTCCGGGCTACTTCGTTTGGGCGTAGTCCCTTAAGAGCCCTGAGACCAAAATATCATTCAACTTCGACGGGTGACTACTCAGACTCCGTGGCACCTAGAGATGGCTCATCTAATCCAACACCTCAGTGTAGGGACCCTCTACAAAATCCTCTCTCAGTTTTTTCCTTCTCATTTCGGTGCTCTCGCTGCCCTATTGTTTGCAAACGTGCGAAATAGTGCAGTTGGAGCCAGTGATTGGGTTGTCAAACACTATATTTTGCAAACGGTGGGTCATGGCACCAAACTGATTGTGCTAACATCTGGGTGGCTAGGTGAATGCTAGAGGAGGTGGTGTTTCAGTGTGTGACAAGGTCATTGCTTCCGGGCTACTTCGTTCAGGCGTAGTCCCTTAAGAGCCCTGAGACCAAAATATCGTTCAACTTCAACGGGTGACTACTCAGACTCCGTGGCACCTAGAGATGCCTCGTCTAATCCAACACCTCGGTGTAGGGACCCTCTACAAAATCCTCTCTCAGTTTTTTCCTTCTCATTTCGGTGCTCTCGCTGCCCTATTGTTTGCAAACGTGAAATAGTGCAGTTGGAGCCAGTGTAAGGTTGTCAAACGCTATATTTTGCAAACGGTGGGTCATGGCACCAAACCGACTATGCCAACATGTCTAGGTGGCCAGGTGAATGCTAGAGGAGGTGGTGTTTTGGTGCGTGACAAGGTCGTTGCTTCCGGGCTACTTCATTCGGGCGTAGTCCCTTAAGAGCCCTGAGACCAAAATATCGTTCAACTTCGACGGGTGACTACTCGGACTCCGTGGCACCTAGAGATGCCTCGTCTGATCCAACACCTTGGTGTAGGGACCCTCTACAAAATCCTCTCTCAGTTTTTTCCTTCTCATTTCGGTGCTCTCGCTGCCCTATTGTTTGCAAACGCGTGAAATAGTGCAGTTGGAGCCAGTGTAAGGTTGTCAAATGCTATATTTTGCAAACGGTGGGTCGTGGCACCAAACTGACTACACCTAGAGATCGAACATGTCTAGGTGGCTAGGTGAATGCTAGAGGAGGTGGTGTTTTGGTGCGCGACAAGGTCGTTGCTTCCAGGCTACTTCGTTCGGGCGTAGTCCCTTAAGAGCCCTGAGACCAAAATATCGTTCAACTTCGACGGGTGACTACTCGGACTCCGTGGCAACTAGAGACGGCTCATCTAATCCACACCTCGGCATAGGGACCCTCTACAAAATCCTCTCTCAGTTTTTTCCTTCTCATTTCGGTGCTCTCGCTGCCCTATTGTTTGCAAACGCGTGAAATAGTGCAGTTGGAGCCAGTGTAAGGTTGTCAAATGCTATATTTTGCAAACGGTGGGTCATGGCACCGAACCGACTAATCTGAACATGTTCAGGTGGCCAGGTGAACGCTAGAGGAGGTGGTTTTTTGGTGCGTGACAAGGTCGTTGCTTCCGGGCTACTTCGTTCGGGCGTAGTCCCTTAAGAGCCCTGAGACCAAAATATCGTTCAACTTCGACGGGTGACTACTCAGACTCCGTGGCACCTAGAGATGGCTCATCTGATCCAACACCTCGGCATAGGGACCCTCTACAAAATCCTCTCTCAGTTTTTTCCTTCTCATTTCGGTGCTCTCGCTGCCCTATTGTTTGCAAACGTGTGAAATAGTGCAGTTGGAGCCAGTGTAAGGTTGTCAAACGCTATATTTTGCAAACGGTGGGTCGTGGCACCAAACCGACTACGCCGACACATCTGGGTGGCTAGGTGAATGCTAGAGTGAACACTAGAGGAGGTGGTGTTTGCGCGACAAGGTCGTTGCTTCCGGGCTACTTCGTTCGGCGTAGTCCCTTAAGAGCCCTGAGACCAAAATATCGTTCAACTTCGACGGGTGACTACTCAGACTCCATGGCACCTAGAGATGGCTCGTCTGATCCAACACCTCAGCATAGGGACCCTCTACAATATCCTCTCTCATTTTTTCCTTCTCATTTTGGTTCTCTCTCTGTCCTATTGTTTGGAAACGCGAAAATAGTGCAGTTGGAGCCAGTGAAGGTTGTCAAACGCTATATTTTACAAATGGTGGGTCGTGGCACCGAATCGACTATGTGCACATCTGGGTGGCTGGGTGAACACTAGAGGAGGCATGTCGTGACAAGGTCGTTGCTTCCGGCTTCTACTTCGTTCGGGCGTAGTCCCTTAAGAGCCCTGAGACCAAAATATCGTTCAACTTCGATGGGTGACTACTCGGACTCCATGGCACCTAGAGACGTCTCGTCTGATCCGACACCTCGGCGTAGGGACCCTCTACAATATCCTCTCTCAGATTTTTCCTTCCCATATCGGTTCACACGCGTAGGTATGGTCTTGTAAACACTTGGGGAGGAGTCATTTTCAAAATTTACAACATTTTTGTAAAAATTTACAACATTTTCAAAATTTACAACTTTTCTCAAAATTTACAACTTTTTCAAAATTTACAACTTTTTCAAAATTTACAACTTTTTCAAAATTTACAACTTTTTCAAAATTTAAAACTTTTTCAAAATTTACAACTTTTTCAAAATTTACAACTTTTTTCAAAATTTACAACTTTTTCAAAATTTACAACTTTTTCAAAATTTACAACTTTTTCAAACAATGAAAGCTTCTCTTAGCTTCGAGAATTTAAAATTCTCTACTAACAGTGCCAACCACGTGAAGGTGGAAGCTTTTTTGGCACCACTAACCTAAACATAAAAGTGTTAGTCAAAGAAATTTAAGTTTCAAATCAAAACCATATACTATCTATATATACAAAATACACAAATTTAAAATAAAATATATTCAAACTTAAATCTAGATCTTTAAACTAACAAATTTATATATATATTGAAAAGAAATTATATATACCAGACATGAGCATTGTAAATTCATTCCAATGAACCATCAGGATCGGATCTACTCTGAATAGCAGACAAGATTGCTTCATGATCTGACTCTCGAACCTTCCAAAGAATCTTGTTATTAGGCCTTCCTCGATATCTATACAGCTGAATATTTGTCGCTAGAACTAGATGCGAATATAAGAGTATTTTCCTGTGTGTCTCAAAGTCTTCAAACACCCAAACAGAGGAGTTTTTTAATGGATACCGTCGAAGCCAAGTTCCAGTAACTACCACTGACCCTGTAGGATACTCAATATCTTCGCCATCTATAATAGGAGAAGTCAACTTCTTTCTTTCCTCGATGCAACGACATAAGAAATAGTTTGTTCCTTCTTCATTGTCTTCTGTCGCAATTACTGCAAACACATGTCCTACAAAAAAACAAAGGTTGAACAACTCAAATTTAAATTACATATTAAAATTTCAATGGACATAACTCAATACAAAAATTAAATAAATAACCATAAATACCTTGTCGCACCAAAATCAAAATTTCGTCAAAGTCCTTGGATGTTGCAACTTCATCTGCAGAAACAAGTCGTAATGCTTGTGGAGGTTGATAACTAGGAAGCGGAGTTAGAGGCCTACAAATCCATCCATCCACCCATTCTTGTGAATCACACTCAGCAGTGACAAATTCGATACAAGATGCACAAAAACATGTCAACTTTCTTGTCCATACGGCCCACGAAGTAGCGTCTGAGCTACAAAATGAGTGCATATCACTGGACCCAGTGAGTGTCATACAATCCTCGTAGTTAGCAATTTGTTGTTCCTCTATCAACCAAAAATATCTGTGAACTGTGGAATTTTCTTGAGAACCTCGGGCCATGTTGTCAGTACACCATTCCACTATGCTCTTTGCATCTTTTAATTTAGCACCATCTTTGTACTTCAACTCTTCTCTTGCAAGAGCTCTTTTCACACATGCCCCTGCACCGTCATGCTCTCCTTTTCCATGTCCAGCCTCAGTGAAACTCCAAATATGTTGCACACCCATCTTGACGTGCATTCTGCTCATCCAATAAAACATTCGTGCATTCTTAAACTGAGACGTGTAATTATCTGACCATATATAATGTTGTTTGAAGTGGATGTCCCTATCAGACAAGTTTCCATAAAATAACTGGAAACACCCTTGCACAAATTCAGTAGAATGAGTACGATCATCACTGATATAAAAGTGGTACTCTCTTAAAAAAATTGATCATTCTCTGTACTGTCAGGAGAATGTAGAAATGCTATATGCACAAAAATGGCAACTTGTACTGAGTTGTAATATTGCGATTGAACCTCCATTTGTGGTTGCAATGTGTAATTCTCTGCAAAATCGACCACTGAAACAATAGTACCAATAGGAAATGTGTCTTTGCATAGCTTGAACTGTTCATCCAACCATCGAGCTCTATGTGTATGCCTAGCATACTCATAAACAATTTCATCCTTAAATTTTCTCAAAAATTAGAAAACAGGCATTTGTTCTGTAACTAGCTCACACCGTTTAGACTCTTTTCCATCTTTCAACTGGTATGCAACTGATTTATATTTATCAAACTCAACTAAATTATGTCCTATTGTACCTTCAATTTTCTCATGGATGTAACTTTCCAATTTAGGTAATCCGCCGCATGTACTACAACTTCCATCTAAACAATCCTGACTATAAAAAAATTGTCCAACTTCTTTTTCACAAAATATAGTAGGAATGAAATCCCTGGAAGATATTGGTGGAACTTGAACACCACATTCCGATAACATAGTTTCAGAATGAAAATTAGAACGAATACGTAAAAATTTAGCATAATGCATCGCAAATTCAACATGTTGCCTACAACAACAAGTGGTGCGAGCGTGGTTGATTTTCACATAGAATGGTTTCAACATTTCAAAAAAACGTTGACTAATTTTAATTTCTAGATTCTCTTGTTCAAACTTACGAAAAAATTGAGTTTGAGTCATATCTAAGAAATGCTTTGGATGTGGTTCACGATTAGTAGAACCAACTCTCTGTTTTATAACATCTCTTGTATTAGGTGAAACTCTAGTGTTATCATGCCAAAATTTAATAACAACTTCTCTTATAGCATCAGAATTATTTTTGTCCTTACGCGGTGCTCTAGCAGAAAATGCCCAAAAATCGGCATTATTGAGTGATTGAAGGATATTACGTCTTTCAATTTCTTTCGTTAGAGTTTTTCGATTAACTTGCAACATTCGACTTGTTTGCGTAATCAAACGTTGTTTTTTTATTGATTCACTTACAAAATTAGTAGCAAGTACATGACGCACAATATTACTATCCCTAGTGCGTCTCTTGACACCAACAGTGTGATATGCATCATGAAGGTTTTCAACAATTGTAGAGGTTTGACCACGTATATTAGATGTTGTCAATCCTAAGGTGTTTAATGTAGGTCTCATTTTAATCAATTTCATCAAACTAACCAACAACTGACATCTTTGGGAATCATTTAAAATTTCAAAATGATTATCCCAAATTTCAGTGGCTTTTCTTCTGATTTGTCATTCAGAAAGTTTGTCAGACATTGGTTTCAAAATGTTTTCATCAATTTCAATAAAAAATTAGGTTTCTTACGTAAAATCCTAGGAGGTGTTTTTGTCAAATTTTGCTTGTCTATAGTTTCAACATGAATTTCCTTATTCACATTTTCATTGTCTCCTTCAATTTCAACATTTGCTACATCATGAGTATTTAATTCTTCTTCAACATTGACAGTAAAAACATCTTCATCACGAGTATTTAATTCAACTTCAACATTGACAGTAGAAACATTACCTGGTTCTTCATTGCTTACAATAGTTGGGGTTGAAGATGAACCTCTTCTTGATTCACGAAGTTTCCGCATTTGCTCAGCATTTTGAATTTTGTTGGCCTCTAATTCGTTTGGTGTTTTTTTACTTAATGACTTCCTTTTTTGACTTCGTTTTTTGTCTCCCATGATGTTTTGCTTCCGGTGATAAGAAAAACATGCAGAAAAAGACAGAATTTCACAGTAATTCATACGGTAAGGTCAGAGAGTAAAAATCACATGGTAATTCAGACATTGGGATGTGTGTAAATATGATTTATGAACCGCGAGCATGCTTTATAAACCGCGATCACGGTTTATAAAGCATGCTCGCGGTTTGTGTTAAAAAAACCGCGATCGCAGATCTATCTGCCGAACCTAAGCCTCAGAAAATCTTTGTTTTTCCCCAACCAAAGCTATGGAAGGTCATTATGAAGTGTAAAAGGTCAAAAAACCTCAAATCTTGCTCTTCCAAAGACTTGAACCATGCTAAAAAATTGAAAACATTTCACAAAAATGGTGCCATCGCGTAGGGGAGACTCTTAGCTTCGTAGAAATATTGATTTTAAAGTGAATAGAATAAGATAAATATCATTTTATAATTTTTTACTAACAATAGGTCTTTAAGACATTTTTTCCCGTGAATGTTCATGTCTACGTTTAAGACTGTAACTTTTGTTTCGCTTATCAAAATATGATAAAACTTATACCATCCCAAGCATGGACAAATTCTATACACGTTAAAAAAAATATATTTGATTTCGATATTTTTTGATATAGTTATGGCGGGCAAACGGAAAGCGCTCCATTTTCTAAATATTTTCAGACCACTTTCACGGAAAAAATCATAAAAAAAAATATTGCTAAAAAAATACAAAATAAAATCCATCCCAAGATAGACAACTACATCTAACGTTTCACCAAAGGAAAAAAAAATAACAAGATTTGGTCATCCAAAATGCGGGCAAACGGACTACAATCTTATAAGTTTTTTCAAAAAAAAAAACTAAGTCATATAATTTTAAGTGTTTAATATAGCTAAACTTGTCCGTTTTTTTTTTAAAAATAGTATTTTAGAAACTAGATTCCGAATGCTACGATTCATATTTATATAAATTTTTCTAATTTTGAGTGCGCGTATAGCTAATAATCCCTACAAGTTGAGATTTCACTGTTTTTTGCAATATGATGTCCACGGATGACCCTATATTTGTCCATTAACTTCCTGCACTTACGGCTCTTCTAATCATTACCATATAGTTAACACTATATACAACCATGAAGCTTACAAATACAATTAGATCAATAAATCATTCATGATACATCTTACAGTTTAGCACCATCATTAGGATTCCACTTAAACATAGTAGCATCTACATCCTTTACTGCTCATCACTACATTCCCATCACCCTTACTGATGACACAATCTTGTGCTTCAATGGTCACACTAGAATGTTGTCAGGGCATCCTATACAAATGGAATCTCACATAATACACATCACATTCAATTTTCTCATGCCAAGCTATTACAGGATTATGCATGGATCATCTCTTTTACTGACTATTGAGGGTATACATCACAAATGGACCACATCACACTCATATATTCATACCATTCAAATTTTTCTCATGCTATTCTTAGGTTAGTGATATACATTATAGGCTACATCATCACTTCACGATTCTAAGTGATATACGTTGTAAGATAATCATGTCACTTCTTCTAGCATCATTTAGTGATATACATCTTTAGGATAAATCATCACGTATTTTATCATCTTATAGTGATATACACTTAGGCTAAATCATCACACACAATTTCATCTCTTTGTTGCATATCATCACTATACATTCATCACATTCATGGAAAACACACAACACATAGTTTGACCATTTCCCTATGATGCACTTATTTATGGTTCATTCTTGACTTTGAGGGGGCATAAATAAATGAACCTCACTACATGATGACTCCATCTACTTAGGGGGCATGCTACTCCTATCATTCATTATACATTCCATTCCATCCATCCACAACATATTGCATATCTTGGTTGCTTTTAATTTTTCTTACTTATGCTTTTACATGTTCATAGTATTACACATGCTAGATAGATATCTTGTATGTCATTAGTCTTTATCATACACACATGTGTGTTCATTTTCTTCTAGTTTTGATCACAGATTATAAAAATCTATTACATGTAGCATGGATGCTTTGGTGCAGTACATAGTACAAGTCCCACAATGGTTCCTACAGAAATCCACTTTCGTACACTACAGAGTGTTATTGTTTCATTTTGTTTTGATAACACACTACTTTATCAGATTATACAAGCTTGGACATACTTTTTATCTTTGTAACATGCTAACGAGTGCTTCATGTGCAAACATTTGTTTTGAAAGACTATTTTCCACCATGGTTATCTATTACATTTCTTGTACTTTCTTTTCATTATATGCCTTTGTTTGCGGGATTTTCCCTTTGTCTTGTGTGCACACTTATATGCTTTTAGATTTGTAAGGCCTTGATTTTCTTGAGATGACATGAGTGGTGTCCCATGTTTGCAACCCTCTTTTCATGGTCTACATTATCTTCTTGCATGTTTTAACTTACACATTGTTTTTCTAGCTTACATGTTGTCTTATACATGCATGATTGTATTTTATTGTACTAACACTTGTCTTTCAACCACTTGTTTGCATGTGCCTTGGTTTCTACCAAGCACATTTAAGTGTAGGGTAAATTTCAAGTTCAAGCAGACATCAGTCCTCTTTTGGGTCACATCCTCCTTCAATGCAACATTACATGCACCCCAAACTTCAGAGGGGGGCATAATTTGGGTGAATCAGTCACCCCATACATAGCATACATAGCACAATATACAACCAAAGTATAGTACATTTTTCAGTTTATAGGCTCAGAATCAAACTTGGGTCCATACACATTATACAATGAAAGAGTTCCTAGATTTCCTATAGACCAAGGGGTATATCATATAATAGTTAAATGCATTCTTGGAGTCTTTGAGTAAAGTGTGAAATTTACCAGGGACAATTAATTAGCAATGTTGGCAAATGTCAAATGGAGTTTTACAGGAGAAAAGATTAGAGTAAACTAGGCCTTCCTACACAGACTACTTTTGCACAGGAAGGATCCTTAGCAAATGCACACCATATGCAGTGAATCTTTATATAGCAGGAAGCGGTTAAAGGTTGGAGGATAACATTAAAAAGAGTTTCTCCCTATACTTCTTCCATTACATTAGTGTGATATCACTTGAAAAAAACATCATTGACATCATCTACATGATCCTTTTTACACTCTTTTCCTCATCACGATCAAGTGCACATGTTCCTTTTTCACATTTTCAACATTTTCTTTTACATACTTCCTTACATGATTTTTATACATATACATGTGTATTTGACTACTTGATCATCTTCTCTTTTGACATTGGTCCATCTGTATGGGAAGAAAGTAGTCAAAACCACTCAACATCATCACACACTGACACTAACAATAGGTACATCACACACATTGGAATTCACACACACGCTTTCGCCCTAGGTTCACTCTCATCATCTTTTTACAATTTTTCATATTTAGTCTCCACGCTCCATCTTTTTATCACTCCATGCTTTGTCTAGTCCCTTGACACATTTTATACATCAATCTACATGGATATCAGGTACACATCTCTATCTACTTTATGTTACCAAGCATTCTTCTCACCAAAATAAAGTGGGGGAAGATGTAGAAGACACAAAATCACGCACTTTGGGTAATTATCTAGTCTCGATCACATACTACTATTCATATGGTTCCTAAGTAAGAAAAGTACTTATTAACCCATGTCTTTGGCCATCTTTCATTACTTTTTGTTGCTACTTTTGGTCTTACACCTTTACTTGTCTTGTCTTTTTATACTTCAGATTTACCATTTCTGGACTAGGGCACCCAACCAGCACACTAGCGTCAAGTTCCCTCATCCCCTCTGGGCACCCCCATCCTCTTTGTACTTTATTCACACTTTTTGCTTCCTTTCTAGCAGCTTGAGCATCTTATATTTTTGGTAGTCGGCCTTTTTGGGGTTAATTATGAAATTAAAGTGAAGGAATCATATAAATATAAAGTTATGTGATCATAATAAGGGACCAAGCACTAAGCACTACTATCACCACCTAAGGTTGCATCCATCAAGGCATCTATAGCTCCATTTGCATCCATCTAGCTCCATCACAAGGGACAAAGGTTGGTTCATCTGCATCACACTTCATAGGAGGGGAGTTTATTCTATTCCATGCACACATTATTTACATTCTACATCTAGCTACTTGCTCGTTACTTCAAGTGTGACACACACAAGAGCAACCTAGGGCACAATTCCACACACACACAAAACTACATTGGGTCTGAGATGTAGTGCATTACTCAGTTATTCCATCATTTTGGTAAGGATAGTCTGACCCCTTCATTGTGGCTTTATTTTTTAGGATTTGATGTATAGTGACCTTCATGTCAGGTTTAACCAGTGTTACATACAAAAGGAAAACAATGTGAAGCTTCATAGACCAAAACCAGGCACCCTAGGACCATGCCCCAATACCTTTTCTAGGTGCCCCACTCCAGCCAAATCACCCAGATCTTCATTTTCTCAAGCTTTTGTACGACACTCTGCCACTCCTGTTCAGGTGGCCTTCAGTGTGACACAGTCTCGTGACCTCTGTGAATCAACTAAGGCTCTTCTAACCCTCTTTACACGTTAGGTTTTCTACACTTCATTACTTATCTTGCTTTGGTATTATTTCAGTATTTTATTATTCATTTATGTATTACAAACTTGCATTAGATTAGGCCATTATATTACATTTTAGCATAATCAGTTATTATTGCATTGTTACTTTGTAATTAGGATTTTACAAAATTTCTATATTTGTTAAATCAGAAACAAACGTGACATATATTCGTTCCTTGATGGAGTCACCTTCAAAAATTGAGTTTTCTTGGATTTTTTTTGTTTTTCTAATATATATATATATATATATATATATATATATATATATATATATATATATATATATTATATATATTTGTAGAGATCTTTGCGGGTGTACTTGGGAAAATCTCTCCCCAGTAGATTCTCAAAAAACTGTTATTGAAATAATTGTCATATGGAAAATTATTTGATTTCCATGAACTTTCACGGGGTTATGCTCCTCCTTCTTGTTTATGGGGAGGTTGTCATTATTGAATGTAAACTAATCTACTCCTATATATTGTTATGGGGTGGCAAAATAGGCTAGGGATCATATAAGAACACTTCACTGAACCTGCAACAAAGTGTTTGTATGAGGTACAAGGGAGGAAATTACAACGATGAGGGGTGGAGGAGAGAAATTAGATAAAGTAAGGTTATTGTTGTGAGTAGGAAAAAACAAAATTCACACCCAATAACCAAACTAATTTGAAATTTAATTTAGAGTAAAGCAATAATGAAGCTATCTAGTGAGAAGAACAAACCTAGACACATAGTTCTTAGATTGATTTATCAAAGATACAAATCTCTTTCTTGATCACTATGCTTACAAAGTGCATAAAAGACAGAAAACAAAGGAACACGTGAAAAGGGAAATGGAATAAATGTAGCTTTTATTTCTTTTTTTGGTGATACCGAGCTCAACACCCAAATCACAATCCACAATTGCTACATTAACTAACTTTTTAGGATCCTTTGCAATGGAGAATCCATCCCAATTTATAACAATGTGAATTGACCTTCCACCTACCCCCCACACGATTCTTTATAATCTAAATCCACTTGTGACTTTAAATATTCCTAAGAAGTGAAAATTAAGTCCCCTTTTTATAAATTAAAGTGAATTTTACAATATAACTTTAAAAAGTCACTGAAGTGAATGAGACAAAACACTACAATTTCACTAAACGAATAATTATAAAGGGGAGAGAAGGAAGAGGGAGAGAGGGAGAGGGAAGAAGTTGCCATATCTGATGAAGAAGCTCCCTATGATTGACAGCTTTGTTGATTCATAATCCTTGATGCGAATTTTCAGGTACAAGCTCATGTTCCTTGAATTCTTTATTGAATTGAGCTATCGCAGCTGTAACTTATCCTCCTTTGGAATGCATATACAATCTAACACCTTGGTCTATGTCTCAGGTACATCATTGATATTATTACATTGATGAAGCCATTCTTCATGATCCATTACAATTACAACAATGTAAATTTTGATGTTGGTCAGGGACTCTAAGTTGTCTTCGTTGAAGGAAAGAGAGTCACCTACCTCTTTTTTGACAAGCTCTTGGAAATAAATAATGAGTTCTTCTAATGACGAGTCCTCAATGAGTGGAGGGATCTCAAGTCTCTAAACACAATCATAGACATCATTCAAGATCTTGAAAGCATGTTGGCCATAAGACTTCAACTCGGATATTGCATTCTTTAGCATTCCATATTTCATATCCATGATGCAGATCCAAACTTGAGACAAGTTCTCTGCAGCGGATGCAAACACGTTCTTACTCACGAGGGTGTGAGAGTCGAAGGAAATCATCTCAGACACTAGTGGGAACATCTCATCCAAATGATTGACCTCTTTTGCAAACTCCTCCTTTGCTTTGTTCACTTCAAACAATGTTGCAAGAACATACTTGATGAGAGAAATGATATCTGGAAATAATTCCTTTCCTTGTTCAATGATTTTCACAGTCCACTTCTCGTTGGCTTTCCCCTACATCATGTATCCTTGTGCTTTTTTTACTGCCTCGGGATCAACACTACGGATTAGAGGAATTTATTCATTGGGAAGAGAATATGCTAAGTTGGGTTCTAAGAAGGGTTGTATGTAAGCACTGAGAGCTTTTACTTGTTCCTCCAATTGCATAATTATTTTCTTGTATTCTTCATTATGAGCGAGGAGGCGGGAAGCAGATTCCTTGAATAGATGAGAGTCAACCTCATGTGAAGCTTGACCCAATGAGATGCGGGTCAACTCATAGTCTGACAAAGTCATGTCCTTAATAAGTTTTTCACTCCTAGGCCTGAAAAACCTCAACATATTGATTTCCAGAGATGCCACTAAAAAGGGGATGTTGTATGAGATTTCTTTCTTCACTTGGACTTCAGTGTTCTTAAGATTGCTATGAGACAGGTAAAAATATCAAGTTGCATTGTCCTTAGCTCATTCGTGATCATTTATTGAATCCATAAAAATGGATCTTTGGGATTTGACACAATTTTAGTCATCGTAGCACTTTTTGGGACCAAATATTGATCATCATACGGAATATGTTCGATTAGGGAAGACATACATAGATGCCCTTGAAGATAAGTGTGCTGCAATGAATCAATCTTGCAATGCTTTACTTTAACCAACCCACTTTGACTTACTCAGTTTGGCTCACCTTGGCTCACTTTGGCCAACTCTCCCAACTCACCTTAGTTTACTTAGCTCACTGAGCTCATTTATCCAGCTAATTGAGGAGGTTTGGGTAGTTGTTTAATTTTAATTATGATAGAGATTTGACTCTTTTTGAATCTCTTTTAAATACACAATATCCCTTAGTTCTTTAATGATGCACCTTGTGATGTTTTGTCTTTGTTCTCAGACACAACTACGATCAAAATGATGCCTTGGGACCTTTGTGAAGGATGAATTTCCTTATTTGAACTATTAAACCATCACAAAACCATGTGAGGATGTCAAAAAGTAGAAAGATGATAGAAAATGAAGCCTACTACAACTTTTTACACTCAAAACAAAGACTTTCTATTTTTAGTAGGTGGAACTAGGACCTTCTATTTTGGGATATTTTACCTATTTTGCTCAAATTTGACCTTATTCTTGATCATTTGGCATACTCAATTCAACTCCGTTGATGATGATTTACCATTTTTAGACACTTTCTATTTTTAGCCAATTATTTTTTTGCTTGTTTATGCTTTTTTGCTATTTTTGGAAAGGTTTTCTAGTTTCTCATTTTCAAGGTTTTATGAGGGCACTGATTTGAGGGGACTTACTATTTTTAAAGAAGTTTTTACTATTTTTAGAAAGCGAAGATGCTAGATACTTACTATTTTAAGAAACTACATTTGTCCACCTCATATCACAACAAAATGGCATCACTGGATTAGGCTCCATGTTACAATCTTGTGCTCCAAATTTCAGCTTAATACACCCATTAGAATGTCTGGAAACTAAAAAACAAAGGGCATAAAACTAGGGTTTTCTACCATTAATTAAATATTTCATCATCTTATTTGATGCTACAATTTTCTTGAAGGAATATGGGTTGAAGAATACGTGAGAAACTTTCACCTGATTTTGATCACTGGTTTAAAAGATATCAGTTTTTCAAATTTTGGTGCATATGGCTTCCTAGAAGGATTTTGATTTGGTTTATAGATAAGCTACAAGTTTAATGGAAGTTTTTACTAAGAAATGACAGAGTTATGGAGAATAAATGAAGTTCGCACAAGTGTATTTCATGTTTAAAACCTTCTGGCAACAATTTTCATTCACGTACGAAGAAGAAATGAGAAGAAGCAAGGTGTAAAATAATTAGTTTATTTTTGAGTTTTCAACAACCTTAGGGGTGGGGTGTATTTTATTTGTCCCAAATATCCCCATATTCCATGGGACAGTTGGGATAGTTTGGGACAAGAAAATGTGCACCCCCTTCCATAGGCCTGACAAGTGGCAAGGAAATGATTCGTGGAGAAGGGAGATGAGAGATAAATTTTATAGCACCTGAGAGAAGAAAGTTTGAGGTCACCTAATGAACCTAATTAGGGGATAGGGTGGGGTAAATTTTTTCCCAAATTTACCAACTGTCCAGAAAAATTAGGAGAGTTGGGTCAGAAAAATGCGCCTAAGGGTTAAGATGCAAAAACTTAGCTAAATTTGCACACACGATCATATAACACTTTGTCGGGAAGGAACAGGGTCACATGAAGGGCTACACATGGGGAGTAGAGAATTTTTTTTCCCTATTTTCCCCATTGTCCCATACAGTTGGGACAGTCCGGACACCAAAATGTGTCAACCATCTAACTGTGAATTTGACTAATTCCTGAAATCATGAAACCAACTTTCCTGGAGTTCTAGAAGGTATTTTTTTGGAAATTTTTTATATCAATTTGACTCCCAAGAAAATTTTAATATCAATGGGAGGGTTATCAAAAATTTATTCTCCCTCATTCTCCAAAAAATTTTGCTTTTTCATTCGGGGTTGCAAGGTGAGTCTATTGAGATTGGTCTGTTTTGAGAAGCGTTTGGCTCTTAGGAAGAATGTGAAAAATCCATCATGTAAAGGCTATTTTTTTATTTCCAATGGTATATTATTTTCCTCTTGAATCATCCTAGGGCTCCTAGAATCTTCTGTTGAAGTTTAAATGCTTTTTTACACTACAAGCTCCTCAAGCCTCTAAAACTCACTTTCACTGTTTTGATTCCAAAACCTTTGAAACTTTTCTGAACTTTATTAAACCTATTCCATTACATTTTAGGGTCTTCAATGACATCTCCAGATGACTTCAAGATTCATGATCAACCTCGGGGGATGCACACCTATCCCATATAGGGTAGAAGATAGACTTACTAGGCTTACTGAAGAATCCACTTTTGGAAGCATCGCACTTAATGGAATGGGTCATCTTATTTTGATGTTTCCAACACCAAGTACAAAAAACACATATGAGGACTTTCAAGGGTCAAGATAGGCATGGCATATGGGCGGACTGATCTGGATAGGTGTTCAATTGGGCTCTCAAGAGATTTTTTTGACACTATGGTATATTTTTCATGTTTCCACACTTGATTTTGCCCTTGCAAAAACACATGACAACATATCTATTATTCGACGTTAGTGTATGTGAGGCCCAAATTATTTGATTGATTAAGTTTATATTATTTAATGTTACTAGATTGGATTTAATGCAAAATCATATCCTTTAGAAAGGTATAAAAATAAATCTAACACACTCATTTAATCACTTGGCAAGTAATAAGCTCCTACTTGGAAAATCACAAGGCACACTTGATATTAATCTCCAAATCCTTAGAAAATTTATCCTAATATTCCCTAAATCAAGAGTAGACATAAAAAAAAATTCCTTAAAAAATATCAAACATTTCACACTCTTCTAAAATCATTTGAAGCCAAGTCAAAAGCACCTCAAATTCATATTAAACATTTCCGAGTGTCTAATTATGAAAAGGGAACTTCAATGAGTCTTTTCTCTATTTTTATCTATCTACAAACACTCTACTTTGACATTTAATTAGAATGTTATATATATTCAACAATCACAAAGGGTACATATGAACTATACCTAATTAGCATGATATTGGTGTCGAGTCATTAAAAAAATAAGGGTATGCATATCTAGATTTACAAACACACTTGCGCATATACACTAGAAGAAGTACATGGAGTTTGAGTCCATCATTTGGGAAATGTGGTATAACACTTATCCATAATCAACAAAGGGAGTAGGCCACTAAGGGCAGGGGAATTCAACCACACACAAAACCTTTTTTTGTGATATAATCATGTAGTGCTAGTGTAGGATGTTAGAGTTTTAATCATTACATGTATATGCGTGAACATTATATAAGACTGGTAAAGACAATGATGAAACAAACCAAAGAGAAAAAACAATGCAAAAAAGAGCTAGACACAAGTACTAATCATGAAAAAAGTGCCACACACTAATGTGTAGGTCCAATGCTAGCACATGATGAGTTTTAAGGGCTCTATTTTAGAGACGAAACAATTTTTCCTTGGCATAACCTATTACTTAATTATCAATCTAAGACACTTTGTAAAACATCATTAAATATAAACCAACTCATTCTCTTGTGTTTTAATATGTTTTAGCATGTGAACTAATTGAGTATCATTTTTTATTACATTTACATGTACTATTAGGTTTGAATGTTGGAACATTTATTTACAAAATATGAATGTGCATTAATTTCAAGTTATAATCCAAATTAAAGATAAACAAAATACATCTTATATTTAATATGGATAAAGCAAGAGGGGAAGATCCCAATTCCACTAAAGTGTAGGCTTGCAACTGTGTAGAAAATGAGTTCCAAACTTCTAAGGACAACCTTCAAGTTCCAATTTTCTTCTATAGTCTCGATGTGTAACATAATAACATTGTATGGAATCTATCTTTATAAGAAATCAAATAAATAAAAATCAAAGAAAGCCAATTAAAAATAAAAATGATGATATGTTTTTGTTTTACTAATAAAAGTATGTTTTTTATTTTATTCATATTTTATTAATGTGATGTATAATATTTTATTACATCGAGAGGCATAACCTACATTGGCAACAGGGAAGGTATGACTCTAATGTCATTCCTGTAGAAGGGATAAATCAACCGACATTATTTTATTATTTTGTAATTTTAAAAATGTAATGTATTTCTACCAACATATAAATACCAATTGATTTTAACAATATGACTTGTATAGCTATATTGTCCACAATCACATCCTTCTCTATGGTGTGAAAATTGGGAACCGTGCAAAATAAATTCACATATTCATTTCTAGGCTTTAATGCCATAAAGAGTTTGGTAGGCATATGTAGTTCACATACAATTCATTTTGGTTAATAATGATAAACATGTTGGCATTGGAACCCAACAAAGAAACAGTCAAGTTAACTAGAATATGGGTCACAAAAATATTTCCATATTTAGCCTTTTGTGTAACACACCACATGTCTAGGTTTTATTGGTTACTCCATGATATAAGCCATAGATTCTCCCCAATAAAGTTGGATTTCGCAAGTTGCTTAGATATTTTTAGGCATTTTAAATGTCAAAATACAACCACTTTTAAAATATGTTTGTCATGGTTGGTAGGTGAAAAAATAATCTAAACGTCAAAATCATTTGCATATTCAAAATTTAACCTATACACATATTCTAAGTTCAATAATAATTAGATTAGAATTTATTTAAAAGATTATAAATTAAATAATACATATCAATAAAATAAAACCATATTTTTATTAATGAAATAGAAAAATGTTAATATTTTATTAATAAAATATAAACACCTTTTTGTTTTGATTTTTAATTGGCTTTCTTTCATTTTTTTATTTATTTCATTTCTTACAACTATAGAGTACATAGAGTGTTACTTTGTTATACATTGGTGCTCTGCAAGTAAGTTGGAATATGAAGGTTGGACTTTAAACTCATTTTCTGCATAATTGCAAGGCTACACTTAGGGTCGAATTAAGGGTTATCAGCACCCTAGGCAATACTAGAGCTATCACCTTCTATTAAAAAAAAAAAAATCTATAGTACAAAAACAATTAACCATGACCAAATATCTTATTACTTGCTATGTTATGCCTCTACCATCTAAGAAAAACTTCCTAATAATTTTTTGGTGTAGCCACTACTGCCTAAAATCCCTAATTAATTCTCTAACATATAGTTTATTATAATCCTCGTTTTCTCATATATTTCCCAATTATTTTTCTCATGTTCTCTACGTATTCACTTTTTTTTATCTCTCATCCAAAAAACTTCCAAGACTTTAAAACAACACAAAGTATGAAAAATATATGAGTATGAATTAAATATAAGAATTTTGCAACAAAGACACTTGCATAAATATTTAAGGCCTCCTAAATATCATAATCTTAATACAATTATGTAATTTTAATTTTATTTTGAATGAAGTGAATTGAATCGGTATGTAAGGTTGAACACTAACTGCTACTAGCATATATGGATATAATAAATTAATGTACTCTTCATAAAAACCATAATAAAATAAAATAAATTAGCGTGCCCTATATGTTGGTGCTATAGGCAGTTGCCTTGTTTACCAAGGCCTTAATCTCCCTCTAGCTACACTAGTGGAATCTGAGATCGTTTTCTACAAAAATAGAGCCAAAAGTATTTATTGATTGTTTTAGACTCTCAAAATTAACTACTAACAACAATAAATTCATTTTTTTTTTGGTTATATATATCTTTCTATATATTTTAACCTAATTTATTTCTCTAATTTCTCATAAATTATAATGTAAGTTCCAATGTACACAATTGTTGTAGTTATAATAAATCATTTTAGGATCAAAACCTTATTATAAAACAAAAACACACAGAAAACTATTCTACAAAATGAAATGTCAAAAATAAAAAAAAACGAAATATCATTATGTCATGCAAAAAAAACCACCTACCAATCAAAATATCAATAATACATTTTCTTTAAAAAAAAATTAAAAAAATACAATACTCATTACTCAATGCTCTTTTAATTCAAGAATAACCTCTACACTTTCTAATAGAATCTAAATAAACATAATAAAAATTCATATAAATTATGAGCATGACACCCATATAATTTATGATATATAACATTAAGCATCAAAGCATATTGCCTTTCCTTCTTCTCTTAAAACATACTACACCTTTCCTTCCACTCTTAAAATTGCCCATAGTGGCAATATTCAACAAATATAAATCCCTCCCTTTTTACATTATGTCGGTGAATGTTTTGATGGTTCGCTACGAGTTTATGTGAAAAAGTTGATCCCTTATAACTCATGTACTTACTTCAACATTTTTATATAATCCACACAATCTAAAGAGGAAATATGTTTAAGTCACACATGTTGTAAGTTGTTTTGCCCGAATTTTAAGGGTTTATACATAAACTTATGCCAGGTAGATTTTACTTTCTTAGTTTTAAAGAAAAAAAAATGAGAAAGTTTCATTACGTTGATATATGTTTTATAATGATAGTAAGATGTCACACAATTTTAATTTTAAATTTGATGTTAATTAATTTTTATTTAACAAAATTAATTGAAAAATAGTAATATGTAGGTCATATGATAAAGTTTGTATTTTATTAAATTTAATTTTTTAAAACCGATATAATATTGTAGCTAAATTGATGTCATTTATCACCAATCAATAAAAAATTGACATCAAAAATATTGAAGTTATGAATCAATACTAGGATAGATATCGTAAATACATAATATCTAAAATTTGCCGAGAGATATCAATCTCGAGGCACCTATCGAGTTATGATAAATGTTACTATTTTTTTATTGACTTCTAAAAAAAATAAAAAATAAACTAAGTGACAATCCAAGAGAAATAAAATTTATAAATGAATTATCACATGACGGTCAAATGAATGTCAAATTTAAAATCAAGAATAAAATTGAACAATGCACTACATTACAGCCTTCCCTGCCATTATAGAATGCTTCTCGGCGTAATAACATATGGAAAAAACATAAGATAAAAATTTCAAATATATATAGTATTGAAAAAAGCAATTATAAATGATATATATATAGCTTATCTAACTGTGAGAAAAAGAGAGTTTACAAGCCCACACAAAGCAAAACGAGACAAGGGTTGCCGCTAACAAAGAACAACTAACTTGGAACCGTGTAAAAGGGCATCCAAGAACAAGTAAAAATAATAATCAACTATAACTATAAATAACAAGTACACAAACTAATATTTCTCGACATATTTTAGATTTAGATGTCTTTTAGATATACATGTTAAAGAGAAAATATGTTTGATATTATGCTTCGTTCAAGTCACACATATTGTCAATCTAATTTGCTTCTTGGGTTTTCAAGAGTATATATTTACTTGTAAAAGTATCCATAGGTGCTTGTGAGAGGTTGATAGGCATATAATAGGTAAATTGTTTGCAACGATTCTATTCTTATCTTCAAAGGGTTGTGTTTTGTTAAAACATAGACCATTGAAGCTTAAACTATTTTTATAACAAAATGTAATTGTGTTCCCTAGTAGCTTAAAACATGGCACCATTACTGTCCGTGAAACACACTAGAAATTCATAAGGCATTGAATCAATGACCATTCAAGCTTGTCCTAAATTTATGGTTTTCAAATAAAAAATCTATTTCTTGTAGATTAGGATTATTTTTCAATAACCACAACTAACATAGTATTGACATTTTTTAACACTAATAAGTGTCTGATATGATGGGATCACCTTTGCTAGCATGTTATTATCATGTGCATGTGAACTGTTTGACAAAATACTTGAAAGAGACGTGGTCTCATGGACTACAATGATTATAAGATATGCACAAAAATGGGTTTGTTGAAAAGGCCTTGGAACTTTCTAGAAAATGCAATCAGCAGGGGTAAAGCAACAAGCTACAACCTTTATCACCATCCTTTCAGCCTCCGTCAAAAAGGAAAATTTAGAACAAGGCATTTCCCCCCCCCCCCCCCCCCCCCGCCCCCAAGAACCAACATTTGTTTGTGTTGTGAAATGCAAGACAATGCCATATTAATCAAAGGAGGTTTAATCTGTTATGGTCCTCATGTGTGAATTTCACTAATGCCTTGAGGTTTTGGTGTAACAGTTCGTTACACTTGGTATCAAAGAAACCACCTAGGTTTGAGTCCTGACATGTGTGGCTACGCCAACATTACAGTATTTTCTCAAGGCTCGTATAGGGCAGGGCGTACTCCCGCTATATGGGCACAAATCTAGCCTGAAGTCCGGGGTACAGAAGTGTGGTGGGATGTTATGTTCCTCATGTGCGGATTTCACTAATGCCTCAAGGTTTCGGTGTAACGGTTCGTTACATAATCAAATAATTGCATATTAATCATTTCATTTTTAATCACTTTTTATTTAACAAAATTAATTGAAAATAGTAATATGTACGTCATATGATAAAGTTTGTATTTTTTTCTAAATTTAATTTTTTTCGTCCAATATAATATTGCATCTAAATTGATGTCATTTATCACCAATCAAAAATAAATTGACCTTAAAAATGCTAGAGTTATTAATCAATATAAGATATGGAAAAAAATATAAGATACAAACTTTCAATTATATATAGTATTGAACAAAACAATCATAAATGATATAGGCAACTTACATAGTTGTGATAAAAAAGAGTTTACAAGCCCACACAAAGCAAAAAGAGGTGAGGGTTGTTGTTGATAAAGAACAACTAACTTGGAGCCGTGTAAAAGGGCATCCAAGAATAACTAGAAAAACTAATCAACTATAACTATAAATAACAAGTACACAAACTAATATTTCTCAACATATTTTAGATCTAGATGTCTTTTCGATATACAAGTTAAAGAGAAAATATGTTTCATATTATGCTTCGTTCAAGTCACACATATTGTCAAGTTAGTTTGCTTCTTGGGCTTTCAAGAGTATGTATTTATTAATTTATCTAATACATACAACTCATGCGGGATAATTTTTGGTTTCTTGTTTTTTTCCTTAAAAAATTAAAAAGGTTTCATTATGGTGATATGTGTTCTATAATAGAGTGAGTGTGTTCTTTTTATTTTCAATCTTAAATTTGTCATATTCAACAATTTTAACTTTAAATTTGATATCCACCGTCAATTAATTTTTATTTTTTATTTTTACATGGAAAAATCAATTCAAAATTAGTAATTATGTCGAAAGGCGTTTTCACAGGCGTAAGCCTCCTCCCCTTCTGACAAGCGACAGAGGCAGGAACGGTCATGATGTATTGGTGGCAGGCCTGGAATTTCAAATTATCTGTGCCTGTCAAAGCAAAATTTGTTGACGGTTTAACTCTTTCACGTGGCTGTAATTTCTAGAAATTTTTATAAATTTATGTATAATCTGTTCATATATATATAAATAGGTATTATGTTTTTAAATAAACCTCTTAAAAAATTTGACAGTTTTCAAAATTTTCAGCCTGTTATTGTCTACAGTTTCTAAAAGATTTTCCCTGTAAAATACGGTTAAAATCACAAAAAACGGCCTACAGCCTGTCAATTTCCAGGCCTGATTGGTGGATAAAGCACAAACACTCTTCAGTCGTACATGTGACGCACAATGGTTGGAGAGTTCCTATGGGTGATGACAGTATGTCCTATGCTGGTGTCAGGGAGATGGACAGTCGGAGGAAGGCGGTGGAGGGCATAATTATGAGCCGCAAATCTGAAGGTGAAGCACTAATGTGGAAGCGAAAGAAATAAATAGACTGGTTGGTATACTAGTCTATTGTCGTGTGAAGGAGGCTATTCAGCGTAAGAAATAAGTATATGCTTACTAGTGCCTCTTGATTTCTTCTTGTATGATCGCAGATGTGATGGTGAAGCTCTCAAAACGAGAAAGCCCGTGTGCATAAAGACTATCATCCGCATAAGGATTACCAGTCACGCATGGTTTCGTGATGGAATCGATGTTATGACTACATGGGTAGGGGGTTCCAGCGTAGTTATGACGTGTAGAATGTTTTATATAGTTTCGTGCATTGCAGGGCCACACATTCTGTGAATCTCATTTTTCACAAGAAAAAGAGATGCAAAACAATGAAACACTATCAAAACTATGCGTGTTTATTGTCCTTTCCATAATAAAATGGGTAGCTTGGAGTTTGAAAGATATGTTGTACGATATACAGCAAGGGACTCTTCCAGTCATTTATCTCCATACAATTATACTCTCAAGTGGCTTATCATTAATTCTATATTCCTTCTTTCAAAAATTGGTAGTGCGGATCGAGGGATATATTTACACCGAAGGCTACCAATTCGTGGGAGGTTGAAATTTATTGGTTCTGACAAATGTCAGAGTGATCTACGACAGAGTCGGGCGGACTTTCTTGGTTTTATGCGACTGGTCGTACGAGAAAAATAGGGGGTTTGTTGATTGCCCGAACTCCTTCCTCCGCTAGCAGCTTATGACCTCTTTTTTAAAGTTTTCATTTGCCCCTTGAAGGATATTTCCATGTAGTCTGCAAGTCTAATTGTTGTTAGTGTCATTGCGTTTTTGTCCAAGACCAAATGGGTTCCTTTTTATGTCAAAGTGCAAGATTTCGAACTAGAGAGGTGTTTTCAATGCGATTGTGTTTGACAGGGTCCATAGGCAGTAAAATGTGTGCAGGCAAACTGTTATATCATAGAAAGAAGTTTCAGGGTCTAGCTTGTTGTTTATGTTCAAAGATGCTTTGTACGGCTAGACTCGTGGTTTATTTTTCCCGTAGATAAATGGACTAGTTTGATATTTAGAAAAAGAAAACGTTAAAATAAAAATTGTGGACTGCATTCGTGTGAGGTTTGGAGCTTTATGTATTTGTTTATCCCATCTATTTCTCCTGCTTCTAGCTAAATCCTTGTTAGGGCACTAGGAAGTTGTGGGTTTGTGTGTGATCGGTATAGTACCATATGGCCTGCGGATTTCGAGAAAAGGGGCCGTTGTGACCCTTATAAGGCTTAGCTTCATGCTAGACCCAGAAACAAAATTCCAGTGCGACATATATGGAAAGAAAATCATGCTACACATATTCTTAAGTACATATGTATTTACCTTGCAGTTGAGTCCTCCTTGAGGTTAGGGGATTTCTTTTATAGCTATGACATTTCTGAAAGAAAATTGTCTATGATGGTATCCATGACCATACAATTTTTTTAGGCGTAGATTCAAAATGTGTTTGTTATGCAGTTTTCTTATCCAACTACTATCTTCATTTCTCATGCCATGTACGTATAGTACATCCTTTGGAATTATGTAATCTTTCATTGCATTAGAGTCCCTTGTTTTAGTTTTAACAAAGTGTTCATTGTGGCATATATATTCTTTGTTCCTACTCTGGTCTAAGGCATGTTTTCACCGTTACTCTTTCACTATCTTCATTCTGTAGTAATATTTATGTCCAGGGGTTGTTCAGATGTGTGTGATGATTTTTGAGACATTTTTTAATAATTCTAAGATACTGAAACACCATTATATGGGTATGGGATGGAAATGTGCCAAGAAACGATGTGGTATGGTTGGGTACCTTTAATACCTAAACCTACCCAGTTGTACCCTTGTTGTTTTGGCAACGGTTTCAGGCCTATATGGGTTTTTTATAACTTTTTAATACTTTAAATTTAATATATCATTACAACAAAAATTAAATTTTTCGAAACGAACATTGTTCTATGGAAGGTACAAATACAAGCCATCAAAAACATGGAGAAAAATAACCTGACTGAGATAAATGTTATAAACACCTCCACCAGATGTGGTAGTGACAATGTTTGTACCCACAATGAAATTATGAATTATTTGTTATGATTATTTCTAAGCTTGTTTTGTTTTTCATATGCATAATATATGGTTAATTCTTATTTATTAGGCTTAGATTTTTTAATTTTTTTACAGTCATATTAAATGCCATATCTAGAGCCAAATTTATTTTTTTTGCCCCTATCCAAAATGTATTTTAAACTTCAAATATTTTTCATAAATTGTAGGAGATGCTATCTTTGGTGGTTTTTTTAGAAACTTTTAGTTGATATCTAGGATTTGATCTATTTACCTCTTATATCATCTTTTAGAATATTAGTCAGGATACTTTTCATAAATTCTAGTGGCATATACGGTGCAAGGATGAATTTTAGGTTGTTTTTTACACTTATTAGATTATTTCTTTTTCATACTTTTTCATACAATAATTTGGATGATAAATTTATTCAGTTTTTGAAAATTTGAACATAATGATTGTATTATATCTTCAGCGGGGTTTCGGCTATGTGTTGTATGATGAAATCTTTTTCCTTTTATTGTTAAAGCAATTCATAGTACATATTTATAACTTTTATTTATGAATTCTAGACGCATTTATAGTTTGAGGATGAATACTGAGGATGTATTTGTCTTCATTCGAGTTTTCTTTGAAAAACATGCCAAAACATTCATAATAATTGTCCATTAAACATTTACATTAATGTGTAAGTTGGTTTTGAACTATGGCGATTTGTTTTATTTTGCTTTTAAAGTTATTAACCAATAAATTTCAATCAATACCAACTAACATCTTTGAGTTGTTCAGAAGCAATGCGGACTAGCATATTATTTGGATTATAATAGAATATGCCCCATGGAATTTTTTTGCATGTTAGTTTTTTTAAAGCCAAACTTTGTAATCCAATCGAACATCAACTTTTGCACCATGCTATGAATTTATGAATTCATTCTCTACGTAAACTTGTACTCATCTATCATATATCCTACAAGTTTCACTAAAATTCAACAAATATTTCAAAACTTTACTCTTTCGAAGCTTTAATACTTTTCTCCTACAAATCAACTATTTTAAAGGTTATTGCCAAGCCAACATTCAATTAGACATATTAGGCCTCCTTTAAAGAAAGAAGCTACTAAGAGTTTTTTTTTCCATTTGTCAAACAAATAATATTCAAATTTAGTCCCTGTTAAAAGGCATATTTCACCACTAAAGAGAGGTAGTTATAACATCCGCCAATATTCAATTACTGAGACGTGTACTTTTTTTTGGATAAGGTAAAAAGTTTGGTTTTGAAGGGAACAAAATACCCTTTACAGAAAAAGAAGCGAGGTTTATAAAACAAACCAACAAAAATCCAAGATGGTAACGTCAAAATAGCTTGACAGTAGGACCACCTCCCCAGTAGGGCCAGATACCACACAATCAAAAATTTTAACCATTACATTTTTAAAATAAAAAACAAAGAAACTAAACAGAAAGATGAAAGGCAAAGAAAAAACAATAAACCAACAAAAGGTCAACCAAAGGCCCGCCATTAGTTCTTCTTGGTACTATGATCCTTGCTATGAGTACTAGCACTCGGTCTGCTACCCTTCGAACTAGTAACCTTGATATGCACTCGCTTAGGCCTTTTTTCAACTTTTTTCTCAATTTGGGTGTCCTCAATCTTAGACTCTATTTTTTCTTCAGTCTCATAAGCCATAATATCCTCACTGTCGGAGCTACTAAGGACGACCCTCATGTTCTTCTTGTCACTGTCGGTTTTGGCCAACTGATCCTGAAGGATAGATAACCTCTGCTCTTACATACAAAAATTAGCATGCAACCCCCCAATTATCTTCTTCTGAACTTTAATTTTTTGACGGCAATATCTCACATCCCAAAACAAATTTTTGTTGACCATGAGAATGGTATTAGCAGTTGAATCAGCTCTCATAAGCCTAGCCTCCCAATCAAAAATATCCTCTCTCTACTACCAGAACCCTCACCCACATTAACACCTCTTTTCAAATTACAGAGGGCATCGGCAATCCCCTCTGGTGTGTCTTTCCCTTTCTCCTTCTTCATCTGTTTCATGGCCAATGCCAGGGTCTCAAGATCAGACTCAGAGTCGCTAGTGTTCTCTGGCTTAGCAGGGATAAGGGGTTTACCAGACCCTGATGCAAAGGGGCCTCAATTTTATTGTTCTTAAAGTCTAAAATGGAAGAAATGAGGGACCTGTAGAGGAAATAAGCAAGACTCATAGCTTGGTCTCGTCAAAGGAAATTTAGGATCGATAGGTGGTACGAGAAAAAATTCCAAAACTTCACTTCTAAGGTAAAATACTTCATCACAACCATGAAAACATCGGCCCAATTACTACTGTTAGGCACCTAAATATTAGCTAAGTACAAGAAGGCGCGCAAGGCATATTTGAAGAAGGGCGCGCAAGGAGAAAGCGCGCAAGACAGAGTTTTAGGAGGGTTTTTAGTAGAACCAGTGGTGTGCATGCAAGGCAGAGCAAAGACCTTGGCACTTAGCCATATTTGGCATTTCAAGCTAAACACGAGGAAAACATGACCCGACTGCGCATGTGAAGTGGATAAGGTGCCAGCTTGGCAACTTGGTGCCCATGGAAGGAATATACCTTGCGATAGAAGATTCCAGAAGGTCGTCATAGCGAAGGATGGAGAGCTCGCATATGAAGAAGCATGCTCCCATGGAGGACCACTTGGAGACATGACAAGCGATCTACAACTTCAGAAAGGCATGACGGTGCTTGAAAAAGTTATATATATGAGCTCCCCGTAGAAAAAAAAGAGACAGATGGAGAGGCGAGAATTGAAGAGGGGCAAAGCCATGCAAGAATACTATGAGAGCTCCATAGGCTGGGTTTAGAGGATCTGTAGGAGTATGTTGTATCAAGGGGGTGTGTTTGAACAATTTTTCTTTGTACTATGAACGGCCTAAGTCCAATTCCGATGCATGACATTGGTCTGCACTATCATATGGATTTGTGATCGCCCCAGTTAATGTAATGCAGTTATCAACATGCTTGATATGAATATATGTGTGGTTCCAGTTCTACTTACATCTATATGGATCGGTTATATATATTCATTTCATATGAGTGGGTGTAAACCCTTGTGCATTTCTTTTATATTATGATTCAGATCTATGTTATGTAATACTTTTCTTATATGAATAAATGCATTGGTCTAAAATTTGTTCAAATCTCTAAGATAAATGCATGGTTCCTTTCTAATCTATTCACTTAAGTTTCTATCGTAAATAATGTATTCTCACACAACTCACATAAAGGAGGGACTCGGCGCCTGCGTGTGCCTCGGGTGAGCGCCTAGCGCTCACTGGGTGATAGGCCGACGCGCATGGGATTTCCTTGTTCTTTGAGAGGGCATAAAAATGACTACAACTACGAAGACAAGTATGGAAAATCCCGTCATCATAAGAAACAATCTGCTCACCCGACCCAAAGAAAGTAGCCAATTCATGTTTTCTTCTATTTTTGTCTTTAAATATTTTGAGGCCTTCCATAGAAAGCCTTGTAATCTCAGCTATGGACTCCTCATACACCCTTATTTCAAACCACCTGAGATTAAATCTTCCCTCAACCCAAGCATTGCTGAAATCAACAAAAAATAGAGGATTGTTACCTTTTAAACGCCGAATGTACTTTGAAAACCCTCCTCTGTGTAGCATTCTCCAAAGGGTGAAATCATTTTTAATATGAAGGTAGGTTGTCAACTTAGTTCGAACCTGGTCGCCTCCCATCCTAAGCCCAACACTCTGACTACCTTTGAGATTAAACAAAATGAAGCCGAAAATACCAATTTGATTAAACAAATATCGATACTCATAAAGTGTATCCTTTCCCATAAGACAATAGATCGTTTTGAAATACCGAGCATGCAAAGCTTAGTTGCCATCATTATACTAACTCTAGAGTCTAATCATTGTTAATTGATTTAATAATGTTTTGCGAAGGTAAACACTCCCCTGGCCATGTCATCAAACTAGTCATGTTATTACCATAATTGGCCAGTGCATAAGCGGATTGATTACCAAATATGTATGTGTACTGGATTTCCACTCTATCAGATGATTCCAACATCACCTTAGCTTTACTTATTATATTGGAAAGTCTCCAACCACACTTGCTTTGATCCTTTAGTGCATTGATAACACATAAAGAATCACCTTCAATGATGAGGGATTTAAGTTGGAAATCAGAGCACATCTTTACACCCCATAACATTGCCATGGATTTCTCATAGTTATTGGAATGATTGCCAAAAGGTCCCGTGAAAGCTCTCAAACATCTGCCAGCATGGTCACGAACAATTCCTCCCCCAGAAGAGCCTTCCTTGGGTTTAGCAGACCCATCGAAATTGAGTTTGTAGCACCTTCAGTAGGTCTCGACCACTTGACTTTGATTTTGTTGATGTCCTTATCCTTCGCAGGACTGTTAGGAATGATTTTCATGTTGCTTAGAATGCTTTTTTCCACAGATGGGAAAACCTTAGACAATTTGATTTTTAGGATTTGAGCATTGTCTTTAAGAGCCTGACCCACTTTTTCAATAACCTTATTAGGATTTGAAGGTTTGTTTCTAAATATCCAATTGTTTCTATCAATCCATAAGCCCCGCATAGTATGTGGAAGAGACAATTTCCATATCTCTCTAGTTGAAACTCATGTTGGAAGTTGAAGTTCCATTGATTTGGGAGTAAGGGCACATTCCCAAGAATAACAAAAATTATCTTGAAAAACCCAAGCACAATAGAAAATACTTGAAAAGAAAAAGTGCATTCCAAGAAAAGATGTTAAATAGTTTCTTCATGGAATTTGCACAGACTACACCCGTTGGTAATGATCATCCCTCTCTTTCTTAACCTATCTATCGTTAGGATATTTTTTTTACCAACTTCCCAAAAGAAAAGGTTTATTTCAGGTATAAGGTTCCTATTTCAAATCCTACTCTAGAAATTGTTAGCTTCTATTTGATCAAAATTTAGCAAGTAACCAGAATTCACCTCATACTCTTCCGAGTCAGTGTTTCTCCATATTAATTCATCTTGGGCTCTGTTTTGAGGAATATGACAAACTTGGAGGAGCTGATTAAGATCATCAAAGGGTTGTAAGTCCCCCACATAGTTAGGGGGTGGCCTAATATGAACCCAGTTCCTCTCTTCATTCCAATAGTTGAAGACCGATTCTCCAACTTCTAGAGTAAAGAAATGCCTTAGATTACTCCATGGTTTTTCAGTCTTAAAGGATTTGTCCTAGATCCAAGGGTCATCCCATAATTTTATCATCATGTCATCCCCAAGGTTCCATTTACTCCCTTTCAAAAGACTTTGCCTTGTTTGACAAAGATTATTCTAGAAAATAGATCTTGTAGGTAGCTCGAGTTCAGAGAAAAGAGCCAAAGTTCCGCCAAAGTGCCACAAATATTTCACTTTTAGAATATTAATCCAGGTTCCATCTTCTCTGTATAATCTCCAACCCACCTTAGCAATAAGAGCATAGTTCATGTATTGAATATTATTTAATCCAAGGCCACCCCTATCCTTTGGTTGTGTGAACTTGTCCCAAGCAACTAAAGGGATTCGATTCTTATCTTTTGAGCCTGTCCAAAGGAACCTTTTTTATATACTTTCAATAGCTTTCCTAACTCTCATAGGTGAAATGAAGATGGACATAACGTACACAACATTGCCCTACAAGAACCTTTCCAAGAGGCAAGTTTTTTATGAAGCCTTTCTATCAATGTGTTCCATCCACCTTCCTCTAGTTTTTTCCCACATAGAGGCATTCCAAGATAGGTGTTCGATAGGATTTTAATGTTGCATTCCAGAAAATGAGCAAGCCTGATTTATTGCTCCTCCTTAAAATTGATGAAAAAAAGAAGCTCTTACATAGGTTGATATGTTGCCCAGTAACTTCCTCATGCATTTTCGTGATGTTTTTTAAGGCACGTGCTTCTTGGACAACAACTTAACCATGAAGAACTATGTCATCCACAAACTACTGCAGACTTTGATTATGAACCCCATTAGCAACTTTGATACCCTCAAGCCTCCCTTCAATTTGGGATTTTGAACATAACCTGCTTAAAGCTTCAACAACAATGATATAGAGGAAAGGTGAAAGGGGATCTCCTTGCGTAAGCCCCCTTTCTAAGGTGAAGAAACCATTAGGCTTCCCATTAATAATAACAGAGAAACTAAGACCTTGGGTACAGGATTGAATCATTTTGATGAAGCGAGCATGGAAGCCCAATTGTTGTAACAGGGAGAACATGAAGTTCTAGGATATCCTATCATAGGCCTTTTGCATGTCCAACTTAGCAATCATAGCCTCCATGCAGGATTGTTCCACAGAGTGTATTGTCTCATGGATGGTAATTATGCTATCAAGATTTTTCCTTCCCGACACAAAGGCTCCTTGATTAGGAGAAATAAAGTTTTTAAGTGTTTCCCTCATTTTGAAAGCCATGATTTTGGAGATGAGTTTGTAAATTGTGTTGCATATGCTTATAGGGCTGAAATCCCCCAAGTCTTTAGCCCCTGGATTTTTGGGAATGAGAGAAATAAAGGTATGATTGATTTGTTTTAGCAGGCTACCCGAGCGAAAGAAATCTTACGCAGCAGTAACCACTTCTTTTTTAACAATATCCCAATACATCTAGAATAAGAAAGTAGGGAAACCATCTAGCACATGGGTCTTGTCACACTCAATATCAAATAGAATAGATTTTATTTCCTCTTTAGAAGGGATAGCAATGAGTTCTTTATTCCTCATTGTTGATGGCCATCTCAAAAAGTTTGAGAGTTTCATCGATAGATCTCTCGGGTGGGGGTTGACCTTTAGCAAACAAGTTTTTGAAGAAGGAGACAATAGTGTTTGAGATGTCCTTATCTTCCGTAGCCAATTCACCACTTTCTTTTCTGATTCCTTGTATTCTATCTTTATTAGCTTTAATGGTAGCAGAGATGTGGAAGAATTTCGTGTTGTGGTCACCCTCTTTAAGCCAGTTAATTCTTGACTTCTACTTCCAGTAGATCTCTTCTCTGCTTAGGATGTTGTGATATTCAGTGAGAATATATTTTTCCTTTTTTGTCATATTTACTCTATCCTCCATGTTCCATAATCTCTTCCAATTCTCAAAGATCTTCAACAATTTTAGTTTTTTGCAGAAAAATATTTCCGAATATTTATTTGTTCCAAATCTTGATTTTCATTTTGGCATTTTTTAGTTTAGCTACCACCCTGAACATATCGTTTCCTTTGACTCTAAAGTTCCACCATTTTTTTATCATTCTCTCCAGATCCAGATGAGTAGTCCACATTTTTTCAAACCTAAAATGTCTACCTTTAGGTTGTTCCCTTTCACTAAAATTGAGAACTATAGGGTTATGGCCTGATCCAAGGTGAGCCAAGGAAGAGAGGCAATATTGTTGTTCTTGAATCCATTAGTAGTTCACAAGGAAACGATCCAACCTAATTTGGATTAGATTCTCCCCTTCACGTCTATTAGTCCAAGTGTATTTTGAGCCACTAAGATCCAAATCCAGCAGACCATTCCACACCAAAAAAATTGTAAGGTCCTCCATGCTCTCAGTGTACACATTGATTCCACCAATTTTTTAGGGAATCGGAGGAGTCTTGAATTCTCCCCCAATAATCCAGTTTGAGTCAAAAAAACATTCTTCTGAAAGTTGTCAATTCTTCCCAAAGCAATCTCATACTCGTAGTAGTATTTAGAGCATAGATATTAGATAGAAGAAATTGCTTTCTGGAACTGATAGCAGTGAAACTGATAGCTATGTGATGCTAAGTGTTAAAGAGGGGATATCCTTCCAAAATATTCTTATTCCACAAGCACATCAGACTCCCTAAGGATCCTGTTGAAGATTGAAAATGAAATCCAACATCTTTCCAAAAAATGGCTTGAAAGTATTGCATCCTTTCCTGATTCATCTTAGTCTCTTGAATCATAATGACATCAGGTTTATCCCTACTTCTAATATTAGACAAAATCTTATGCTTGTTGGGGTTATTTAAGCCCCTTGTATTCTAGGACAAAGAAATCATTTAAAAGAAGCATATTTTTGGCTTACCACCAACAATTTATGTCATCCTTCCATGATGTCCTTCCTTATGGCTCTCTCCCTTTTATCCTTTTCAGACAATCTCCTTGGAGAGGCTTTATTAGCCTCCATGTCCACCTTTCGTATAGTTCTCAAGTTTTTCCTTTTAGGAGATGGCCTGAGGCTTTTCTTAACTTCCCCTAAAGATTGAACAATAAAATCCACCTCAAAAGACACTTCAATGTCTTCTTCCCTAGAAATATTGTCCTTTATGGCTTCAGATTGTGATTCTGAAGAATTTGGATCCTTGTTTATCTCTAGAGCACGTTATAGGTCCTCTTCCACTGTTAGAATATCCTCCAAATTAATATCCAACACATTAAAATGTTGTTAGTCACTAACAAAGTCTCATCCTGTCTTTGAGAAAAAAAACTTGCATCCACAATGTCTGGTACTATGGATCCAAAAATACTATCCTCATTTAGATCTTCAACTACCACTAAGTCCTCCACTTTGTATGAAACTAAATCAGCTACCACTTCGTTGATCTTTTCTTGACCAACTGCCTCAATCGCTTCTTATATAATCAGTTTTGTCTCTTCAAATCGAAACCACTTGTTGAGATGCATACTTGATGACGAGACATGCAATCCATTTCAAATCAAAACTATGTGTAAATTAGCAAGAAGTCCTATTATCATGACTATGAGCTATCAATATCCTTGTATGATCCTTTCCTTTCATGACTTGTTTGTAAGTCTAGGACTGTATGCCAAATTATTACTGCACCCTGCTGAATGATCCTTTCATATATGTTTCCTTGAGTTACTAAGAGTGAAAACTAATACAGATAAGGAAAAGTGACTTTTCTCCATTCGAGAAACATGTTGATACACATTTTATAATATATTTATGCCAGAAGGCATTCTCCAAATGGAAGTGACACCTCTTGGTGTTGACACACACTTGAGTGATTTGTGACTCCTGTTGCGGCGTACGTCAACGTTCCTTAAAGAAGATTACCTATTGTTGATGTGTTGAAAACTAACATCCACCTTATTTGCGGTGTGTTTCCACCATCCATAATGTATTGTTATTACTTCATGTGAAACAACCATCCAATTGGCTCATGCATTTGAACCTAACTATGACACATTTGAAACTCAATCCACTTTGCTTTGATTGCAAAATACAAACATTCGATCACATTAACACGTTTTTGGCTAACCTTACTACAACTGAAGTTACAAGATAACCCTCTCACAAATGACTCCAGCCCCAATCCTCGCGCTTCGATCCTATACTCTCTCCCTCTAAAGAAGCCGCTCAAACTCATCTCTAAATTTCTCTTTGAGGTTTACGGATCCTCCTTCACCAAATGGTAATACATGCAAGTTTGCATCATGCTTATTCCCAACATTTTAACGATACAATACTTATTATCCTAGCGCTCTAAGAAAAAATCAAGCGCTCTTTTTAGTGGCGCTTCATTTTTGAATCTGTACTTGCATATATGATAAAATGAATATTGAATTAGAACATGAAAACCATATTGTTAGAAAGTTTAGGGCCGCCTTACCCTAATCTATTTTACAATTCAATCAGCCCCTAAGTCTTTTCGTGGAAGTTGTCTTCTTTGAAGGTCTTGTTTGGCGACGATTTTCCCCACACCAACACCTATCTTGTGTTTCATTATATGGATCATAAATAAATATATTAATTTTCTCTCTACATTTAAGACAAATATTAGTTTTGAAACAATCGATACTTAATTAATAGGGAAATTAAGTGAGTACATGTTGTTCGTCAGTCTAGTTTGGAAGACCCTTCACCAACTTCAATAGCCTTTCCACTTGGGTGTCTAACATATTCACTTCTGCCATAACCTTGATTCCCAATCAGAAAACCCTTCTCACTTTGCCTCACAGGATACACATGGGACCTGAAAAGTTATAAATAAAAATAATAATTCTAGGGACCTAGTGTCTGGGGAGTTTACAAGGCAGCGCAGAGCTTCTGGAAATCCCACATCCCCTGACACCTAGACTTTGGAATCCCACATCCCCTGACATTTTCGCTTCCGTCATAACGCTTTACCCAAGTAAGGCCCACATGTTTTAGGGACCTATGTCTTCTAGCTTTATTTACAAGAATAAATTCATAGATTCAATGACTCTCCACATATATTTACAAAGAATGACCAACTTAATTGCACAACCTCACTATGTTGAAAGCTTTGAACCTTCCTGTCACTTGGTCCATTGCACAATCTACTGAGCATGTCAGTTCTTCAGATCCTGATGACAATCAATTGCAACATCAATTTATTCTTTGCAGAAGTGAAATATTCATGCTCACAACAAATTTGTCGTTTGAGGCTAGCCTTCTAAATGGTTCAATAGGAACAATCATTGACATTGTTTACGATAATTGCTCGACACCACCTACGTTGCCTCTTTTTTTCTTCATCAAATTTGACAGATATATCAAACCATGTAGACCCCCATGCATGTTCCTCTTCCACCAATTTCAAGAGGGACTCACAAACAACTGCCAATCAAAATAGCTTTGGCTTTAATTATACACAACGTCTCAAGGTCTTACTCTGAATAACATCAACTATTGATATTGGTGACACGGTGAGACAAGGTCTTACCTTCATTGCTATCTTTCAGAGTCCCCTCCCTTGCAAATCTATACATTTTTCCCCCTTTCTCTTTTGATTTTTTTGCAACAATGGCTTTTGACACTCTTTTGCTGCTACGACAAAAGTAAGACTAAGAGTCTCGACTACACTCTCTCGCCTCTTCCCAACACTTTTACAAGTGTTTACCTCCCCTTTATCACCAATATGCATTTCCATGCCTTACTATCACTACTCTAATTAAGTTTTGGGATTTGATTTCGCCTTTCCTTGTGCAGATTATTCACTTTTCATCTTTCAATAATCTACATGTCTTCCTACCTTTTCTTCCCACTGTCATTTTCCAGTGCTGCACAAAATGTATACGGATCGTTCAAAATGCCAATACTTTCAAGAAATCTGCATTATTCACAATTTCTTTTCTCACTTCTATTTATGTCCCCTTTGGGCGTTCACATGTGATTGCTAAGTCTGTTTGGTAGTGGCACAAACCGCCGAGCTGTGCCAATTGACAAAGACAGGGCTAAATGCATCCTCTGCTCGGTCAATAAATGCACGAAGATTCCTGTGGGGACGACGTCACATTGTAGTACTAACGTGCCATTGCTAGTATGATAAGCCTGATGATGACAGCTCAGGTACTTGTTTTTTTTCTAATATTTCTGTTATTCGCAGTTAAACATTTAAAAGGAAAAACATAAAATGATATCATTTACATGAAAAAACCAAAATGAAACCTTCCACATTAATATCACTTGACAGTTTTATGTTTTATAAATAAAAAGGCAAAAGAAGCACATAAATTTCAATAAAATATCATTCACACACAGCTTTAACTGGAATTTTGAATCCATATATTAAATGTCAAAGTTACGAGTGCAAATGAAATACATGATAAATAATATTGTCCCATTCCAAATCAATGCAAATTGCATACTGCTACTTAGCCATGTCAATTGATTTTTAGATATTCCTATGGGGAAGGTTAGGATTCTAATACATTATGTTGACGATAAAACCAATTATTTCTACGAAGAAAGTGTAGTCTGCTACCTATGTCGTTTTTCATGCTTTTATTTTGACTCTGTGATACGTTGCGTACACATACCCTGTGTTTTTTTTAAGGCAAGCAGAAGGTTCTTAGGATATTGTTTGAATCACCATTCGATAACACTTTAGTTGATTGCATTAACTTGTCCAGATACAAATTATATGCCTACATTTGTATTTAAGTGGCTAGAGCTAATCATGCTCCACAATAACTATTGATATTCGATGCCCATAATCTCTAGTTTAGCTAGGTTTTATTAATAAATAAACAAATGAAAGGTCGACATAAACAAATGATTATATTGACACTTTTCTTCCCAATGATAATTATTGAATATTTAATTTATATAAAAAAATAAAAAAATTATATGTTTTAGATTTAAATTTAATATTATAATAATTGTTTTAGCTTTATTATTTAACTATAATATCGATCCACTCAAAATTAATTTAAAAGTGTTAATCTTTCAATTTTAAAATTATTGAAGTATTAAAACGCTGGAAAGTTGATTTTTTCTAAGTAAACATAATATCTAACTATAAACTAGCAATTGCATGTGTATAATGCAATGTGAACGCCGAACGGTATATGTTATTTGATTTAGAGGGATAGTTATTACTTTTGTAGTTCATGTTGATAAGGTGTGTGATTGATTTTGTAACAACAGATTTTGTCAGGGGCATAACAGAGGTCAGATTTCTTATTTCTGCCCAGAACTTTGTTTTAAGGGATGAATATTTAATGAAAGGATAAATAGTTCAACCAAAAACAAGAAAGATTTGTTGAATCCTAAACAGGGATGACAGAAACGGGCTCAAGAAAAACAAACAACAAAACAAGGGTAAAAATAAACCAAAAAATATGCTTTTCGTGTAGAAATCACTGTAAAATGAGAATCTCGATGGGATACATACCTTTTAATGACAAACGATTAGATCCAACGGTTCTCTATTATCTATTCGTTGATGAGTGTTATGTTCCTTGTAAGAAGGGGTTTGAGGGAGGTGCATATTTCTTGGTGTAAGCTTCCTTAATTGTTCTAACTTCAGAGGTATATGGATATACCTCTTTCGATACCCCAAATATGATTATTGAATCTCCCTTTTAGTTGGATTTGCCAAAATTCTACAATTGGTTGGCATAAATAGCATGTTGAATGTATTAGCCATAAAAAACATGTCATATTTCTTTAAATTCCAAGTGTGTTTTCACCTAAGTTTTCCATGCAAATTAGTTGTTATCTCAAAGAATTTGTCTATTTGGCGGAAAAGACTTTGGTCCATTGGAAACCTCCTTTTCAAAGAGCCATGAACCTACACACAAGTAGACAACGTTGACAAGAAATATATTAGATAATAACGGGACGAGTTGCTTAGAAAAGGCCAATTTCAGGAACCAAAGGGTTTCTTTTGACGGGTGTCAACTCATCTTTAAACAATTAAGTTGGAAATAATGATAACAATATAGATAATAAATGATGTGGATGATGAATTATATATATATATATATATATATATATATATATAATGGATTGACGTTGAGACTCTATCAACGTCGTCAATGATAGGTTGGGGAGGGTTGAACACATTTTCCCAATAGATATTGGCCTCGTCAATCTATTCGAGAAGAACCTCTAACTGCTCAGTGATGTCGTCTGGGTTAGGTGTGAAAGCAATGACGTAAAGACTTAGCTCATAATCGATGTCAGATTGTTAACACACAAATGGTTGTCGCACAATTGGTAGGTCGAAGATGGTGTTTGGTTCATAAGTTATTCCTAGGAAGGTCATCTACTGGAAACAAAGGCTTACAAACAACAACTGATTAGACATGATTACAAGATTTTAACGAAAATAAAACAAGATGTAAGAAAAATATTAAATAGGAAACTTTGGCAGGGATCGATGGCAGTCCAGTAAATCGGTGTCGATCTGAGTGATTGATGTCGATCAATGTGAAAATAGGATTGATTAAACATGATTTGTAAAGTTATGATTCTTAATAAGGAACGTGATATTCTTTTGAATGATGCAACTAACAATTGATAAGATTGACTTTGAGAGTGGAATGTAATTAGTTGTTTTAAATGAGAGAGAGACTAACCTTGGTAAGAGGGGAACCAGGATGATTGGATGTGCCTAGAATGTTTCAAAGGGAGTTTGAGACCGTGAGAGCTATTGATCACTTCACGACCAAACCTGGAGAGCTTTGGACCTGTTACATACAAGCTGGAAGGCTGGATGTTTGGGAATGAATTTGAAATCCTTGGTCAAAGGCATGAGCTGGTTTAAATAGGATCAATGTCATTTCAACAGTTCCGCACCGATTGGTGTCAATTTAGGGAAACTACACCGATTTATGTTAACTTCAAGTAAAATGGTTGAATTTGGTTTCAACCATTTCATTTTTGGGGGTTTTCAGTTTTCTAATGGGTTAGGGGTTGTTTTAAATTCATGGGAAGGTTTGTTAGATTGTTAAGTTATTTTGGGTTGTTTTGCTTTTATTAATTTAAGTTTGTTTTAAGGTTACAAGTGGTTAAGAGTGGTGAAATGGTAAATGTAAGTCGATAGAAAGATAAAAATGACTGTATGGGATTACAAAGGGGTGTCTTAGAGTGTGTATGCACCTATGTGAATTAGGGCACCCTAATTTTGGTTTCTACATTTGACCATTTTTTCATGTGGTTTCTGATGGACAAGCTACTGGAAAAAAAAATGAGTGAGATAGATTTATGATAGATAAGATGCTAGATAGGTGACTCCCCCTCAAACTATGGGTCATTGCAATCTAGTGTGATGGTCATCGGTTTGAATGAATGAATGGAAAGATAAAAATTGGGGGCCATTGTAAGCCAATGTGATGGTCATCGGTTTGAATGAATGGATGGATAGATAAATGCAAGAACATGTAGGCTTAGTGTAAGATTGCATTTATAAATAGATGTGCTTTAATTTGAGATGCCCTAAGACTAGGCATGGAAAATATTGCCATAAATGTGGGCTTACACATGACCCAGAAGTCAAGTGATAGGTGAATACCTATAGAAGTATGACTTGTAGGAATCGATGGGAAAAAAAGGTTCCTGAGAGGCTATGAATCCATGTGGATTGGGAAATGTAGGATTTAAAATATAGATATGCATTTTGGATTTTAAAAAGGGTCTTGGGGCCAAAAAGAAGCACAATTTGAAGAATGTGTAATTGGAACAAGGGGATTGATATCGATTTATCTAATCGATATAGATTCATAAGAATCGATGTCGATTAGAAATCAACACCGATCAGGGTCAAAGAGCCTATATATAAGTGGCACAGATGATCATGAGAGGTCATTGTGATCATTGTGTTTATTGTGATAAGCTTGTTATAAATTCGTTATTTTTGCTATTTGAGAGATGGAGGCTAGCGGGAGTGGTAAAAAGAGATGATGACCATCCCAGATAGAGGTAGGTGCATTTTTTGTATTTTTAAGTACATTTTTTTGTTATAGTGTGATATAGGATCAACAACGATCACTAGGATAGACTCGATTAGGTTGATTAGTACCAATTGCTATGGATTGTGTTCGATTTGACATGTTGTGATTAAGTTTTTGATTTGAGTTTTTTTTGGACTTAACTAATGATTTTCTTTGTTTTTTTATGGATGTAGGCGAAGAGAGGCACTTTTGATGAGAGATAGAGTGTACCTTTTTTAGGGTGGTTACAGAGTATATGGGTGATGAGGAATTGGGAGATTTTGGAGGTTTTGGGATTAGGTGGATTGCACCATTATAGGTGTGTTCACCGAGATTTAGAGATGATGGTGGATTTTTTTGGAGAGGTGGGACCCAGTTACAAGGACATTCTTGTTTCCTATAAGGGAGATCAAGATTACCCTAGAGGATGTTTATAGGATCTTACGGCTACCTATTCAGGGTGAGCCGATTATACCAATTGATGAGATAGGACGAGGGGTAGTGATGATGAGATTATATGGGGATGTTGCTCTTGACATGACTTATGTTGCTGGGGTTTTTATTTTGAGAGTTATTGGGATGATGAGGTAGTAGGGAGTACCATGAATACTATGATTATGGTGGGCATCAACTATGCATGCTTTACCAGATTCTAGGTGGTTGATTTTATGGGCCTTAGCAGGGGTATTGGTTGCTATATGATTGAGTTTCAGATAGTTTTTTTCTTGGGGGATAACTCTACTGGCACAAGTGTACATGGAGTTGTGGGAGTGGTCAACAGGGTGGAGGTTTGGATTGGATGTGACATTTTTTTTATAGTGTTGGGCCTACAAGCACATTAGAGTGATCATGTGATGTGGGCTACCTTGGGCCAGGTGGCACATATAGTATTTTTGTGTTGGATTTTTTTAGGTGGAGGTGTGAATTTTCCCATGATGTTGTATCATCAAGAGTTTAGAGTATTGTTAGTTTTTTGGATGGGTTAGGGCCAAATGAATTAGTATGGAGGCCATATGTGGGTTTCCTGCATGGACATTCAGGAGAGGGGATGAGATGTGGATGATGCAACAAGAGAGGTATATGTGGGGGTGGTGGGTGGAGATGGTGGAGGTAGTTCAGTTTGGATGGGTACGAACGATAGTTTGGCCTGGTACAAGATGTACCAAGAAGCCCTGTTTTTTACAGGAGTTTGGATGGAGAGATAGAGTTACCCGTAACACATGTGTGGGATATTCAGGAGATGGTGAGGAGGAGGTGGAACTGTAGAGATAGATGATGTTGAGGTGACACCTAAGTATGTGACATGGTGGCAAGGGACAGATGGTGGCCCAAGGAGGAGAGGATGTGAGGGTGTGGGAAGAGTAAGGAGAGGAGGATGTGGTGATGGAGGAGGTAGGTTTATGGGGTGGAGGAAGGAGGTACAGAGGAAGATTTGGAGAGATTGAGGTAGTTACTAAGTGATAGGGATACTTGAGTAGCTACCTTGGAGAGTGAGGTGACAAGGTTGATGGGAGTGCTGAGTGAGAGGGATTAGCGAGTGGCTACCTTAGAGATGGAGTTGGAGACTCAACAGGCTTGATAATATTGTACCATCAACATCATGAGCTGTTGAGGAGATTTTGGTGTGTGACTGGTAGTACACATGGTAGTTTTGGGGCTAGTTGAGTCTAGAGTGGGGCACTGGCAGGGAATAGGAGCAACCAGAGGGGTGGGTGGAGTGGGACTGGAGGTCAGATGGGGCTTCCAAGTATGGTGAGCATGGCTCAATACCAAGCCTTATGAGAGGAGCTGAGATATTATGAGGGATGGTAGGGAGAGGATACCCAAGGTGCCTCATTATGTGCATAGTATGTAGTGAGCCAGTGATAGGTGTGTAACGGGTCCTGTGAGAGCACGAGGAGTGTCGAAGTCCTCAGAGGGATCCTTGAGGGTGGAGATAGGTGGTTTAGGATATTGATGTATAGTTATGTGTGTTTATTGTATGGGCCATAGAGCCTAATCATTGATGAGATGTACATCAATTTTTTATATATACATATGATGTTTTTTGGACATATGGATGTGTAAAATGTGTGTTGATGATTTTGATGTGATGTTTTATATGAGATTATAGATAGATTTTAGATATGATGATGGTTATGTTATAATGATGATGTTTTTGTTGTGATGGATTTTATATGTGATTATATTATATTGATGTTGATATTGTCGATTGATGTATTTATGAGGTGGTTAAGATGTGTTTTTATTTATTTGATTTGTATGTATGTAATGGTGATTTTGATATAATGCACTTGCAACCTTAACTACTGTAATATATAACTAACAATAGTTAGTCCATTTAAGGTTGTGTGATGGATTTAGATGATGATGAGATACATTATTTAATTTTGGACATGTTTTGGATTGTATGTATCTTATATAAGGAACTATGTGTTCCTTAGAGGTTCTAGGCCTACTCCCAACTTTTATTTTGATAGTGCACAAGCTGATCAATGTAGGAAGCTTGCATCTTTTAAGGGAAAGTTGATCAATGCAAGAAGCTTTCCTAAGATGATAAGGATTTTAAACATGTTTTTAGAAAGCTGATCAATGTGGGAAGCTTTCAATTTGTCACCATATATATGTTTTGAATTTGGGTAGCCATCCTTCAAGGGAGTGGTCTATGATAATATTTTGATTTTGATGGTGATAACTAATATATATTTTTTATAGTTGTCCTTTAAGGGAGTATTCTATAAGATGTTTTTCATCCCATAGTAATTTTATTCTTTTAGCTGAGGGTGGGCCTAAGAGACCATCTGAGGAGGGTGGGTTCGTTATACAAGATAACATGTGTATCCTTAGCATGTGTTTTGATGGATAGGGTGAAGTGGGGAAGTAATGATTTTGGGGTCCCTTAGTGTGAAGGGGACTTGTCCATGTGAAATATGTTATGAGTAGGGTCATGGTGCCCATATTTAAGGTCATATTAGGTATACTGATGGAAGACCACATAATTCCAAATCATTACATAGGTAGGGGGTTTGAGTTTTTTTTTAGAGTGGAGGATCTTAGTTGGACTAAGGTATTGTATGTAGATATGTTAACAGTAGAAGGTCACAAGTGCAAGGCATTAAGAGGCTCTTTTTCAGGTTTACCATCAAGAGAGGCTAGGTGGTAGGCTCTAGATCCATATTTGTGAGTGATGATGTAGGGTCCAAGCCAGTTTGGAGAAAACTTTCCACGTTTACTCTTTTCCATATTTGTGACATGTTGATTTTCTTTAAGGACAAGATCACCAACATTAAATTCACATGTTCTTTGAGATGTTTATTATATGCATGTTTGATTCATTCTGGATAGATATTAAAATGTTTGAGGGCAGTTAGTCAAATTTCATCTAACAATTCAAGTTGTGATAGGTGTTCTTGATGATATTCTTCTTCAGGATGAAATATTTAAGAGAAACGTGTAAGGATGGAATCTAGACTTAGAGGGGAAGAACAAATTCAGTGTCATAAACTAAGGAGAAAGGAGTAGCACCCATAGGAGGGTAAATAATAGTCTGATAAGCCCATAGTGCAAAGGGAATTTAAAGGTGCCAATCTTTACCAACTTGATCAATAATTTTGGTAAGGATTTTGTTGAGGGTTTTATTAGATGCTTCAGCTTGGACATTAGCTTGTGGATAATATGGTGTGGATAAACTGAGTTTGATATTATAAGTGTCACATAGTTTTTGAACCTTTTTATTTTTTGAAATGATTTACCATTGTCTGTGATGATTTTATAAGGGATACCAAAGTGATAGGTTATGTGATGATGAATGAAATCGAAGATCGTATCTGCTTTAGTGGAGATAAGAGGGATAAATTCCACCCATTTTGTGAAGTATTCAGTTGTTATGATGATGGAATTATGTCTTTGGGATGATCGAGGGTTAATAAGGCCAATGAGGTCAAGTCCCCATTGTGAAAAAGGCCATAGATCTTGAGTTGGTTGAAGAGCATGACTGGGGATGTGTGTAAGGTTGGAATGTTGTTGACATTTGATGCACTTCTTGACATAGTCACAACAATCTTGGTTAAGTGTAGGCCAATAGTAACCCATCCTCAAGATTCGTTTAGCAATGACTAAGCCATTAAAGTGTCTAACACATATTCCATCATGGACTTCCTGAATATCTTGACGAGCCTTTGAAGATTTAAGACAACGAAGGAGAAGGCCGTCAAACCCTCTTTTATAAAGGATACCCCCTAATATGACATAGTGGGATGCACGTTGTTGGAAGGATCTCTTACCATTTCTGGATAGATCTGAGGGTAGTTTTTCTTTGGGAAAGATATTCATATATTTGAGTGTACCAAGTGTCAAATTGGATATCTTCTATATGATTGATGGTAGGAAGATCAATGTTGGTATAAGATGGTTGATCAAGTTTGTGTATAATGAAAAAGAGTTTGAATCATCTGGAGATAAAGGGATAAGATATGCGAGAGATGCCATAGTATCTGTGAATTTATTAGATGATCATGGAGTTGTTTGAATTTCATAATGATCAAAGAGTTTCAAGAGATCGTCGATGATGGTTTTATATTTTTGCAGGATTTCATTTTTACATTGATATGTTCCTTTGATTTGATTGATGACAAGCTAGGAATCACCATAGATGTCAAGGATTTCTACGCCCAGAAATGTGGTGGTTTGAAGACCCATGATGAGGGCTTCATATTCTGCCATGTTATTTGTGCAATTGAAATTTAGTTTGAAGGATAGTGGAATAGGAGTTCCCCAAGGAGGTATTATGACTATTCCAGCACCCCGCTTGTTTACATTTAGACCCATCGAAAAATAAGGTCATTTTGAGAGGTATGTCATCATGATCGAGGGTGTTGATGGATTCATCAGGAAATTGTTCACAAGGTAGTTGATTAGTGGGAAGGGGAATTTCTGCTAGCTGATCAATAATGACCTGCCCCTTGATGGATTTTTGAGAGATGAAATCAAGATCAAACTCTACCATGAGGATGAGCCATCCTATTATACGATCGTTCAGATACGGTTTAGATTGCATGGATTTGAGTGGATTAATGTTTGTGACTACATAGGTTTTGTGATTGAGGAGGTAATGAAAAAGTTTGGAAGTTACGAAGTATAAGGCACAACACAACTTTTCTACTTCTGAATAATGGGTTTCATAATCATGAAGGGTACAACTTATGTAATAAATGACCTGCTCCCTACCTTGTTTGTCCCAATGTGCTAGCATGGCTCTCAGGGCATGATCACTAGTGGAGATATACAAATAGAAAGGCTCCTCGCGTGGAGGTGTAAGCACTGGTGGTGATAAGAGATATTGTTTGAGGGCATTGAAATCCTATTGACAGTCATCATCCCACTTAAAGTGGATGTCCTTTCTAAGAAGGTGGTGGAAGGGTTGACATCGGTTCGATAACTGAGAGATGAAGCAATGAATAGATTGAAGCTTCCCTTGGAGGCTACAAAGTTGTTTAAGATTAGATGGAGGAGGCATTTTGATTATGGATTTGAATTTGGTGGGGTTGACTTCAATTCCCCTGATAGATACTATAAATCCCAAGAGTTTTCATGTGAGGACCCCGAATACACATTTAACAGGGTTGAGTTGAAGGAAAAATTGTATTAGATGGGAAAATATTACGTCAAGGACAACAAGATGGTATTTTCAGTGTTTGGATTTACCTAAGAGATCATCTACATAGTCTTCTATGGTTTTATGGATAAGGTCATGAAATATGTATGTCATGGTGCATTAATAAGTTGCTCCTACATTTTTCAGGCCAAAGGGAATTACTCTATAGCAGAAGGTTCCCCATGGGGTGATAAAATATGTCTTATGTTGATCTTCTGGTGTGATGAGAATTTGATTATAACTAGAGAAACCATCCATAAGAGACAACATTTCATGTCCTATCATTAGATCGACAAGATAATCAATGTTAGGTAGGGGAAATCATCTTTTGGACAAGTGAGGTTAAGGTCTCAAAAGTCTATACAGATATGTAATTTACCAGAGGTCTTGGTTATAGGTATGATGTTAGAAACCCATTGTGGATAATCAATGGTAGGATGAAATTGGATGAGAGAAGATGTTGAAGTTCTTCTTTGACTAACAATGTTATGTGGGGATGCATTTTACAAAGCTTTTTTTTCACTAGCTTAGCATCAGGGATGGTGACGATATTATGGATAATGATGTTAGGGTTAATACCAGGCATATCACTGTAAGACCATGTGAAGGCTTGACTATGATTGGATAAGAAAGTGGTGAACTCACAGAGTTCCTGTGGGTCTAAAGCTTGACCAATTTTGACTATGTGTGGTTCTTGTGGTATACCTATATTAATGTCGATAGTGGATTCATTGAGTAGTGTAGATGTGCCAGGAGGTAGATATTTCTAGAGGTGATGATCTTCAACACCCATATAAGTTAGGATGGCCTTGTCATCATGACAATGGAGAATATCGATGGTGGGAGAATCCTCTTCTATCATGTTAGGTAATGTTAATGGGAGGAACTCGGTCTTGCCGTTAACTTGGTAAGTCAGCGGTCCTAGTGTGATTGCATTGATTAAAAAAATTTGGGAGGGATAGATATGGTGTCATCATTATCATAGGATATGTGATTATAATGATGAAGAGGGTAGTTCAGATTCTAGTGTTGGTAGTGGTGGATTTGAAGATGGGATTGCGAGGCCGAGTCCATGTTTTTCATAGGTTTTTCTAAAATCCTTGGAGGTTAATTCATGTGGGACCTTGTTCATACCTACCTAGACCAAAACCTTTCCATAATGGTGAAGGTAGCTTTGGGAAAACTTAGGCTTATCTAAGAATGAAAATTCTAAGGTGAAAGGTTTGGTGTGTGGTTGATTATCAAGATGAGAAGAGGGGTGGTCAATGCCTCCATAAATGAGTTGTGTTTGAAGAAAAGGTGAACCCAAGGAAATAATATTTCCAATGTTAGGTTCATAGAGGGGTTGTTTATTAGGTATTCCATAAGTTTTTGGTGTAGGCAGCGTATTGAGAGCTAAGATTTGATACCCCCCAGTGAGAGGTGTTGCATTATGTTTTCAAAGGATTGATCATCTAGTAATTTAGATGTGGGGATAGAGGAACTTGTGGATGCTTGATTTGAAGAGGTGGTGTTTTGTAAGGGAAGCAACACATCATTTGGCCTATAGGTCATATGACATGATTTAAATGGATTGGGATCAGTATGAACCATAAAGGTTTTACCTTCATGTTCATATTTCAAGCACTGATGTAAGGTGGAAGGGACATAATGCATAGCGTGGATCCAAGGACATCCTAATAATATATTGTATAGAATTCACCTTCTACAAGGTAGAAGAGTTCATGGAGGACTTTCACACCTATTTTGATAGGCAAGATTACTGTGCCCAAAGTGGGAGCGACGGTATCATTAAAAGCACGTAGGATGGTGGGTGATTAGGCTATAATGGTATCAAGTAATTGAAGTTGTTTGAAAGCATGGGATGATATTATGTTGATGTTGGTGCCATTGTCAATCATAACTCTTTTAATGAGAGTATCATTGATTTGGATGGTGATGAATAGGGGAGGTCATGGTCCTCAAGTTGTAATGATGGATTCTCAGAATCATCAAATGTGATGGCTGCAGACATTTTTAAGGCACCAACAAGGTTAGAAAATGGTTGAGGCTCATCTGATGGTACCAAGATGGCTTGAAGGGCTTTTATCATAGCTTGTTGATGTTGAGGGGAGTTTTGAATGAGTTCATAAAGGGACATCTTGATGGGTGCTTGATGTAACTGTTTGAGAATGGTATTTTGTATAGATGTCATAGATTGAGTCTGAGGGGATGCAAGGATGGAGACCTTCGCTTTAGGGGGTGATGGATTGTGTGAGTCAGGGGGCACACAAAGATAGAAATTTTAGGCCTATTTTGATTCTAGGATTTCAAATCCTGGTGTGGATATCTCGTGGTTATGTGATGTATCGATTTGGAAAAGGGGGATTATTAGAGGAGGATTCTATGTTTTATTAGATAGGTCATAAGGTGATGTTTTCAAGATTGTCAAGTTTAAGGGATTTAGGGGTAGGTTTGACGTAGTGTTTTAATTTTTCTTTTGGGATTGATAGGTGGACTAAGATGGTCTTTATCTTTCGGGAGGAGACCTTTCTTAGAAATAATTTTGTATTACATCTTAAGGATTTACAATTCTCAGTGTGGTGCTCTGGTGTCATGTGATCAGAAAAAACTACATCATATTTGTACCAAGTAGGTTTCCATCCTCGGGGATTACATGTCTTGATCAGTGGTAATGATATAATTGGTGATTGAAAAAGCTTCTTAAGAATTATGTTATAGTATCTAGATGAATCTTTTGAAATGATGATGAGGTTGTAAGACTTTAAGTTTCATTGGATGGTTTAGGAATGTGAGACACAGGGGTTGTATCTTGTGTCATGTGTTTAGGAATAGTTTTGGATTTGGATTCTAAAATGGTGATTGGAAGTTTTGATGAAGGATGTGGCCTCGGGATGGACGCTAGGGACACCATATTCTTAGGTGTGTTTATCTTGTGATTATCTTGTGAAAGTTCTAGTTTCTTATGTGGGGGACTTGTTGATTTTGTATAGGATTACCAAGGCCTTTGATTTGTTGTCAAGGGATCTTATCTTTGGAAGGGATGTTTATGATTTTCACAATGGGTTTTTCATCTTGTGATCCCCAAGAGATAAGATCAGGGGTACTTGTGGGAGTAGGTACAATAGAGGTTAGAGATTGTGGTATAGTTAGACTAGGGGCTTCATCGGTGAAGAGATAAAAAGGGTCTACTTGTTTGACTAGTGTTTTGGTGACAAAGCTTATGCATGGTGAGGTTGAGGTAGGATTTCCTCCAATGGTGAAAGATGATTGACGATATTGATAATGTGAGCAGTATAATTTTGGGAGCTTACGAAATTAGTCTGAGTTATGTTATTGGTTTGGAGATGGTTTGGAAAAGGTTGTTTAAATACATTCATGGCTTGATTAGAGGTGCATTAGGATTTTCTAGTTGTAGATCACCTCGATCATTGAGATCTTGAAGGAAATTTCTAAAATATTGACATCTATCAATGATATGTCCTTGAACTTGGTGGTATTTGCAATAATCCTCTTCTATATACCAGGATGGCTTAGGGTAAAATTCATCAACATGTCGAATAGGAGGGATTTTTATCAAATGAACAACCATGAGTATGTCAAAAATAGAACTGTTAGACTCCCCAGAGGTGTTTACTTGCGAGGGGTTCGGGAGCATTTGGGGTCTGAGTGATTCTTAGATGTAGTTTTCAAAATGAACTGCATTTTCTGAACCTTTGGATTTTTCACTATTGGAAAAAATCTTAGAAGAGTCAGGTTTGGGATTTTTAGATCATAGTTTAACTTTACCATCTTTGAGGGCTTAGAGTTCCAATTTCCTGGCCATGGTAAAGGCTTCATCAAATGTTTGAAATGATTGGATTTGAAGGGTGGATGATATGTGTTTTGCACAAGACTGAGTGAATAACTCGATCAATTTAGTTTGGGGTAAAGAGAAGGATAACTGATTAATGATTCCTCGCCATCTAGTGATGAAGTCCACAATAGATTCATCCTCAAACTATTTGATAGAATATAAGTCGGTGATGGATATCTTGTGTGTGATGTTGATAGAAAAATGTTCTAAGAAATGTTTTGCTAACTGTGTGAATGAATAGAGAGAATGTTGAGGGATGTTGTTATACCAATCAAGAGCAGGCCCAGCTAACAACATTGGGAATGTCCTTAACATGAGGTCTTGATCATGGGCTATGAGGTAACAGGAATGTCAAAAGGCCCTGAGATGTTGTTGCAGATCTTCCTTGCTATAGAATTTGATAAATTTTGGAAGCTCCCAATGAGGGGGATATGGTTTGAGAGGTACTGATGGGTTGATGGGTTCATTACAAATATGTTCATAAGAAAATGTGTTTTTAGGTCCCATGGTAGCAGCTTTACTAATGTATACATGATTCCTAAGCAAGAAAACTAGTGGTTGACAACCTCTTTTGGGCCTTTTTATTTATCTCTTGTTCATTTATTAGCCTTACACATCTTACAACCTTCTCGGAACTTGACCGATTTATCTTTTATGGCCTCAAACACTAGCTCCCAATTAGGACAGAAGCAGCCAACAACTCCTGTCCCTCTTGGGTGCTCCTGACATTCTTTATCTTTTTCTTACTCTTTTGGGTCTCTTTTACTTTTTGGTCAACTTTAAGAACTTTGGGTTGGCCTTTCAGTTGTCAATTATGAAATTCAAACATGGGAATCATATATATACTTAGTTATTTCTCTAAATAAGGGGCCAAAACTAAGCATTATCTATCTATCACCTAAGCTTGCATCAAAGGCACAAAGAGCATTACAAAGGCATTCATCTAGCACATCCATACAAGGGACAAGGGTTGCATCACTCTGCATACACAACATAGGAGGGGAAGTTCATTTTATTCCATCTCACACATTTGCATACTTGGAGCAATCTAGATCTATCCCGCTATCATAGTGCAACTTGCACAAGGGAAACCTAGGGCATCATTACACACACATACACACAGAACTACATGGAGTTTGAGATGTAGTGCAACACTTGGTCATAAGTTCACTCTTCAGGTGACCATCACGGTCAGTCCAACTCCCCATTCTGCATCTTTTTTTATTAGATATTATGTGGTTTGTGGGCATGTAGCTAGTATCTATTTTGTAGGTTACAGGTATGAATGATGACATTGGAGTGAAAACTAGAGTGACAAAAGAAGATCAACAATGAAGCTCCTCCTCAACCCAGAAAAGATCAGAACCTGAGCATCTAAATGGACACTAACACCCAGATCAGTCACTAGTGCCTAGGCACTCCTTTCCTCCCATGGGTGCTTTTTATCTTGTACATTTTGAGTTCCAGAACCCTCAGTAATGAGCCTTGACGACACTTTTTCCAGTCTATTTCAGTAGTTTCTCAGTCAGATCACTCCAGGTGAAATCAGCTAAGTCACCTCTCCCTCTCTCATTTGCTTAGGGTTTAATATTATTGCATGCTTATTGCTTGTGTCTTACTATTTTATCATTTGTATATCATTAGTTACAATAGTTACTTTGAAATAAAGGTTTAATTCAAGTTAGATTAAATCATTTGGTGAACCCATTCGCTCGAACCCTACCTTGCTTCTAGGCATTATTATGATTTTCTTCCATGGCTGAGACTTATGAACCCTTTACCAATGAATATCTTCATGATCTCCAAGATCATATTGCTGAACACATCCTCAAGACTTAGATATCTTATTATTCATTGCTCATGAGGAAGCCGCTAATCTAGCTGAGCTCAACCCTCACTAATCTCCAATAATACTTCTCTTCCTATTGTGACACATCCTCCTAATTATACCACCACTCTTCCACCTACATCTATTATCCTATTTTTATGCCTACTCCTACAAATCACTTTACCCTCCCTATTACTTCTCACACATGACATGTCTCCTCTTCAGGCACTCATGACCTAGCTTCTTTATACCATGATTTACAATCCCAAATTCACCAATTACAACAGGCTACTTCACATTCCTCTCCATCTCTAGATTCCTCACTCCTCCTTCATAGCCCTTTTGCACCCACCATTTCCTCTTATCCACTACCTCCTAACTTCATTACACCTAAGCTTCCCACCTTCAATGGCCATGGTGACCCTCAGGAGCACCTTCGATCCTTTCATGTGGCATGTCTTGACTATGTGGATGACCTTACATTATTGGCTAAATTATTTCCTCAAAGCTTACAAGATTATGCTATGTGATGGTTCTATGATCTACCTGTTCATTCGGTAACCTCTTTTACATCATTAGCCGATGCTTTCCTTTCTCATTTTTCTATAAATATCGGCACTAAGATATCCTATGCACAACTTGCTCAAATCAAACAAGGATCCAATGAACATCTAGCATACTATGTCTTGCGATATAAGAACAACCTTGCTAAGATGACCAATGTCCTAGCTGATTCAGAATTGCAAGATATTTTTATTCAAAGTCTTTTACCTCCACTTCAAGAGAGTGTCATCTTTGAGACTTCTCCCTCCTTTGATCAATTATGCCATACACTCAAATTACATGAAAGAAAAATTTTATCTATGGGAAAATTGAAATATTATGATACTTCTTCATCCTCATCCTCTAACAAGTTTCAAGATAAATCCACCTTTAAACCATCTACTAAGCCTACTGAAGCTAAAGCCATTGTCAATGTTGTTTCTACACCCACCAAGCTTCAATTACAATCCACGAGGTGCACTTTTACTAGACTACCTTACACACCTCAGTTCCTATTACCGCAACTTATCAAAAGCAATCTCATTACTCTTCCTCCACCACTCAATCTCGATCCTTCTCACCCATGTGGCCATAATTACAATGAAAATGCACACTATGACTATCACCAATGCAATGGGAATTCTACTGATCATTGTTTTAAGCTTAAACATCTCATTCAAGATCTTATTGATAACAATGTAATTGAGCTCCTTGAGCCATCTACTTCTAAACCGGTCAATGATAATCAAAAGCTTAAAATATTCAATGACCCATTACCAAAGCATGACAAGCCAGCTATTGATTCTTCTGCAAACCATACATATCATGTTGTGCCTCCTCCTTCATCGGGGCCACTTGATTTTCTTATTGCTACTGCTGATATGCCACCACCAGTTATCACATTCTCAGATCATGATTATCATGCTACATTTTCCTCTGATTCATTGCATATTAATGCTTCTATTGGTACTTATACAGTCAACAATACTTTGGTCCATCCATCGGCCCTTTCCAATGCATGCTCTGTGGCACTCCTATTAGCTATCAAATGTCCAACCTCCCTAATCACATTTCCAGTTCCTAATTCTTATGGTCATGTCATTCTTCCCATTACAGTTGGGTCCCTTACCATGCTTACACCATTCCTCGTTACATCTGAAATCAAAGGTTGTGACATGGTCTTAGGTCTTCCTTGGCTCTGTTCTACCCAGGCTATCCCTTCCATGCATCACTTATGTCTTAAGTTCATCCATAACAAACAAGTTGTCACCATCAAAGGTATTCCACCACATACACCATTACCTCAGCCCACTCTTGCCTCTATTTTTGCACCAGTCATGACATCTAGGCCTCCTACACCTCTCAAGTCTAAATCTATCTCTGCACCTAGCTCTCCCATTCGTACATGGCCTACATCATGACCTTGTCATCCTCACCATCCATTAGTCCACCTCATCAGGCTAAGTCCCCTACTCAGGAAGCCCATTCTATAGGTGTTCTCCACCTCCTTTACCACATCAGTCTCTCATTCACATGCACATAGCTACTCTCCTACACCACCGATCTTAGACCATGGTCACGTGCCTTTATCTCCTCGGATATCAGGTGGGGGGCCCTCACTCTTCACTATCATCAGATAGCCTTCTATCCCTCACACACTTGGGGGGCATCACACTTTCTCCCCCCTCCATCACTATCATCTTGTCTACTTATGTCTTCTTTACTACACTTCACACTTCACACTCTGTGCTTCATGTCTACTTTTCTAAGCACTCTCACATCTCTGGTACACACATTGTACCATCATTACCTAATGACACACTCTAGTTCCATGGTTCATATTTGACTGTTGAGGGTCCAAACCTCACATTATCAATGAACCTCAGTGCATTCATGATCTCTTACTCTACACTTCATTTCTCAATGTTCATGATATATTTTCCAATTAGCATCTCTACTCTTTCATGCTTCATGTACAACATCTTGGTACACATCATTATTTCCCGATGACACACTCTTGTTCTATGGTTCATACTTGACTGTTGAGGGAGCATTCTTAAATGAACCTCATCTCATACACATCCACTGGGGGGAAATGTGTCTCTCCTCATCTTCACATCTTACACATCACAACACACCATCACACTTCACACAACATTTGCATATCTTGGTTGCATTTACTCTTGTTAGCTTATACTACTTACATGTTACACTTTGTTTCCTATGCTAGTTGGATACTTAGTATGTCATTATATTTTTCTATATACACATGCACGTTCACTTGGTATCTTGAGGTGAATGCAAGACTTTTACATATTCTTACATGATGCATGATGCTCAACACTACTCTTTACCAGTCCCACCGAGGCTCCTGGGGGCATCTACCTTTGTTACTCTCATACTCTACACATCACAGGTCCTATTGTTACAATATTTACTACTTCTTGGCACTATCACTTTACTTTTCACTGATATATACATGCTTTGACATACTACTTATCTTTCTAACATGCTAATGGGTGCTTCATGTGTAGCATTTTCCTTGCAGGATCTATACAACCATGGTTATCTGTCACTTCTTGCTTACTATTATTTTCTATTGTTTGCGGGCTATGCCCTATGTCTTGCTTGATCATTGTTTTCTTATGGCCGCTTTGGCCCTGATTGTCTTGTGACATTGTGAGTGATGTCCCATGTATGAAACCCACTTTTCATGGTCCATCTTGTCTTCATAGTTTCTTGTTACATTGTCTTCTATTGCATGCTAGCTCTTTTATACTAACACTTGTTTCTAGCCTATCTTGTTTGCATGTGCCTTGGTTTCTACCATGCACATCCCCTACCCCTATGCAGGTATCCACTCTCAGATATGCATATCAGTATTGAGTCCTCTCCTTTGGGCCACATTCTCCTACATTCGTCACATGCACCCCAAATGAGGGGGGCATCTATTGGGTGAACAAATCACCCTTACAGCAGCTCAGAGCTCTAGAAATAACATAACACAATACAAAATTGGCACAAGAACACATAGTTACAAAGTGGTCCAGAATCAGACTTGGATCACAAAAAACACAGAGTAGACACTAGCACCCAGTAGCCTGGATAGTAGCGGTGGGCATTTGTGTCCCCCCTAGGTGCTTGTGTCCTGGGGGAAAATAGTCAATTTCTCAGTTCAACACAATTTCCAATAGTTTACAGTACAGTTCTCTAGTAGCAGGCACTTGCCTCCAGTTACAAAATATATTCAATCAGTTACAATCAGTTACAATAGGAACAACATGAACAAATCAGGGACATACCATCTACAGTGGTGCTTATTCGGGAAGCATCATGGAAGGAGAGAAAAACTAGACCTCTCTCCCCAACACTCTTCTCTTGGTGTGAGATCACTCAAAAAACTCACTCTTGGCATGAGATCTCATCTTGAGATCACCCAAAAAAACTCACTCTTGGCATGAGATCACCCAAAAACCTCACCATCGGCAACAAGGAATTCAAATCCAACAACATCTCTAAAGCAAAACAAACAAATTTTCTATCTTTACTCTCCTACACATCAGGTGCACTCTTTCCTTTACACACTTTTTACTTACTTATACACACATTTCTCTGATTTTTCATAAACGAGGCTTTGACTACTTCCTCACTCTTCTTTTGCAGGTTGTCCTTAATACACAACAAGAAGAAACTCACATCAGCAAGCACAAAGCTCCAACAACACACTACTACACATACACTTCACCCCTAGGGTCTACTTCCCTTTCCTAGTTTCCACACTTCACATTACGATCACTTCACGCTTCACTTGTCCACTCGGCACGCTATCAGCTACACTCTTCTCTACAGGATTACAAGGTACACATCTTCTATCTACTTTATGCTATTGAGTATTCACTCAACAACATAAAGTGGGGGAAAATGTAGACACAAAATCTATGCACTTGGGTACATTTCTAGGTCCTAAAGCATACTAATGTATACATGATTCCTAAGCAAGAAAACTAGTGGTTGAAAAATCCTTTTTGGGCCTTTTTGCTTTATCTCTTGCATTTTTACTGGTCTTACACATCTTACAACCTTGTCGGTACTTGACTGATTTATCTTTTATGGCCTCAGACACTAGCACCCAGTTAGGACAGAAGCACCCAGGCACTCCTGTCCCTCCTGGGTGCTCCTGACCCTCTCTATCCTTTTCTTACCCTTTTGGGTCTCTTTTACTTCTTGGTCACCTTTTAAAACTTTAGGCTAGCCTTTCAGTTGTCAATTACAAAATTCAAACAAGGGAATCATATATATATATATATAATCAATACTTAGTTATTGCTCTCTCAAATAAGGGGCCAAGCACTAAGTATTATCTACTATCACCTAATCTTACATCAAAGGCACAACATCATTTCAAAGCATACATCTAGCACATGCATACAAGGGACAAGGGTTGTATCACTCTGCATACACAACATAGGAGGGGAAGTTCATTTATTCCATCTCACACATTTGCATACTTGGAGCATTCTAGATCTAGCCTGCTATCATAGTGCAACTTGCACAAGGGAAACCTAGGGCATCATTACACACACATACACAAAGAACTACATGGAGTCTGAGATGTAGTGCAACACTTGGTCATAAGATCACTCTTCAGGTGACCATTGGGGTCAGTCTGACTCCCCATTTTACATCTTATTTATTAGGTTTGATGTGGTTTGTGGGCATGTGCAGCTAGTTATCTATTTTGTAGGTTACATGTATGACCAACGTCATTAGAGAGAACCTGAGCATTTAAGTGGACACTAGTGCCCATATCAGTCACTAGCACTCATGTGCTCATGTCCTCTCATGGGTGCTTCTGTCCTGTGTATTTTGAGTTTCAAAACCTCAGTGAGCCTTGCGGCAATATTTCTTCCAGTTATTCCAGTAATTACTCAGTCCAGATCACTCTCCAGGTTCACACAATCAAGCTAAGTCACCTCCTCTCTCTCTCATTTGCTTAGGGTTACATATTATTACATGCTTATTGCTTGTGTCATTACTTGTATTTATCACTTGTATATCATTAGTTACAGTAGTTACTCTAAGGGATTTTGTTGACGAACAATGTTTTTTGATGAGATAATGTTGAGTTCAAAGTTGGTTACAGGAGTGGATGAGATAGGTGTGGATGTTTCTATACAGTTAGGGGCAAGATAAGGAGTGATTTGTTTAATAATTAATTGATAGGAGGGGTCGATGAGTCATAATTGGTCATAGGTAACAATAGTAACATGTGGTCGAGGTTCTGGACTATAACGGGGAAGATGGATGGTGTGAGAAGCAAGGTAAATGATAAGAGTGACAGGATTGGTGTCTAAGAGTTCTTCAAATACTAGGTCACCACTATCAAATAACTGGGGAATGTGTGGATTGGGAATTTCTAATGTGTCTAAGTGAATGTTGGGAGACCACGGGGGCTCTTGGGTTGTTTCTAGGGGTTTTGATGGGTCTGACATGTTTATGATGTTATGTTTATGGGACTGATTTCTAGCTAAGACCATGAAATAAAAAGTAGACAATAGAAATTATATTGTTATTTAGGACTGAAAACAACACAATCAGAACTACATTTTTTATTATCTTGATTAAGTAAAAATATATGAAAAGGAAAGATGGCTCGAAAGGAGTACTTAAGAATCATGATTGCTAAGGTTGGTTTTTGGTATGTTAAGTTTGGAGTCCTCGATATAGCCAAATGCACAAGAGGCACAAAGTTTTGTTGGTGTTGATACGAGGTGTGATATTCAGGCCCACCCCCTCACTTCATGGTTCTGAAAAAATATGGGTGTTGGGTGCTTATCCGATATATCGTCCACCAATTATTTATACTCAGCTAGAACACTGGGTTGAATTCCCCCTTGGTGATGAAATCCAAGTAGGTAGACCTTGAAGGGAGTGTTTTAGAATGTTAGTTTGATTGTGCGTGATTTGGTGTTGTGTGAGGGGAAGTAGTGAATACACGATTTAAATCCTACTTAGATTGGATGATCAGGCAAGGATGAAAAATACAAGTTTGTTTTAAAACCTAAAAGAAAGGTTATTTTTTATGAGGACAACATACATAGTATAATGTTGAAAAGAGTCTTAAAAAAGAGAAGAAAAAATTGCCTTTATTTGAAAAACACTTCCTTTTTATTTTACACGTTTTTAAAAAGTCACTAGGGAACGCCGGGCTGCAATGTTAGATGATCTTGTAAGAAATGACAAGAATGATAGATTCTACCATGAAAATGCAAAATTTAATAAAAAGGGATGTGGTCCCACCAGGCATGCCAGAATGTTTTAGTAGATTTTGGATTCAATTTTATTATATGAAATAAATCACCAAAACTTAAAAATGACAGGGTTTAGCGATACCTACGTGGATGATGATGAAAGTACATAGATCCAAATGTACACACAAAGATTTCTTTCTAAAGAGCAACGAACCTACACACAAATAGACAAATTTGACAAGAAAGATATTAGATAATAACGAGATGAGTTGCTTAGCAAAGGAAAATCCCATAAACCAAAGGGCTTCCTTTGATGGGTGTTAACTTGTCTTTAGAAAATTAATTTAGAAATAATGATAACGATATGAATATAAATGATGGGTGATGCATGACGAATGTGTATATATATATGTATATATCTATATAAATATGTATATGTGTGTGTGTATGACCTAGATGTCAATCAACAATCCTCAATGATAGGTTGGAGAGGTTGAACACATTTTCCCAATAGATATTGGCCTCATCACTCTGTTCGAGAAGAACCTTTAACTACTCAATGATGTCATCTAGGTTAGGATTATAAGTGATGACGCATAGACTTAGCTCACTGTAGATGTCAGATTGTTCCCACATAAAGAGTTGTCACACAATCGATAGGTTGAAGATGTTGTATGGTTCATAAGTTTTTCATGGGAGGGTCATCTACCATAAAAAAAGGTTTACAAGCAATAGTTGATCAGACATGATTACGAGATTTTAAAGAAAATAAGAGAAGATGTAAGAAAAATATTAAATAGGAAAAATTTAGTAGGGATCGATGTCGATCCAGTAGATCGGTGTCGATCTGGCAATCGATGTCGATCACTGTGAAAACAAGATTGATTAAACATGATTTGTAAATTTATGATTCTTAATAAGGGATAAGATATTCTTATGAATGATGCAGCTAATGGTTTATAAGATTGAATTTGATAGTGGAATGTAGTTGTTTTAAACGAGAGAGACTTACCTTAATAAGAGGGGAACCAGGATGATTAGACATACCCATAACATTTCAACGGGATTTTGAGACCGTGAGAGCTCATGATCACTCACAACCAAACGTGGAGAGCTTTGGACACATTATGTATGAGATGGAAGGCTAGATGTTTGGGAATGAATTTAGAATCCTTGGGCAAGGGCATGAGCTGGTTTATATAAGATCAATGTTGTTTCAATAGTTCCACACCGATCGACTAGGAAAACTACACCGATTTCTATTAAATTAGAGGAAAATGGTTGTATTTGGTGTCAACCATTTCCTTTTGTGGGGTTTTTAATTTTATGATTGGTTAAGGATCATTTTAAATTCATTGGAAGGTTTCTTAGATTGTTAAGTTGTTTTGGTTTGTTTTATTTTATTTGTTTTTATGAATTTAAGTTTTTTTTATGGATACAAGTGGTTAAGGGTGGTGAAATGGTAAATGTAAGTTGGTAGAAAGATAAAAATGATTGTATGGGATTACAAATGGGTGTCTTAGATTGTGTACACACCTGTGGAAATTAGGGCACCCTAATTCTAGCATCTACAGTTACCACAACCACATCAATGACCAATATCAAGAGACTATGGAGCCAGGCTTAACAAATATAATGACATGATACAATACTTTTACGTTGTCCTTAATGAGGTTCACCTCTTGCACCACTATTTGAAAGGGATATCCTAGTTGTTAGGAAGGGTGTATGTGTCTTGCCTTGCACGTGAAGACCCTTCATCCTAGGTGCATGGGTAGTAGTAGTTTCTAGAATATAATTGATTGTGGATGATGTTGATTAGCCTCTCCAAGGTGGATGATTGCAATACTATGAGCATATTTCATGAGGATTCAAACAACAAATGAGAAAATATTTGGTGCATTTTATCATGGACTTCTAAGAATAGGTTTGCAAAGGAAATGACACACTTTTATAGCTAAGGGTAAGGTCATGAAAGGTGGATGCGATGTTTGACTAAGCTCCAGGTCATAATTGTAATTGCCTAGGAATAGAAAGTAGTTTGAGTCTGGGAGTTATAGATTTGAAGGAGCAATAGACATTTGGAATGGAAGAAGTTACATCTGGAAATTGAATTATACATACAGTCTAATTGCCCCCACACTTCTCAGAACCTAGAAGTGGAGTGCAAGTTGAGTTGGGAAGTGAAAGTGAGTTAACTGGAATGAGGAAGTGAGTCCAAGTGGAGTTAACTAGGATAGTGAAGTGGCAGTTGACTAGGAAAATAGGTGTATTTTCCTAATTAAGTAACTAATTTAATTAGCTACAATGTGCAAGATAATTAATTAACCATTTATTTAATAAATGATAATTAACTTAGCTAAGATATGGTGTTATGGACTAATTTAATTAATCCCAAGGGGTGTAATGTGCATGATTAATTAATTTGATTAATCAATCGTAAGGGGATATGAATAATAGGATGTGAACTGGGATAATACTGGGAACAAGTATGTAATTTTGGGGTGTCTACATTTTCCCCTCTTTAAAGTGTTATTGCGAAGTAATATCATTTTAAAGATAGTAGACGCATTCAGATTAGTGTAGAGTAGAAAAGTGGTGAAGCATTTGGATGCCCCACAAGTAGAAGTAGAATGGTAAGGGAATGCCCCCTCAAGCAGGTGGGTGATGCAGACAAAGTGGTGGACGGACCACTTGATAGGAAGAAGAAAAGGAATTTGAACAAGGAGGGGAAGGTATTGTGCTCGTAGCATGAGCATCATTTGGAGAGTATTAATATAAGAGAAACCTTTATTTTAATGTTGCACAATAGAGTTGTCACCATGATTATGAAAGAATCAAGATGGTTAACCCAGATGCACACAAACAAAAACACACAGAAAAAGAAAAGATAAAAAGGAAAACAGACCCAATATACAGAGTAGGTGTAGGCATCAGGGTTATAAAGGAACCAAGATGTTATCACACTACTTGTAAGTGGTCCAAAAAGTAAACATCAACAATGCAACACAACTTTGAAAAAGAAGACAATCAGCTATGCCCCTAATGTGTGCCACAATGATGATTAAGTAGATGCAAATGCCCCCAAGCACTAAGGTGGAATAGGATCAGACTGAAGAGCAGAGTATGCTTAGATACTCCTCATGACACTCTTGTTGGATCCATTTTGTAAATGATCTTGAGATAAATTTCCCTAGAAGTTATATCATGAAGGAAAAAACAATTGTGTGACTTTCCCTAAGAAGATTTGGTAATCATGCAAAGGGAAGAGAGTGTAGTGATATTCGTAAGATTGAAACGATCACTAGGGTAGTAGATAAAGTATGAATTTATCAATATTGTGTTGAAATGATGAAATATTCACTTCAAGGGTTTTCCAATTGTAGGATTTCTGTGATAAGTGAATGTTTGTTCAAAATTTTAATTTTTTTTTTTTTAATTTTTTATATTTTTTTTGAATTTTTGAATATATGATGTTTTTTGGTTTTACAAAGTTTTAGAAAAACTTGAAATACAAAGAAAGGAGAAATGTAAACAAACTTGAATACACAGCAAAAAGGAAAACACTCCATGATTTAATAAACCAGGAGGAAAATGATGCAAGTGGTGAAAAGATAAAAACAAGCATGTCAAACAAACCCAATATGAACAGGAAGGAACCGCACCAAAGTTATATGTGAACTAAGATGCCAAGAATTATCCTGCAATTGGTCTACAACGAAGGTAAAAAAAGTACAACAAAATAACAAACTGAAAGAAGAAAAAAATATCGTCACAATGTTGACAAACCACAACAATACAACACAATTTAAATTAATGACATCTAATGACACTCTGAATGTGTTCCACATTGAAGAACTAGACATCTATGAATGCCCCCAAGTGATAGCTTAGAATGTGAGAGGATTGGATCAGGCCGAAGAGTGGAGTGATGCTTAGATACTCCAAAAACAACTCTTGTCGGATCCCATTGAAGTTTGATCTGTATTGGATTAAAATGTGAAATCCAAGTGTGCCCCAAGAAAAGTTATATTGCGAAAGGGTAATTGATTGTCGAGCATAGATATACACCACGGGAAAGAAAAGTGATTATCGAAAGATGATCTAGAATGATCATGAGGAGTGTCGTCAAATGGTGAAATTGTTGAACTGTGTTATTCAGTTGCTGAAATTTGGTCAAACATTTTCTGAATGTTTTGATTTTGACCAATTTTATACTTTTTTTATTTTTTTGTATTTTGGAAACATTTTGAATGTTTTTGTAACATATTTGAATGTTTTTGAGTTTTTGAAACATATTTGAATGTTTATTTGTATTTTGAAACATATTTGAATGTTTTTGATTTTTGAAACATATTTGAATGTTTTTTAATTTTAAAACATATTTGAATGTTTTTTATTTTTTTGACTCGGTAAAGGGTTGCACAGTCTGAACTCATGTTCAAACAATTGTAAGCATTTCATTCCATTGGCAGAAATGTAGATGATGTAATGATAGGATGTCTCACTCCACTTGTGACTCCACACAACTAGGAAGATGTGAGGGCTCATCACCGAGAGCCAAGAAGGATGTGAGAACTAGGTGAATAGTGATATGAAAATGAAGATGATGGATGCTAAGACACAAGGTGTAACAATGATCCATGTGAGAAAAATGTAACTCATCTCCAGTCAAGATTATCTGACTGATTCCAAGATGATTCCACTTTATAGGTTTTGACTAGACTTAGATCCATAGATGGCCTACTGATTGGAAAGATCCAGTTGAAGGAATTGTTGTCTCTCTTAACATGAGAAACTAAATTACTTCTTGGGATGTTTTTGATTAAGCACTTTTGATTTAGATTTTATAAAGGCTTTATTGATTTTTTTTGTGAAGGACCCCCTACATCTTGCCCCATGCCACCAGTAAGAGACAAGGGCTCAACACTGAAGACAAAATGTAGGCGAGTAAGGACATCTTCCTCCATTCCCAGTCTCATACTACTAGTAAGAAGTATGGGCTCATCACCAAAGACTGTGAAGGATGAAAGGTGTAATGATTGATTTTTTTTTTTATATTTTATATTTGATTTTCCTTGTATTTATATATGTGCTTATTGGGAAGGAATATTATTCCTCCAAGTCTCGGCCACATGCGACTAGTAGGAAGGGTTCAACACCGTAGACTGAGATGGACGATCAAAAGGTCCAAGTAAAGAAGTTTAGTGCTTTCTGTTAAAGAGAGAGCTTATTTGAAAGGAGGAGTTTCCATCAGTAAGCTTTGAGACAAAACCATAGGTAAAAATATCTGAAATGGTAGAAACCATAACAAGGATGAGACACACAATGCCCAATAGGAACAAGGTTAACCTGTGTCATAGAAGGTGAAGAATGTGAAGATATGATAATGTTATGATTAAGATATCTGCCAATGGATGAAACAATTAAAATTGTTTGAATTATGAGTTAACCATGCAAGTGGCCTTCCTAGTGTGGAGAGAACCCATGGAAGAAGATGTTTTCCTTCTAGGTTTTTGATGTTCAAATAATGTTTTAATGATGGGTTTGATATGAAGTTTTATTCTCTTTTTATGCTTTTTAATTTTTCTAAAATTTGGAGGATGAAGGTTTGCAATGGACTCATCAGGAGAGAGGTCCATGTTTATGAAAGTTGAATGGTCCTGATTTACGAGACTTGGGCAGATGAGATCCAAGTCAAAGGAGTGAATCAAAAGATTCAAGGAGTCCTGATTTACGAGACTTGCATGGATAAGGTTCAAGTTAAAGAAGAGAATCCAAAGATTCATGAAGTCCTGAAAGTATGAGACTTGGGTGGACAAGGTCCAAGTCAAAGGAGGATGAATCAAATGATTCAATGAGTCCTTGATTTATGAGACTTGGGTGGACAAGGTGGTCCAAGTCAAAGGAGAGAATCAAAATGATTCAATGAGTCCTGAGATATGAGACTTGGGTGGATGAGGTCCAAGTCAAAGGATGGAATTTCAAATGTTCCAATTACGAGTCCTGAATTATGATACTTGGGTAGGAAAAGATTACAAGTCAAAGGATGAATCAAATGATTGGATAAATGCTTTATGAGAAATTGGGTAGACGATTTCAAGTCAAAGGAGAGAATCCAAGTCAAAAGATTTGAATGAGTCCTGAGATACAAGACTTGGGTGGATAAGGGCCAAGTCATAGGAGTAGAATCTAAATATTCAATGAGTCATGAATTATGAGACTTGGGAATTACAAGGTCCAATTCAAAGGAGAGAATCAAATGATTCAATGAGTCTTGAAGTAAGACTTGGGTGGATGGGTCCAAGTCAAAGGAGAGAGAATCTGAATATTTAATGAGTCCTAGTTACGAGACTTGGGATGAGATCCAAGTCAAAGGATGTATGATTAGATAAGTCTTCGATGGGATCATAAAGACCTATGTGATGTTAGAGGAGGATTGTTGATGTTTCAAGAATATGTTGAAATTCATATTCATCCATGAATGAAATAATGTAAGGAAAGAAGGATTGATCGTTAGATGTACACCTGAGGATTCTTATAGGCTGTATAGAATAAATATTCAATATGCCTCCGTCAAGGCAGTGGATTAATGGATTTGATGAAAGATTTGCAGTTAAATCTTGAAAAGGTTGTATAAGGATATTCCTAGGTATATCATACAACTCATAGAGTGTACACATGTAGATGTCTTGACATGTAAGGAACCATCATTGATGAGATGCCTTGCAAGAGTGATCATTTGAGGGATTGCAGACACACAAGGATGTGTTGTTATAAGTGTCTAAACATGTTGTGGTTGTGTTTTGACAACAAGACTAGAGATGTTAGGCATATTCGATAGTGAAAGAATAGAATCAAGCTCAATGGTGCCTTGATGATGGACCCTCTTCTGTAGAGTCTTTAATTAAATCAAGAGTTAAAAGGGAGTCTTGAAGCAAGTTTAATCTCTCGTTTGATGTTGGAATTATGTTGTCTAAAATAGGTTCAATGTTTGTTTAAACTAATAGAAGAAAATATAGAGAAGATATTGATTGGTTTTGAGTTAGAGATACTTGAATTTTTTCATCATGATCTCATTGAGTGTTAGTATGTACAGGAGGTTGGACAACATTCAACTCTTCATGAGAAGTTGTGGTAGTTGACATGTCTGCATTTTTGATAGCTTAGTCATTGAGCTCTACAAATATGTCTCCGTCATCAAGTAAGTCTTGGACATAATGACAGAGACTTGAATCACACATCATATAGAGTGGCCATCAATGTGATGGTAAATCACAATATGTATTATGATTTTATACCAATTATGGCTTAGGTTCCCCATTATAAAAGGGTCTTGTTATTGGATATTTCATCATTCTAGCCTTTACTAATTGATGAAAGACACTAGAGAGACTTTCTTCGAGGGGTGTAAACTTATGTTTAACTTTGCATGGAGTAGTGTCTTCGCTAGGTTGTATGATTGGATTTTTGGTTGATTGTGTGTATGTTGTGCAATTTCTTATCATTTATTATCCATCACAAAATTGTCTTCAACTTTGTTCCATTATCTTTGGAACGTCATTGAAAAAATTGTATTGTCCTCAACGGGATTTTTGTTTTAATGTATGTTGTGCACATTTTTATAATGACATTGAAGAATTGATTGATTGCATCATGTATTTATTGTGATGTTAGGGTTGTTGTTAATATTGTGATGATTAAGCCCATTATTTTTAGAATGAGGCTTGATTAAGCCTTTAGTGATAAAAATGAGGGCCTTTTCAATTTGAGTTCCCTTTTGATAACTTCCTCAAAACTATTGATATAGTGCATTTGAATGTGAAAGGATAAATCATTGTTAAGGTTTGAAATGAAGATGTTGACCATTGTTTTTTAGGGATTAACATGGGAATCAACTTGTGATTCCTATCCATCGTTGTAAAAATTGGCAAAGATTTCATTTGGTTCATTGTTTTTTACATTGCACAAATCCATCATTGTGACTTCAAAGTCAAGGTTGAAAGGGAAATGTTTTAGAAACTTATCTGAGAGGTCCATGAAGGTGGTGATAGATCCCTTTGGAAGGTGTAAAAACCAGTCCAAAGCTTATCCTCCTAGACTTTTAAGGAAAAGGCATAAGAGAAAGATATTGTTATATGCCACTTCATGGCATGCTATGAAAAATTATTTGATATGCTCTCTAGGATCAGTCCTTACCTTGTATTTTTCAAAATTGGGAGTCTCAAAATATTTTGGAAAGGGTGTGCATAAGATGTCCATGCCGAAAGGGTAAGGACACAATTCATCAAAGTTGAATTGTTTGCGTTGTTTTTGCATACCCAAATAGTGTCTTTCATCATTTTCCATTCCTGAGAAAATGATGAATTGTGTGAATCCACCATTGTAATGAAAAATGGGGGAGAATGAAAAAATGGTGAAGATGGAAGAGGTCAACCCTTAGAAAAGTGAATGCTAAGATGGAAGAGGTGAAGGTTTGAAAGCTTGACCCTTAATGCTAAGATGGAAGAGGTGAAAATGTTTTAAAGCTCAGACCCTTAGCAAAGTGAATGTTAAGATGGAAGAGGGGAAAATATTAGAAATGTACTCAACCTCTAGCAAAGTGAATGCTAGAATGGAAGATGGGATGAAAATATTGAACATGTGACCCTTAGCAACGTGAATGCTAAGATGGAAGTGAGATTGAAAATATTTGATTTGTTCGACCCTTAACAACGTGAATGTTAAGATGGATGAAGTGTGAAATGATGATAGACTACTCAACCCTTTACAACGTGAATGTAAATATGGAAGAGTTTGAAAAACAAAGTTGCTCGACCCTTAACAAAGAGAATGTTAAGGTGGAAGAGACTTAGTGATGACAAAAGGTTACTTGATTCCTTACAAAGTGAATGTAAGAAAAGAGGAGTGGAAAATATTTGATAGAATCAACCCTTAAACATGTGAATGTTAAGATGGACAAGGGATTTGAAAATATTGTTAGATTCGACCCTTAACAATGTGAATGTCAAGATGGACAAAGAGAAAAAGATTTGAAAGTGAAAGTCCAAGTATGGAACTCTTAGCAAAAGAAATGCTAAGATGGGAGAATTATTGTACAAGCTAAGTGATGTGCTCAAACTTTGACAAAGTGAATGTACAAAGGAGATGAGACTTTGACAAGGTTAGTTTTCTCAACTGTTAAAATGGATGTTTAAAAGAGAAGAGACTTAACAAAATGATGTGATCAACTCTTAACAAAAGGAGTGTTAAGAGAGACTAAAAGGTTTGAAATGTTAACTCTTAACAAGATGAGTGTTAAGAGAAATGAAAAGGTGTGACTTCTCAACACTTAACAAAATGAGTATTGTTAAGGAAAATTAGGGGATTGAAATGTTAGTTAGAGGACTCTTAACAAAATGAGTGATAAGAAAGATGAAAAGGGTTGAAATATCTCTAGATCCTTTACAAATTGAATATAAAGAGGAAAAAGGTGAAAGAGGTTGGCTTGCTCAACTTGTGACAAAATGAGTGCTACAAGAGGAGACTTAGAGACATGATGAAAGATGCTCAACACTTAACAAAAGGAGTGTTAAGAGAGAAGAGACTTAAGGAAAGATAGATGGTGAAGGTGCTCAACTCTTAACAAAATGAGTGTTAAGAGAGGAGACTAAACAATGGAAGGATAACACTCAAATAATGACAATGTGAATGTCAAAATATAGAGGTGAAAAGATGATGATGAAAATCTCGAATCTCAACAAAGTGAATGTGAGAGACAAAGGGAAAATGATTTGTTAAGGATCTCAGATTAGAGAAAAGTGAATTCTTTAAAAGAGATGAGTGAAAAAAGTTTTAAAGGGGTAGTCAATTCAACAAAGTGATGTGACGACGCAAGATGATGAATGCTTAAAGTTCAACAATGTAATGTTAAACTTAAGACTTGGAAAGATGAAATATCAAGGTGATCATGATGGTGCTTGACTGTGATAAAGCGAGTATCACGATGTCAAGACTTAGATGAAAAGGGATGAAATTGCTTAAGTGTGGATATAGATGTCCACAACTCAAGACTTAGATTCATTTGTAAAGAGGTGAAAATGAGAGAAAGGGGGATCCAAATAAGGAGTATTTGGAAATGAGCAAGAGATACGAAAGTGAACCCAAATAAGGAGTATTTGGGAAAGTAACAAAGATGTGAGAATGAACCCAAATAAGGAGTATTTGAGTACCACCAGGCAGTGCCCTCAATGTAAACAACTTTGGGGTAAATGTGGTATTCCTAAATGAATGATAAAGCCAAAGCACTTCTCAGACAGTTTTACCTTCACTGTAAATCTCTTGCAAACCTCAATTAATCTTGTAGAAGCTTTTGAGATTTTGGAATCTTGCAAATTATTGATTCTGGGTGATCCTAATTAGCCTCTCTAAGGTGGATTAATGCAATGCTATGAGCATATTTCATGAGGATTTTAAACAACGTTCAATGAGAAACTTGGAGTTGCATTTTAATAGTCATGGACTTCTCCTGGAGAGTAGGTTTGCAAAGGATTGGTCTACTTTTATAGCTGAGGGAGAGGACATGAAAAGTGGATGAGAGCTTGACCCAGTTCTAAGTCATAATATGTACTTACCTGAAATAAAAATTAGACTGAGTTATGGGAGTTACACATTTGAATGGGCAAGACATTTGGAATGGAAAAAGTTACATCCGGAAAGATTGAACTACATGTACAACAATCAACATTCCCCCATTTCTAGGAATCTAGAAGTGGAGTCCAAGTGAGTTGACTAGAGGTGAAGCAGGAGTTCAAGTGTAGTTAACTCAGGAATGTGGAATTAAAAATGTTAACAAAAGTCTGAATTGGCATGTTTGACTATGAAAATGAGGTGATATTTAACCAATTAAATAAATAAATTTAATTAGCTACAAAAATGTGAAGGAATTAATTAATTAACCCTAAGAGCAAGTAATTTAATAAATTGATTAATTAACTTAAATGGTAGGAATATGATTTAAAAGGTCCTAATTTAGTATTAATTCTAAATGGGTGTAGTAAATTATTAATTAAAATAGACTAATTAGATTTTAACTAATTCTAATTAGATAGATTAAAGTAGGCTAGAAATATGAGATGTATTTTTAGGGTGTCTACACTTGTAAACATGTTGTATCTACTTTCATATAAGTTATAATATCATTAGTGGGTTTAAAATCTTTTGATGGCCATAACATATGAATAATATATAGGAGTTAGAATGTAGTAGTTGATCATCATATTGAGCACTTGAGTCTTATTATATGGTTTTGAGGTTAAGCCCTTAAAGTGGCTAAGTTATTCTGCACGTGCATTGTGGGTATTATGATCATTTTGGTGTTATTTTGTATTTATTTGTGATAGGATATATCTAAGTAATTTCATTACAAGTGTGTATTAAAGTTTGATCTGAGCCATCAACTGCATCAAAACCCTAATTTTGAAGACTATATCTCAAAAATGGGTAGTGAATTTTTCTGTAATTTATTGTGGGTGTTTCAAAATTATTCAAGTAAGATCGGTTCCAAAATTTCAACTCGATTTTTGACTTGGGTGTGAAAAAGTTATATCACTTTTAGATTTTTCATAAATTCACTCAATGTGACTACAAATTGTGGAATTTTTCCAAGTTAGCTTTACATTTTTAGAAAGAGGATAAAAATTAGTTTGAGTTTGTTGCCGCAAGTTTTTTCATATGGTTCGGCCTACTTCCTCTCAAAACCTCAAACCATAAATTTTGGTCTTGATCCCTAAATCCTACTATTTTAGGGCATCATGGTTAGGCCTTCCATAAGAAGAAAAAATAATATTATCACTCTGGCTAAAACTCTAGATAAGGATGAGGTAATAGTTGAGGAGTTAGAGTCAAAAGGAGTAACTACGGTATCGAGTTTAGTGCTCAGGGTTTACCTCTAGTGGATCATAGGGTAAGTTAACTTGAGTATGATTTGTGAATCCTATAGCTAAGATGTGCCAATAAAAAGATGTAGAAAATAAATCAACAATTAGATTGGTAAAATAAGAACAACTCAATAAAAATTTAAAGGTTCATCATCATCTTCCAAATCACGGCACAACTCAATCATACTCAGATCAACCAAGGTGGATCTTCAGGTCAAAGTAATGTTGCAAACTAGCCAAGGTAGATCTTCTAGCGCCCTGAATCCAAATTCAAATACTCTGTAGGCCTTTAAAATTTTTGAAAGTGAAATGTGTAAGTTTTATGTAAAGGCTCCACTCAGTTGGATTAACCAAATGGATAATTTATTTGATCTACATCAGATCCCATCTGGATAAAAGGTAACCATGACATCCTTGTATCTGTGAACTTTTTACCAATTTTTGCCATCAAGTGTCAGAATGAAGATGGTTTGTCAAACAGAACAACACAACAAAGAGATATAATTTCACTATAGTTCTAGTGTGTCAAAGAATTAAAGGGTTCATCTAAATTAGAAAAATTATAGAAAACATGATCATTCAAGGACGTGCCATGTTTAGCAGTTCTAAAACCTATCCTTGCTATAGAAGAATATTACATTAAAGGAATATGAATGACCTATTTCTTGGGGGTCTTAAGGACCACATTGAGCATCGTAGGCTGTGTATGTTTGATATTGCTACTATTAAGGTTTGGGATTCTATTATCATGGCACATAGGGAAGAGGAAAAATTTCATTTCAACTAGGAGGCAAATTTCACTAACATTCAGATACCAAATAGCAGAGCTTTGACACCATCATTCCCTATGGAAATTTTGACTAACACCTTCAAGGGAATTGAAGAAAAGAGAGAAAAAAAGTTATGTTTTAACTGTGACAAGAAATATGGACTGGGACATAAATGTGTTGAAAAGCAAGTTGTTGATGTTCTACATTGAGGGTCCCAATGAAGAAGAAGAGAAGGAAAAGATGAAGAGGTAGAGGTCATTGTTCAAGAATAGAGGAGGGATTAGGAAATCCCCAACTAATGATATCATGTCATGTGAATTTCACGTATTAATCACCCCCTAAACCCTCAAATTGGTTGGAGTTCTTAGTAAAAATAGATGGGTAAAAATGTTAATTGACTCAGGAAGTACTCACAAATTTGTTATCAATCATAAGTTGGTAGTGTTTTGAACTATTTTATTTATCTATCTCCATAAATTTCAAGTAATGATCATTGATGGGGTACTTATTAGTTGTTCCCAAGAAAACCTTCCATAACATTAAACTCACAATGGGATATCAACTTGCTAAATATCCACTATGTATCTCCATTTCCATGGGAGGAGCAGACATTGTGTTAGGAGTTCAATGGCTTACCACCTTGGGAACCATTTAGATGAACTTACAAGAGTTTTTCATGTGTTTTCATACGCGTACTTCAGGGAGGAATTTTGAACTAAGAGGATTAAGAGAAAATTTTCTTCCAATTGGTGAGCTCTCACCAGATGAAAAAAATTCTTAAAAAAGGTGAATAGAGGGTTTGTGGCACAACTATTTTCATTGGAAGCACATCACATAAAATGGCCACATTATACCATCAGTATCATGTCAAAAACCCTATAGATGAATACTCAATTCCCTCCTGTTTGTAGATATGCTGAAGAGTTTTCCTCTAAAATGTTGGTAGACCATGATCATGACATCCAACTAGTACCCGGGTCAGCTAATAACCCAACATCAAACCTTATAGGACCCATATGTGCAAAAAAGCATGAGATTGAGAAGATAGTATACGAGAGATGTTAGAAGTAGGAATTATATTTCATAGTCAGAGTAAGCTTATTCTTCTCCAATAGTGCTGGTGCATAAAAAATATGAAAATTGGTGCATGTGTCCCAAACCTGTCAAATAGAAGCTGGGGAAGATGCACCCAAGGGTTGTAGTTCTGGTCAAAGAAGAACTAAAGAGATTATTGGTGGTAGGTTTTATCATACCTATGGATTATTTAGAATGGATATCCAACATAGTGCCCATACAAAAGAAACCAGTTGGTATTATAGTATGCATTGATTTCAAAGACATCAATAAGGCATGCCCTAAAGATGATTTTACATCTACCTAACATCAACATGAATTCTATGATTCAACTGCGGGTCACGTACGAAATCTTATCCCTCATGGATGTTTTTTCCATGATATACTAACATACAGATCAAGACATGAGGAGGCAGATCAGCATAAAACAAACTTTACAAACCCTTGGGGGACTTTTCTGCTACCAAGTAATTCCCTTCAGTCTCAAAAAATTCGGGGCAACCTATCAAATAGAAATGATAGTTAATCTTTCATGACATGATGAATAACATCATGGAAGACTATGTTGATGATATCCTAGGAAAATCCAAGACCAGAAAAGAACACCTAGAAGTATTGAGGCGTATCTTTCAACACCTTCAAGACTACAAAGTCAGACTAAATCTAAAGAAGTGTGTGTTTGGTGTGCAATCAAAGAAAATTACTGGGATTCATTGCCTCAAGAAGAGGTATTGAAGTAGATCCAGCTAAATTTATAGATATTTCTAAAATACCTCCACCAAATAACCTTAAGTAGCTACGCAGCTTGCAGGGAAAAATTCAGGCAATCCATTGTTTTGTCTCTCACCTTGTGGATAAGTGTCATCCTTTTACTCATCTACTCAAGAAAGATGTTACATTCCATTAGAGCCCTGAATGCCAGCAGGCCTTTAAGTTACTCGAGAAATATCTGACTAATCCTCATGTCCTCATGCCGCCTACTCTAGGCAAGCCTTTTTATTATACATCTAAGCCACTCAATGTGTTATTGGTGCACTGCTAGCCCAATACGATCTAAACCAAAAAGAAAGTGGTCTATTACCTTAGCCGCACTTTAATTACTTATGAGCTGAATTATCCCCAAATTGAAAAGGTTTGCTTAGTTGTTGTCTTTGCCTTTCAAAAACTCTGCCATTACCTTTTGAAAAACCATACTAAGCTAATCATGAAATCCAAACCTTCTTCCAAGGTAAGGAAAAAGTGTTATTTCTTATTGATGGAATCACGAGGTCTTGTATCCCTGGTAAATGGAACACATTTTGTCTTCACATTATGTGTTATATTACTTTAGAAGGTAAGTAAAAGAAGATATATACACATCACATTTCCATTTAAAACATGTTCAGACATAAGATTGTTATGAGCATTCCCTTCTATTTGTATATGTTGGTCTCTGCATCGATTAAGGATTTCTAGCAGGGTAAGGTGGATTCTGCCCTACACCATAGGCTTATCCTTCTCCTGTACCATAATGGAAAAATCCTTGTTCCCAAGGAGGTGGAGCCACCTGAGATGGACCTGGATGATGCTCTCACTCTAGAGAAATGTATGACTAAGTTTAGGAGAGGGAAGGGCACTTAAAATCTTGTCGAGGAAAAGGATTGTTAGAGCTAATATGAAGGGAGAAGCTTCCAAAAGCAAGGAAAAAGCTCACTCGGAGTGGGAGGAAATTTGTGAGAAACTCGTTCTCAGGATTCAGAAGCTAGAAGGGGATATTGACTCCATGGGTGAAATTGGCCAGGATTTGAGGGATAGTATGTGTAACTATGTCAAGGCCTCTAAACATATTTGTATATCCCAACAAACTATGAGAGAGGAATTTGCAAGGATTAATAATGTGGTTAAGGATCTACAGGAGAGGATGGACAAGTTGGTAAAGGGTCGAAGGCATGAGAGGTTTTAACTCCACCTGACTAGCTTCGATGAAGATGACGAGGGAAAGGAAATACTCAAGAAAGAAACTAATGAAAGTCATATGCTGCAAGGTCAACCCAACACCCCGGGAGGCCCCCTCAAACGACTCAAGAAAAATTAGTGGCCTGTTGGTTTTGGGCCTTTTGTCAAACTGTGTGCGAACTGTTTTTGTTTTTTATAGCGGTCTATTTTCCTTCTTGTGGTGTTTCTATGCGGGCCTGGTGTTCTCTGGGTTAAGTTGTTTTGACTTTGTTATGTGGTCATGCTTCACTTTTTGTTTCTTTCTTTCTATTTTCACGATGTATCTTTGGTTGTAATGGCTTTTGGAAGCCACAATCCCTATTTTATTGCCCTATCTAATAAAAAACCATATAAAGATAATATCTAAATTTGACCCTCTTAAATACCTTTTGTCAAAACTTAGACTTAAAATAAGGATGACTAACTATATTATTTTTTTGAGTGAGTTTGGCATTGAGTATGTCAATCAAGAAGCAGTAAAAGAACAAGTGCTTGCTGACCAACTGGCTGAAGCACCACTTTCAAGAATGGAACCCTTAAGTCTGGATTTTCCAAATGCCTCCATTTTATATATTGAAGAATCGTCAACTTGGAAGGTATATTTTGATGGGTCATTTACATTTAATGGCTCAAAAGTAGGAGTGGCCTTCATTACTCCCACATGAGATATTATCCCACAACCTTTCAGACTTAGCTTCCCATGCACAAACAACATTGCCGAATATGGAGCCCTCATTGAAGGTCTTAAAGTCATTATTAGATGGAGCATCAAACAAGTTGAGGTTATAAGCGACTCCCAACTGATCATCGAACAAGTGAATGACGAACACAAAGTCAAATATGAGAATCTTATCCCATACAAACACATGGTGGACACCCTGAAAGAGTAATTTGTTTTGATTTCCTTCCATCAAGTTCCATGCATGCCGAAACAATCAATGGATGTTATGGCTACAATTGGATCCTTACTACGTTTATCACCAGATGCCAGAGAATTTCAATTCCTTATCAATCATCTAACGGTGTCAGCCTATGACATGCCTAAATCATATTTGGTATGTCAAGTTGTTGGTCCCCTTTCCCCTGGTACGTTGATATTTACAACTACCTACAGGATGGTACCTTCCCTCCCAACATCTCCCACTCCCAAAAGATAACCCTTATCCAACATATAGCCCATAACACCCTACATGGGGGCACTCTTTATCGTCGAGGTTATGATGGGATTGTGTTACATTGCCTTAATTTTGAATAAGCTATCCAAGGAACCAAAGAGGTGCACGAAGGAATTTGTGGTGCTCATACAAGTGGCATGGTTCTTGCGAAGAAACTCCTATGAGTGGGATACTACTAGCCTACTATAGAAACAAATTGTTTCTAGTACATAAAGAAATGTATCCTACATCAAAATCATGGTAATTTGATTCATGCACCATCTCAAACATTACAATTTATCACAACTCCATGGCCATTTTCTAAATAGGGACTCGATCTTATAGGAAAACTAACCCTCACCTCATATGATGACCACAAACACATTATCACTGTCATTGAGTACTTTACCAAATAGGGGGAGGTTATTCCTCTCACTTATGTTACAGGTGCTCATATTTCCAAGTTCATCATGAACCATATCAACTGTTGTTACAGTATCCCTTCGGTCATTGTATCTGACAATGTAGACCATTCAAGAACAAGTAAGTGAAGGCCATATGCCAATGCTTTAAATTTTTCCAAAAGTGGTCTACACCTTCTTACCCTCTGGGTAATGGGAAAGCTAAGGCCACTAATAAAATGCTTGTTTGGATTATGGAGAAAATGCTTGGTAAAACAAACCACAGTTGGCATCTCCAAATCTATCCTACCTTCTAGGCTTATCACACTTCCATCCAAACACCTGCAGGTGTAACCCCCTATTCCTTGGTATTTGGCACTGAAGCCATTATACCCCTGGAGATTGAGCCCCTCTTTGATAATCTCCTTGCAAAACTATCTGGATAAAGATGAGGATTACAGATTTACTAGACTAGTAAAGCTTGAACTCCTTGATGAAAAATGCCTTCGCACCCTGGATCACCTTAAAGTTTATCAAAATTTGAATTTGTGCACACTACAATAAACATATTGTCCCTCAGGAATTTAAGGTAGGTGATCTTGTGCTTAAGGAAAACCAATTTAACACCACCAAAAAGCATGAAAAGAAAGGAAAATTTGAGCCTAGCTAGTTAGGGCCATACATTGTGGTGGTTAAATTTGGTTTCGGGGCCTATAAACTTGCATATCCTAATGGTGAGGAATTTTTTGAACCTATGAACATCATGCATCTCAAGCGTTTATATTCCTGAGATTGGGAGCATTCAAAAATCATAAAAAAAAATCAATCAAAAACAGTAAAGAGAAATAAATTCGTTTAAATGTGAAAACCATGCAATTGTGGCACTTTGAACAAGTCCTTTGGTGAAAACTGGTTTTCGACACCATGGGAGGATTCATTATTCACAAACATCTAACACCTAGGGGCATGATCACTTCTTCCAAGCTAGTCCTTCACGTGTGTTTAAAATCCTTTTGAGCCTATCCTTCGTGGCCTTGATCTGACTGATCCTATTCTTGTATATATGCGTGGAGTTTGCCCTTGTATATTCGCTGGGGGTATCTTTGCATCTTCATTTTCCTATACATAGCTTTAAAAAACTAAAAATTCAAAAAACCTAGAAAATCCAAAAATATTGAAAAAACCAAAAACAGAAAATCTAAAAACATTGGTAAAACCCTCCAAAATCCAAACACATTAGTAAAACCTTCAAAATCCAAAAACATGTGCAAAACTCAAAAACACTAAAAATCGAAAAATATTTTACAAACCATATTACTTAAGTGCTTTCTTATTCTAACACACAACATGCAGATCATATTGTGATCTTCCTTCATCAGAAAAGTTGGTTTGCTTGTTATGTCTGTCTTCCCGGCATATATCGTTACTCAGGGCAGTTTCATAGTGCACATTGTTTTTCATGGGACTTCTATGTCCTCCATATATTCCCTTGCATGTATCCTTACTTGGGGCATCATTTTAACCCTTGTCGTATAACTCGAACATTTGGGAACTGAAGCTGGATAACAAAAACATTAGTACAACTCTCTTGAACGTTGTTTGTTTGAGGATGTTTGTCTATGTTTGTTTGTTTGCATTCTTTCTTGTTTACTTTCTCGTACTACATTGCTTTATGTATTTTGCTTTGAGTTAGTCCTTTATCATGGAACAAAAATCAATATTAAGGCTTTTCATGTCATTCTACCCTTTTGTTGTGTGCTTATATAAAATAAAAGCTACTTCCAAGCTAGATGGTACGACAACTACATCGTGATCTTCTTGTTCCCCATATCTCTTGTCTTCCATTCTAATTCACTTTCTTCCCCCCTCCCTTGTTTCTTCCACACGAAGAGGCCCAAGATCAATTTTTCAAAATCAATTAAATCGAGCAATGGCCAACCAGGCCCAGTTAGAATCCCAGTCGCTACAGTGTCTCATTCTTTTGTTGTGATCATTTTCTTCTTCTTTTTGAGCGTCAATCAACCTCTTCTATCACCCCATCGACACTCGAGGGGGAATCTGTTATCCTACTAATTTTTCTTCTATCATTACAAAATTTAATTGTCTCTAATTGTCTACTATCTTTGAAGTGGTGTTGCTTGCTCTACACCACATCAAAGAGGGGCAAATGTAGACACATAAATCTGACTACGCAATTTTAATACTAAAATTACACTTCTTATCCTCTTTTCTATCATTTGGTTATAATGAGCGTATTTCTCGCTAATTAGCTAACATTCCCTTCCATCTCGGTCAATTAACGACACTTCGTTTATTACCTAGTCTCCTCCCTCATTCTGGATACAAATTAACATTACTTTGTTAGTTATAATTCTATTCTATTAATTAACAAATTAATCAATATTTATTAATTAATAAATAAATTAATCAATATTAATTAATTAACCTTTCAATCTTGAATTTTCCTTCCCATTAGGTAAATCCCCCTTTCTAATAATTCAGATTGCACTAATTTCCCTCCAAGTGGCTTTTACAAGCCTAACTTGGTCTATTAATCAATTCTAATTGATTAATTTAAATCACACCCAACTCCCATGAGTTGTAAATTCTAATTAATCTTACCTAATCATACTTAACCATTCATAAGCATACTTATCACTTTCTAATCCTAAAAGTTCTTTTCATCCCACATTCATGAGAATGAAAGTTTTTCCAATATGAAAAACTATATAAAGAACCTTACCCCCTTTACACCTTTTTTTACAACATGTCCTTGTAAGACATTTGCATATGATAAGAGCATTTCAATATTGGAAGGCTTATTGATCAAACAACCTTTTCCCTTTTCTACTTGGCTAAGAGTAGTAAGAGAAGAACCAAAATGGCAATTAAGCCATATTGGTGAGATCTCTTCCTCTTCCTTGGAGAAATCCTTTGATCATGCGTAGTTGCATTTGAATTGCTAAAGGAAGTATCTACAATCTAAAGCTCATCTAAATAATGAAAGGATGCATTTGATCTTTTTAATGTTTAATGCACTAGTTTAAGATTTTCCTTTATGCTTTATCTTGATGTTTATGTTTGATTAACTAAGCTAGGAATCTACTTGGTCTTAGTTTCCTTTCATTTGACTTAGATTAGTTTAACATGCACACAACAATAAGGCTATAGTTTCAAATAAAATGTGGATGCAACATAATCACTTTTACCCATGCAGTAGGGTATTACAATATTTGTTATCATAACATAACCAATCTTGACCTTGGATGGAGAAAGATTTATACATCAAGAGAATGTCAAATAATAAGATGACTGTAACCATGATGTTGAATATGAAGCTTTACGAATTTAAGAACACACTTAAAACCCTATATCATAAATATGTGCAAGGCTATCTAGTATCAGATAAGTGTTGCACAACTGTATGAAGTAGATCCTACCCACAAGACCACAAATGAAGTAAAGAGTTATATGATGGATAGTCATTAGTATTAATCCACTTGCAATCAAGAGACTTAAGTAATGTAAACCTACAACAAAGTTATTATAAATATTTAGACAACGAAACTAAAATAGTGTGGTTAGTGATATTTGCAAATGTATTAAGCGAGTTAAACAAAGTGGCCCTTCTCTTTTGATGGATGATTACATAAATAAAGATATAAATTTTAAAAAAATGAACATATTTCTAGATATCGGAAGAAGCGTTGTTACACTCAACTAAACCACTTGACATCTGTAGAATTTTAACTCCCCCTAAATTTATTTTAGAGCAATGTATTAAGTGATGGTTAACATTAATTGTGAGTTAAACATAGTGGCCCTTCTCTTTCGATGGATGATTACAAAAATAAAGATATAAATTTAAAATATTGAATTTATTTCTAGATATCAAAGGAAGGGTCGCTACACTCAACTAAACCATTTGACATCTGTAGAAATTTAGCTCTCCCTAAATTTCTTCTAGAATAATTCTTAGTGAAGCAAAAACTAAGCTCTTCCCAAATTTATAATATATGCCTAGGGTGGTTCCTAAATTTCTTGTAGGGTTTTAATTTCTTGACAGAGGTGTTTAGGTTAGCGAAATTGGATGAAGTTGCTCTTCAGTCCTTCCTTGAGGTTACTCCTAATTTCGGGATCCAAATTATGTCTGACACAGAACAACTTACAATTGAAGACTTATACAACATTTTAATTTGTATGGCTGACCATAAATCTCCTGGACCAAATGGTCTACCATGTGAGTTCTACATAAAGATGTGGCCAATCCTCGGTCATGATCTCCACAAGGTATATTAGGAAGCTCTTGCTACTGGTTCTCTAGGTTCCATCATTAATCAAGGTTATATTAAACTTCTTCCCAAATTTGGGGATCCATCTTTGATTACTAGTTGAAGGTTGATTACTTTACTCAATGTTCCTTATAAGATCATATCTAAGGCTTTGGCGCTTAATCTTAAACCTCATCTCAATAAAATTATTTCTGCTAATCAAACTAGTTTTATGCCAGGAAGATACATCTTGGATAATGTTGTTACAACTACTGAAGGTATAGCTTGGGTTGAAGACTCTAACCAGAAAATAGTTTTTTTGAAGATGGATTTTGTCAAGGCTTATCATAGAATTGAGTGGCCCTTTATTCTTGCTATGTTGGCTAAATTAGGCCTTGGTAAAATTTTTGTATAACATGTGCAAATGATTTTTTCATATGCTAATGCTAGAATTTGCATATCAGGTAAGTTATCTCAAGGCATTGATTTGCAACGTTCAGTGAAACAAGGTTGTCCTCTTGCTCTGTACCTATTCATTTTAGCAATAAAATCCCTTGGTCATCTTTTAAGAAGTTATAATAATGCGGGTTTAGTTTAAGGCATTTCTCTTCTACATCATCCTATTCAATTGATTACAGTCAATTTACAGATGATACTTTCCTTCTTCTGGAGGAACGTGAAAGGTGCATTGATAATGCTCTTAATTGTTTAGACACCAATTGCAGGGCTTCAATTTCTTTGTTAAACTTGAAAAAAACTCAAGGTATTCACATGTCTTATACTGATCCCCCTCTTTGGGCTCTTAAGTATCAATGGAAATGGCTGAAACCTGATACATATTTTACTCTTCTTGGCATACCTTTTTCCTTTCATACTACGCCATCACAATCTTTGCGTCATGTGCTTGACAAGGTCAACAAGAAAGTTCTAAAGTGGATTAACATGCCCTTGTTGTTAGCTGGAAAATTCATTGTTTGCACTAAAATTTTATAGAGTGTACACATTTATTACTCCTCTTTTATGGCTCCCTCCCAGATAGCCTATAAGAGTCTTGATAGAGTTATCAAAAATTTCTTTTGGGGAAATAATCATAGTGAGATACTTTTTGAGGATGGGCTGACATAGTTGCATGATGGATCATGAGGTAGGAGGTCTTGGTTTCCCTAATTCCTACTTGCAAGACATTCTTTTAGCTACCAAGTGGACTATTCACTCGCTCGAAGGGGATGAGGCTTGGAAGATTATCTTTTGCTATAAAATTTCTAAAGCACATCCTATTGGGAACAAAATTCAGGGTTGTACTCATTGAATGAATTGGTTATTTACCCCTATCCCGATCAAAATTAGAGGCTCTGTCATGCTGCAACAAATTTGCAAAGGTTAGGTCAGAGTCAATTCTTTGCTCACTTGGGACATGTCGAAGTGTGATTTTCAACACCTTTCTCTCCATTCTATTTGGTGGTCCCCACTTCTCTCTAATCCCAAGGGGCCTCTTGTGTGGAATAAGAATTGTCAGAGCATTCAATTTCTTGACAAAGGTATTTTATATGTTGAGGATTTCTTTAATCATGACAATGCCACTCTTCTTGATTGGCCTTTAATTCGTGCTAAATTCAAATTTGCTTTTCTAAAGATAAAACTACTTATGACATTGTTAAGGAAAAATTAGATACTTTGAATATTTCCAATGTTGTTTTTCACTCTAGTCAGCAATGGTGGGATGTTTGGTGTTGGCCTAATTAATATAAGTTATCCAAGTTTTCCCTTAAACAAGCTTCCCACTAGATCAAGTTTAATTCTCTGCCTCTTACTGAGCTTAATCAACATTGGAGTACTCATGATTATGAAGATATTTGGGGCGCTCGCTTATGTGCACTCTGGAAGCATATTGCTTAGCCCAAAGTTAATTTGTTTGTCAGGGCTCTCTTGCATCAGGGTTTGCCTATTGGTCACAGATTACAACATTTGGGGTTGGATGATCCTAAGTGCCCAGTTTGCAGTGAACCTGACTCTTTTCAGGATGTTTTTATGTTTTGTTTTATCTCTTAACAACTATGGAGTTAGGTGGCCTTAGTCCCAGACATGACTTATGCTACTCTCTCTATGCATCATGTTCTTCTTGAAGATGGTATTGCTAATGCTAGTCTCAATTTACTTTGGCATGCTCTTAGACTTTACATTCTATTTGAAATTTGGAAAGTTCGATTGAATTTTCATTTTCAGCGACAATCATTTGATGCTTCTCTTAGTCACTCATTACAATTGGGCATCCTCAGTAATATCAAGCTGCAATTACACATCCAAGCTCAGAAAAGTCGGTTAGACCTTGATTACTTCAATGAAATTATGAACTTATTGTAGCCTAGTGACTTCCTTGTAACCTCTTGGCGTTTTTGTTGCCTTTTGACACTCTTGTTTTGTTTATTCGTTAAGTTTTAATATATTTTCTTGACGTTTCAGGGACCACGTTAACTTCTCTCGCCGCCCCGCCCTTATAATATATAAAGGAAAGAGGGGCCATTTAAGAATCTTTGATGCATCAAAGTTCCCACATAGTCGGAACTAAAGGGCCCAAGAAGTTTGTGTTAGTCGTGGCCCCCAAAAGCAGGCAACTCCGTGGCCCCAAAAGTCAATTCTCAAACCCAAAAAAGTTCTCCTTGCTTCCAACCGTTGAAACCCCATCCTCTAACCCCGGTTAAACCAAAATCTCCATTATCTCGTATTTTGCACGCAGACACAAAAACATTGCAGATAGCGTGGGGCTACGAGAAATGCGTGACGAAGAGAGCGGGATGGTCACATGCTTACGACAACACTCTTCTATTTCACGCTTTTCTAGCCCCCCTTAATGCCTCTGCATTAGCCCCCACGAACCCCCCGCTTAAAGCTCAGGGCCTCTCTGAAACACTCTGCAGGCGGCAAATTCAGCTTAATTGTGCTCCTAGGGTTTACAGTTCTCGGTGTTTATTCATAAAAGTTGAAGCATGTTTAATAAATATTGAGGTCCAGGGTCGCAGAGGTTCAGAGTTCGAGTCACATTGTTGCGGCCTCGAAATGTTAGTTCACAGGATTTTGTAGCGGCGGGTTTTTGGTGGAAATTTAGAGCCGTGTATCAATAAACAGGTACGTTGCATTTTAATTGTAATAAATACGAGCCGTTTAACATTCTTTTCAACAAATTTATGCTTGTAAGTGGTCTTTTACTCTGTTTTGTTTTTTTCTGTATAATAAACTCATTGTGATATAAAAGGTCAGTTTTCACAAGCTGTTGTGTTAACCTAAAACTTTGTGCTTTCTTGCACAGAGTGTTATGTTAAATTCTGATGATAGCACGAACAGAGCTTGCTTGCTCAGTCTGTTGTTATGTTATGTTATGTTAAATCCTGATAATATCACTAAAATTTACGTCATTTTACTTGTAAATGTAAATACACACCAAAGCACTAACGGGGTCCTTGGTGAGGCACTTACATTAGTTTGACTTTATTATTTATTTGGTAGCCTTTCTCAAGCCTAGGTTTAAGGCTTGTGTTAACCTATAACACCCTACTAACCCCTAGGGATTTGAACCTATAACCTGCAATCCACACCAAACATTTATATTGGCCTATTAGCTGCCATGGCTCCCCAATTTGGACACCCATCATTTATACTTGTATGTAAATCCGCACCAAGACATTCATGCATCCACAACTGGCCCTTTGTCTGGACTCTGGACTTTATTTTGTATCATTTCACTTGTAAATGTAACTCTGCTCCAAAAAATCAAAACCAAGGTCTTCCCTGGGTCTTCCCTGTGATTTGGCTTTGTAGTCTCCCCCTCAAGTTGAAGTTTAATTTATATTGGCATAGAACATGCTATATCAAATAAATAGAACTTGTGTCGTTTTACTTTTAAATATAAATCCACAACAGAAGGCCAGACCAAGTGTGTTGATGAGCTTGTCTTTGTATGACAATGAGGTTAAGATTATTTTGCAGGATGATGTTGAGCTTTGACCGTGAACTTGATTGCAACAACACTGAATGTCAAAATGAAAATTATATATGAGATGTAATACAAAGTCTACAGAGCAGTATGGGGCTCACAGACCCTGACTGTGCTATCTTCTGCTGCTCTTTGCCTATACTATTATTGCTGATCTTTTGAAAGTAGACGTAATCAATCAAAAGGCATACCTTGCTAATGCTTGTTCTTGAGTTCCATTCTCACCAATTCTTAGTGTCTTTACAAGTTTATAGCAAATCTGCTGGTACATCTGTGAATAAAACGATAAAGGTAAAGGTGATTTTTTAGGTCGCAGCCTAGCAACAATGCCACTTGGCATATGAGATATCCTCTTACTGAACAAGAGTATGTTTTCCCTTTACCTTACATGTATTGTTCAAATTCTGTGCCCATTAAGTTTTGACCTCACGACCAAGCTTGGAGTAAACCATATATATCTTGCCAATCGACTAGACTTGGAGAACATAATGAGGAAAGCGCGTACATTGCTGAATCCCTTCATTATGACTTGTTGAGTGTGTTACTAAAACATTAGTAAACTCTAGTGCTTAAAAGCAGTTAAAGAAGACGGCTCCTATTGTTTTCCAAGGATTTATGGAGAAATTTTTACGTAAAGAGCATGCTTGGCTAGTGGGCCATAATTGCAAACGAAAACACAAGACACAAGAAATTAGTTAGAAAAGAACGCTGCAAGTGTTTGCCAAACGTCTATGGAGAAAACTATACATAAATTGTCTTTCTGGATAGTCCGTAATGGCAAGTATAGGCCTCAACAAAACATTTAAAAAGAAAGATGCAAATCTTTTGCCAAATGTGTGGAAAAGATTTTGTGTTTATATGTTGTATTGCTGTAGAAAATATATCTATAGTGGTGATTTGACAATGCGAATGAGGTTTCCCCTCATTTGTGTGTTTTTAAGTGTTGATGATGTGAAAATGTGACATGAAACCTATTTTTTTTGTTGAGAGTAAGTTACTAGGATACTGATATGCAGTTATTTAGAGGCCCCAACATATAATATGGCCTGGATCTTCTTATACCAATGTATGTGCATGTGTACACACACACACACACACACACATATAAGACAAGCAAACACAAACTTGTATTTGTATGTAAGTAAAAGAAGACATGATATTAACAATCTGAAAGTTCACAAATATGTTGATTTTAATAGCTATACATGTTCAGAATATAAATGTCAAAGTAACAAAAGAGCATCATAAATTTTACAATTATTTAATATACTACACAGTTAGAAAAGATAAGTTATGGCCCCATGCAGAGGACAATAGAACATGTTCTAGTTGTTCTCATCAAATTTCTCATAGCACTTGACCTAAAACCAGGAATGTTGCAATTTAAGGTGAATGTGACCGACCTGCAATGACTTGTTCAGTTTTATGTACCATCACTGCTGCAGCGTATACACCTTAGCTACAGGTGGACACTTAATCAGCAAAATAGCCCGCAACATTAATGAACAACACTGTAGTCTTTAACGTTTCAAAGGTGTCTGATGTGATCGGTATAGTCCAGCTTCTACCTCCTTATTGTACAATTTTATGGTGATTCTCTGATTCACTAGCAGAGTGGCATCTTAATCTTAAACTACTAGACTATATGCAAAACAGAAAGACATTCATTTTCCACCTGTGGTATTTTGTTGATCACACAATTAAAGACTACAAAAAGTGAACAAAATCCATGATTCCAACCATGATAGTGAATTGGCCACTTGTGAAGGGAAAGTGTAGAGTAGTCTTTAGAAATTTGAAATTACTAGAAGTAAAAAATAAATAAATTTAGTTGTTAGAACATAAATTTTCTTTCCAAGGAAAGTCATATTGCTGCTCATCTTTAAGAAAGATAGACAATATTCGTTTCTCAAACTTATACTTTTATACCATTAGGATCAAGGAGTGTGGCATAGAAAATTCCTGCAAACCTACCACAGAATCTGATTTGACTATCCAATCCTCTACTCCATAATGTGCAATTTATGTGTCAGTCAAAGGTAGCTTGTTCAAAAAGCATTGACATTTGGACCTCCATCCAACATGGACCTCCCGTGTTCAATGACTCATTTAAGCAAGAAAAGTTAATACACACCAGTTACAGTACATTCCAGAATTGACCATACTGATGAGCCAAACCCTGGGCTCAAATGTTGGCAACAAGATCCTTATACAATGGAAATTGTGAACTTTTTTACAGGTTATTAGACTCCAAATATTCTCTGCATTCATATCTACCGAGGCAAGAAACAATTTCAATTAATTATGGCATCGTTTCTTTGCAGTGTACATGAGACCGCCCATTGCTTTATGAAAAAATTAGGCCATAAAAGCAAATTCTAGGATGTTGGAAAAAGCTTCAAAACCAAGAAACCACTAGAAAGATGAAAATAGGATTGACATCACATATTTACTCTCTCCATGGTAAAATATATTTTAAAGGAGCATGGCAATAATTGAATATGGCCGTCAGAAATGGCCTGCCAAGTTCTCTGGGCTGTATCTTTGAACTAATGTTGTCTTTTCCTTGGTTCTCACTCTTTTTGAAATTTTCTTTTGTTGATATCCATATACACCTACGAGGCAAAACCCAGTAATTGTGCATGAAAAGCGATTGAGATAGAGTTTGATGTTGCATTTGTTCATGGAAGATGTATAAGATGTGAAGTACGTTGAAAAAATTTATAATCAAAGAAAATGTGAAAGTTCAAACAACTTTTATCATTAATCTCTGACTTGGGAATTCCTCCTCGCCTGTCATGTATTCTTTGAACTAAAGATAGACAATGTGTATGTTTTTCTTTTCAAAATTTTGCAAAAGGGAAAATACTAGCATGTTTTGCAAGAATTAGAGACAAGGATTTTGCAAAGCAAAAAAGTAGATAGATCAATAAACAATCTTGTAAAATAAAAGTACGTAATGTTCTTCTGAAAATCTTATGAAACAAATGGTGAGAATATGCCAATAACTTTTTGTTAAAACCTCAAGGCACCGAAACATACACAACTAGGTGGAAGTTGAAGCCAAATTAGGAATGCAAGCTTCACGTGGTAATAGAGAGGAAACCTGCAGACCAGAAACACCAAACAAAATGTAAGACTTAAGCTAATGAATAGCAGCAATGGAGGAAAAACATATTCATTTTAGTTTGTGCATGTTATCATTTTGTTAAACACCCAGATAATGGGAAAACATAAACTAGGAACAAAAGAGATTACAAAGAAAACATGGAAGCAGCCACTACCTACAATTTTTCCGTATTCACTAAAATTAACTTTCTAATTGATAGCTACTCAACAAAATTTTCAGTATTTATGTAGTAATAAAGAATCATTACATGGATTTTAAAAAATAAAAGACAAAATCTGGCTCCCAAGAAAGGGGTGAGACTTCTCATAAAAAACAGATGTCAGCAGCCACTGACACCTCTCCTGCCTCAAACCTCAACAAAATAGTATCCAATATCCAAGCCTAACCAGTAAAATAAGAGAAAAGGGCATTCCCGATCCAATTTTGGGAAGGTCTTTCATCCAATTGCTTACCTGCTATGATGTAATGTCCCTTTTTGGGGGGACTCAGAAAATGGCTCAAAGCTCACAAATCAGATTTATAGAGTTGTTGTTACAAAGCTGTAAACCTACAAATTAAACCCTTTTCTAGGGCAGCAACCTGTTTTGGGGGTTTCAACCCCACCTTTGTGCCTTCAAAACCCTTTCAATCAGCTCCACTTAAGTTTCTTAAATTGTGATATATCAACAACAATCATGTAATGCAAGAACATTGAATTTTAAGACCCTAGATTTGGACACATGAATTTCAAAAAACCCTTATCTGCAATTACTTTAAAAGTTCACAACTCAACATTGTGTAATGTCCCCTTTTTTTGAAGACCCTTAGTCTATCTTTCCGCATGGGCTTTTGGGATGTTGCAAGGGGAAAACTATGCTAGTAATTGAATGATATTGCTTGGAGAGTGATTATAATCATTTGTCATCATAAAGCAATATTCATTTAATTATTAGTTCTCATTTAATCATGGATGCTAAGTGGTTTTTCCACTACTTTGTATTATTGCTCGCAAAAGAAATTTATTGAGCAATTAGTGTAATTTATTATTTAATTTAATTCCCAAAAATACAAAATTAAATGGGGATTAATTAAATAATATTAGAGTGGCTTTTAATGTCAAATAGACTCTCAAAAAGGGGACGCCACACATAGGGGGGGAAATAAATTAAAAGGGATAATTTCAAATTGTGGTGTTCCCTCCAAAAAGGGAGTTGCTTCACCTTGGGAGAAAACTATAAATATATGTTTTGCCATTGAGGGATAGGTTATGTTGATGAATTTTTTGATTTCACTCCATGCTTGGAGTAATGGGATGTATGCCCTAGCTCTCTCTCTCTCTCTCATTGTACGATTCACTTGGAGCCGTTGTTGAAGATATTGCAGACTCTATTGTTCTCCTTATTGTGCTCTATTGTGTTGAAGTGTGTTTGATGCATTGTTTTCTCCATTCTAACATTGGCGACTTGGCTTATATGTTGGTGCATTAATTTGCTGAGTTAAATCTGCATGTTGGGGTTCCATTTTAAGTGCTTTTGGAAGGATTTTATAGCGCTAATGATATGTTGTTAATGTTGCAATTAATTCAGCCATAGCGACTTGGAATGGTGATGGTTTGATCATGTTTTGATGCCATAAATGCTAGATACGAAATCTATCACGTGTTATTAATTATTTCAGATCAAGGGGCTAATATTTTGGGGTGTTTGGAGACTAGGAAAGAGCTGGAAATTATTTAATTAATTTTCTCTAACCCTAGCAACTTGTACTTATATTTTCGGGGTTTGTTTGAGGTGGTTTCAGGCATCATAAAATTCAAGTCTTTAGTATTTTGGAAAGCTCTTGATTTATAGAATAATCTACAATTTATTTGGTGAAGAAATATTGAGTTTTGAGGAAGATATTAATTTTTTAAGTTTTCAATTGTTCTGGTGTATTTTCATTTATTCCACTGCTGCATTATTTTCAGAACTGGAAGCCATCTTTGTCCTAACTAGTTCTCCCATCTAACCCACCAGCTTGGCTCACTCCAACCCCATTTGGGTTGTATTGAAGTTAACATTGAGTTATTTGAGGTCAAACTAGGAGGATTAGTCCTTCTAGCATCAATTTGGCTGAGTAAATTTTCAAATTTGAATAATATCCCAAAAGAGGATATTACACATCGGAAGCTCCAAAATTCAAGAAACTTAAGATATTGGCTTTAAAAATTATGAAGAACAAACTAATAATTCCATATTTGCTAAATGCACATCACACATACCACATTTACCACTCCAAGGTAGGTCGCTCCACTCTAAACAAATATAATATTGCACCAAAAACACCACACATGCAAAAGAAAGATACTTTATTGTTGTTCAAATCAGCTTGCACACGTAAAACCTCATGAAGCGTTTTCGTCCTTCAAAAGTTTCCCAACCAAGGGTTTTTCGTCCTTGGATGAGGACCTCAACCGGGTTTTGTCGTTAAGGGAGAGAGAGTAAATGGGCTACACTAGCCAACTTTCACCAAGATAAGAATAATCACCAAAAACATGAACCATTAATGCCCAAGTGGCCTCCTTAAATAGCCACAAGGAGTGCTTAAAAACATAAGAAATGATGGTCGGCCCCTTTAAGTAAGTGCTTTTAAATATTTAAAAGGTTATTGGAGCCTACATGCTCACAGTACCATTAATACTAAACTACTTAATTTACTCTATCGGAGCAAAAAGACTTCCAATAGGATAAATCATAAGAAATGAAAATGTACAAGGTTATTCAACTTTCTTGGATTCCGACCTTCGCCGGGGGTTTTCAAGGAGTGGGCTAAAAAAGTTTGGAACACAAAAGGTGAGTACTCAGTTTTGTTTATCCTAATGGATATTTCTTGATCCTCTTTGCTACAATCACCGATCGTGAACTCATTTTTCAAGGTGGACCATGGTTCATAGGAAGGGCTGGGTTATTCATGAAACCTTGGCACCCCATGTTTAAACCGGACGAAGAATTACCCTTCGTAGCCCCTATATGGGTAAGACTTTTTGGGCTTCCAGCTGAGTATTGGAATCAAAATGTTTTCATGGCAATTGGCAACACGATGGGTACTTTTATGATGACTGCTGATGCTTCTCTACAACTGGAACAAATGATATATGCAAGGATTTGTGTTTTGATGGATCTCAATAAACTATTGCCAACAAAAATATCTCTAGTCATAGAGAGGACAAGTGGGACCAAGTTTGGACTATGAAAACATTCCCTTTAGATGTCGTTTATGCCATGAATATGGGCATCTGGTACAGGGATTGTAAGCATAAAGTTTTAGAACAATAGGGGGACAAAAAGACTAAAGATGATTTTATTACTCCAAAGAAGAAACAAACGGCAAAAAAGAACGGTAAGGAACAGGCTGAAACTAGTAATAATAACCGATTTGCTAGCATGCAAGAATAGGAGGAAGAGGAACCGGATGTAATTATGGAATCACAGGTGCCAGAAACACAGATGAACAAACAACCAGCAGCTGGTGGTTGAAGCCCAGAATTAGATGGTTATTTTTCAAGCACAACCGAATAAGACTGTGAGTGAAAACAAGGTAAAAAGCTATCAACGTAAAAATAAATTCCATGAGCAATTTCAGGAACATAATCAACGAACAAAAGAGATGGAAAGAATGGAAAAAGCTTTTGTTGTTAGAGACCCTAAGGTGTCACATCAAATAGAGCCTACCTTAGGAATGGATCAGGAAAAAAACAAGAAATTTAAAATGGATACCAACATGAAGGCTGGGAGAAAGTCAAATCAAGTTAAACTTCAGCAGGAGGGCCAAAAGTTAAGTAATTTGGGAACAATTGAGTCGGGACTTATCCCAATTTTTCCAAAGTCTTCTCAATGAAAGTGATCACTTGGAATATAAGGGGTTTGAAGGGCTCTCCTTCAAAAATTCAAGAACTTAAAAAGAATGATTAATACTGGCTCATCCCACGATGGTTTGTATCCAGGAAACCAAAGCATCCATTGATCTTATGTATGCAGCTAGCTGAAAACATTTGGCCTAAGCTAAACACCTTTCCATAAGCTCTCCCAAGGAGCTTCAGGAGGTATTGTCTCTCTTTGGGACCCAAGCATGATTACGGTCTTAAATTCCTGTGCAATTAAGGGTGCATTATGTTTGCATGCCTATTCTAAAATGGAAGACAAGGAGTTCTTATTTTTTAATGTTTATGCTCCTCTGGCAGTTTGGAAGACAAAAGACAACAATTGGCAGGGTATGACCTCTATTATCCAATCTTTCCTCAGTTGCCTATTATTTTAGGAGGTGGAGGTTTTAATACTATCTTGAATATTCAAGAGAAACAGGGAGGTAATCCCCATATTGATGCAAGTTCGAGTTTCATGACTCAATTCATTCAGATCATCATTTGGTGGATGTGCCTACTGTTAATGGTATGATGACATGGTCTAATAGAAGGCAGGGACAGATTGTATCATGGAAAGATTGATTGTTTTTTGATATCAGAAGGGACTGGTGGCTAAAGGGGTTGTGCTCCTAAGACAATGATTCTCAATAATAGTGGATCAAGATCACTGGCCGGTATGCTTAGAAATGGAAGAACTTCTCCATGCAAAGCCCTTTTAGATTTCAGCTCATGTGGCTTCGTCATAAAGATATTGCTAAGCATGTTCAACAATGGTGGGAGGAAGGAAAACCCAGGTTTGGAACTCAAATGTTTATGTTTGAGAGAACTACTTAAAATTCAAGCTAAAAGCTTGGAATTGGAGGAGTTTGGATTATTAAGGAAAAAAAAAAAGAATTCTAGATAATTGGCAGAATATTACATGCAGATCACCGAATTTTTACATCATTGGACCTTTTTAAGAAAGAATGTCTCCCACAAAAAGAGGCAAAATTGGAGATCACCAAAATCTGATAAAGACAAGAATAGATTATACAGAGATGGAACAGAAATGCAAAAATCCAAGAATCTTGTAATTCTCCAAAGAGATAGTCAAATAGGCTAAAAATTTAGCTTTCTATAAAAATCTAATGAGTTATTTGTTAGCTCAGGGCCCATATTGTATTTTTGTTTTATACAATTTAACTTCCATTACTTCTCAATAAAATTACTGAAACCCAGGATATATGGGGCACTTAGATTCAAAAGTCAAGAGATCAAAATACCATGATTAACGAATAACAGGACAAATATTTTCAAAATTTGTTCAGTTGTCCTAACACAACTTCAGGATACAAACCAAAAACTTATGCAACCAATTTTGGCTTAAAGTATGTTGGTCGCTGAGATCTGGGACAGATAAAATTTGACTCAAACCAGGGTGTAGATAAGATAGAGCTCAAAACACCTTTGAAACAAACTTCCACCTTCTTCCACCTTCAAACCCTTGTTCAAGATCTGCAATTCTTACAGCCCAAGCTATACCACTGGAAAATACTGGAAAATTTATTAAAGGTGCATTTGATAAATGGAAAATGGATGGAAAATCCTCTTAACTAGGAGAAGGGTTTTCATCCTTCTACTAGAATCTCTTAAGGGTTTTCGTCCTCAACAGATGAATTATCCAATCTCTTCCTCAGTTTTCGTTATTAGAAAATTATTTTGTAAAAGCTCTAAGCTTAACATACAAATCAAGATTTACAGGGTAGACAAACCCCTTCAACAAACAAGTAAACTTGCTTTTATAGTGTCATGGGCCAAATGGCCTTCCTCATCATTCCAATCAGATTGTGTCAACATTTAATGGCACCCTTTTTGACATTCAAAGAGCATTTTCTCCTAGGGGAGGATAATAATTATAAAGTGATATTTCTTTTTTATCTTAGATTTGGCTACTTTATGTGCTTTATATTTTCCTTTTCTATTTTTAATCGGACTTTATCATTAATAAATTATATTAAAGTGCTTATAATGTTATTTTATATTGCACTTTTTAATTAATTTATTATGATAAGTTTCTAATCATGCAAACAGTTTAGGTGGGAAACAGAAATCGGGCTAAAGGTCTTTGATCAGTGTCAAGAGGTTGAAAGACTTAAAATTCAAGGTAAAAGCTTGGAATTGGAATGAGCTTGGAGATATTAAGGGAAAAAAAAAAGATTCTAGAAGTGGCATATATTAATGATTTCATTGACATTCAGGTTTCTCTTTGGACCTTTTCAAGAAAGAATGTCTCCTAAAAACAAAACTACAAATGAGATTAGAGAAGAAATTATGTGGAAGCAAAAATCTAGGATTCAATGGTTAAAGGAGGGTAATAAAAATTCAGCTTTCTTCCATAAATTTTTGTTAGCTTGGAGGGCCCATAATTATATCCACTCCTTGTCCAAAGGAGAAGGAACAAAGGTATATTTGATTCAAGGGATGCAACAGGTGGCTCAACAATATTTTCAGCATTGTTCACCTCTCAACCTCTGGATCTGAACTCACAACAACAACTTTTGACCTATTACTTAGCAATATATCTCTCCACAAGATAATGAAAAGTTGACTCAACCTGTTACGGAAGAAGAGCTCTGAGGTATTGTCTTCAATATGAAAAGAGGCAAGACTTAGGTAATGGTTTCCCAATTGAATTTTTCCAGGCCTTTTGGGACATTATTAAAGGGGATTTGTTACAAGTGGTGGAGGAAGCAAGGATGGCTAAAACCATGCTTAAAGAGATAAATAAGACTTTCATTGCTCTTATCCCTAAAACTAATGAAGTGGAAGATATCTTTGGTTTCCGACCTATAGCCTTATGTAATGTCTTGTATAAAATCATCACCAAAGTTATAGCGGAAAGACTAAAACCCCTGTTTTATAAGAGTGTTTCTCATGAGTAAGGTGGATTTGTTCTCGATCGTCATATTCATGATGAGATTGTGCTAGCTTAGGATATCTTGCACTCTATGGACATACAGAGGAACCCGACAATGTTTATTAACTGGATTTATCCAAAGCTTATGACAGAGTGGATTGGGTTTCCTGGCATGGTTTTGGCTCAATTTGGGTTCTCTATCGAATGGATTTAATGAGTACAGGCCTGTATCTCTTCTATTTCCTTTGTTGTTTTAGTTAATGGCTTTCCTTCAGAAGTTTTTGGAGCTTCCAGGGCATTCGACAAGGAGACCCCCTACCATCTTCCTTATTCATTATTTTGGTGGAATGCATGGGGAGGCTTGTCAATAAAGCATGCCGGAAGAAAAAAATTCATGGAATACAACTGGCTAAAAACATTCATCCAATATCTTGTTTCCAATTTTGATGACTCAACAATGCTCGGAAGAGCCACCACTTTGGCAGCTAAACAAATCCATAAGGTGCTTCAAAAATTTTTTGGTAGCCACTGGTCAGTTGATCAATCAAGGAAAATCCAGTATTTTCTTCTTTCATTGTTCTAGAAGAGAAGAAGACCAAATTCTGAATATTTTTTATTTTAATAAGGGAGTGCTTCCTTTACAATATTTGGGTATTCCTTTAGCCTGTAAGAAGTTGAAGGATTGGTAGTGGCTAATCAACAAGTTTGAATTAAAATTACATAAGTGGACTAATAAATGGCTTTCTTCAAGAGGTAGGATGACACTGATCAAATTTGTCCTGCAAGCTCTGCCAATATATGTTGCATCTGTGTTAAATATTCCTGGAATTATCTTGAAACAGGTAGATTCTATATGCCAAAAATTCTTATGGACTCGAGCTCGAGATAAGAAAAAATGGTCCTTAGTTAAATGGGACACTTTGTGCCGGCGAAAAAGGAAGGTGGTTTGGGATTTAGATCCTCACCCAAGCAGAACAAAGCCTTAGATGCTAAACTTTATTGGAGGTTGCTTGTTTATCCTAATGATCTGTGGGCGGCTACTTTCAGAGCAAAGTATGTTGAAAGTAATCCCCCAGAGAAAATCATCAAATCATCCCTCCCTAGTAGAGTTTCTCCGACATTGATGTTTATCAGAATGGGAGAGAAAACTATTAAAAGGAAGCTCTTCTGGATTGTTAATAATGGGCAATTAGCTAATTTTTGGACTGATTCTTGGGATGGACAACCCCCTCTTATCCTTCAATTTCCTCAATTTCAGACTATTATGAAGCAAATGCAAGATATGGGATGGGTTAAGGTAGCTCATTATAGTAAACCGTCTACTAACCCCTGGGAGAGTGGAAAAGTTTGGATTCTGGTTTCTGAATGGCCGCTTGTTATAGACCATGATACTCAGGTTCTGTTGCATAATGTCTTGAAGGACAGTCCTCTTTCTTTTGCCCCATTTCCTGACAAGCTGGGATGGGGACTTGACCCTATTGGTACGTATACAGTGTCCACTGGATATACCTCCTTGATGATAGATAACCCTCATCCTCTGCAGTTTCTCTTCAAGCACTTATGGCAACCGGGTATGTGGCCTAAAGTAAGTTCTTTTTTGTGGATTATTATTCACACAAGAGTCTTAACAGGGGAACAACTTATGAAGAAAGGATATAATGGCCTTTTCAAATGTGGTTTGTGCTTGGAAGATGAAGAATCTTCTATTCATCTTTTTTTCCTCTGTCCCTGGGTTAATCCAATTTGGAGACATCTTGCTGCTTTGTTTAAATTACAATGGAATGATTTTGTTTCCCTTGAACAGGTTTTTAAAGATTGGCAGAGACTCCTCCCTAAGGGACAAAATCTTCTCCCGGTGTTATGGAGTGGTGTGTCTCTTCTCCTATGGAATATCTGGAAAGAACGAAATAGTAGAATATTCCAGCAAATCAGCAAAGATGTATCTTATGTCTGGGAAAAAACTAAAATCAACATAGCTGAAAGCCTAAAACACAAAATATCATTGCCTCAAACTCTTTCTGTGGAATGGGAGCATATATGCAATCAGTTATCTCTTGATCCTAGGGATGCTTCTATGCCCCGGTTTCATATTAATAAGAGGATTGTAAGAGAAAGTCAATTGAAAGCCCCTTCTGCGGGTGTTGGAAAACTAAACACAGAAGGGGCTTCTAGAGGAAATCCAAGAAGAGCAGCTATGAGAGGAGTTGGTAGAAACAAGGAAGGTGATGTGCAGTTCATGTTTGCAGAGAATCTAGGTGTTACTACCAATAAAATTGCGGGGGTGAAAGCGGTTTATAAAGGCATGCAAGAGGCTTTAAAAGTAGGGTGGCAGAAAATTCAAATAGAAGCAGACTCATAAATCATTATGAAGTTGTTGTCTGAAAATAATATTGGTTCTTCTCCCAACTGGCAAATTGCTAAGGAAGTTTGGAAGATAAAAACATTGCAGGAGAAATTTCAAGAAGTTCAAGTTCAGACACATCCCTCGTGAAAGGAATAAAGTGCTGTATAAGTGTGGTGCCATCTTCTGAAAGCCCATTGGCACCTCTACACAGTAAAGCCACTCCACACAGACATAAATACAAATAGACCAGACATATATCACAACCTAGGTGGGAAAATAATGATATTGGCATCCTGAACATTACATCAAAGAAAATAATGACTTGTGATGATGTAGTCGCTCTAGGCTGCTTCCTCCCGTCTGTATGTTGTTTCGGTTAAAAAAACAAAGAATTATCATTGGAAATGGTGTTTGGAAGTTGGAATAAAGATTGTCGTCAATATATAACTAAGTGAGATATTTTGACAGTGCAAGGCGGTTGAGGGAGGCGGTTGAAAGCAGATATTTACTTTTGCATTCATGTTGTTTCACCAAATTAATTAACTCCAAACACTGTTCAACAAAAAACATTGCTTCAGAAAATACATATGCAAGACAACTCACACCATTTCACCAAATATATTAATTGTGAATACTGTTGCAATTATAATTATCCAAAATCCGGCAAACAAAATATTGGAGCTGCTGGAATTTGACACTTTCCAGCAAGGGCATCTTCAAAGGGGGATGCTTACCGGTGAAATAGTTGAATAAAACAAAATGGGCAAAACACCTTGTAAAAGATTTCAAACAAAGATATCATAATGACATGTCTGATATCATACAATTTTTTTAGAAAACCCATTTATTTTACAACATGAAATTAGATTACATCTTGAGCAAATGGACAAATTGCTTACATCATTTTATTGTACCAATTTACTGAAATACAATCAGGTATCTCAGTCATTTAACTACTGTTGGGAAGAGATTGAAGGTAATCAATACTGAAGTAGGGATTTTCTTGACAATGGCCCTAGATCTCACTCATTATAAATAAAATATGACCATATGTTCTTTGGGTCATTTTCAAGTGCTCCTAAAATAAGATAATAGTTATTTACATTACCTATTGCTCTGCACTGGATTTGTTCAATAAATGGTATTAAGTCACATTTACTTTGACAAAGACCCGTGCCCTTTCTTTCTTTCTGAACTATCTAATAAGATGCATATAATCTTGTGCATCTCATTATCATAGCTTAATTTGCTTGAAAATAGTTTGAACAATTTTCTTGGAGATGTGGGCCCATGGAAACCAAGCCTTATACTGATCAAGAATGGCAGCCCGTAATTATTTTGAAAGATCTCTCATATCCTCTAAAAGATCAGATGAAATGAACATTGTGCTAAATGAAGAACGATTGTAGGCATAATCATAAAGCTAAAAGTAAAACCAACTATACAAGGTATTTTGATGTACCAAACATAGACTAATTCACAGATATTCTGAAACCACCTGCCAATTCATGCAATGCTCCTGAAAAGATCAAGTCCATATAAATCACTCAAGCTTATCCGGATAGCCGAATTTGTCAGGAAAGAAACAATCTCAAACACAACTGAATACCCAAAAGGGACCCCAAAGAGCCTTTCTAAGAAGTTACATAACAAAGACCAGGGTGTACTCTCAACAGATAATCACATCAAACTGAATTTTAGTGATAGAGTCGCTAGGGTGCAACATAATCAACACGGTGAAAATTCAAGAGAACTGTTGGGGGTGACAAAATATTACACCATGTTGGAAAAATTACACGAAAGCTCGATAACTGAATTTCAAGGCGCAGTTCAAGAGTAAATGATTAGTTACATTGTCCAAACTCAGAAAGTTGTCATTAAGCTCCAATTTTGGGCCACAGACTCCAATGACACATTTTCTAGCTCTTTAGGAGAGAAATTTCTTTGTCACCTTGTTGTTAGAGTATGTAAGTATTTTGTTAAATTGATGCAACTCTTGATCTATTCTTTAATAAAAAAAAGTTATCATTAGAAGTTAGTCTTAAAGATCATACTGATTCTTGTTATATCTCAAGTACTCTCCACTAAAATTCAAGAGGAGTAAGGCATTCAACAAATAACAGTAAAATCCTGTGGGATTCAAGGAGTCATTGAGGGCCAATAAAAGGTAGGTTGATCAGCAGCTTTCAGTTTATTTGTAATGTCCCTTTTTGTAATGACCCCTTTCAAGGGTTTAAACCACACACAAGGGGATTTAGCCAAACACACAAATATGCAGATCTGATTTTTAATTGCAGCAGACTGTAAATGCAAAATCAACGACTGTATCTATCATGAAATATGCCAAAAAACACCATGAAATGCCTTAAATCCACTTGCCACAATTATATATATATTTTATGGAATAACAAGAGCCAAAATCACAAAGAAATATTGAAGAACTCACTGTTGGAAACTAATTATGAACTGAATATTGCAGCCACAAGAAAATTATAGATATATGGTATAGAAACCCTCAAAAATAACCAAACTTCAGATGCTAACCTTATAACATATTACAAATCAGATTATCAAACCAGTTTATCCAAATAGTTCACCAAATGCTCAAAACCCTACCCAAGGTAGGTCGCTCACCCTTAATAAATCAATAACAAACTGGAAATGAAAGATATATCTCTAAATCAGTCTCAAACACCAATCCCAAGCCAAGGAGAAGGGTTTCCATCCTTCCACTTAACCTCTAGAAGGGTTTTCGTCCTTCTAAACGACAAGTCGCATAAGGACCTTGGATACGAAACGTTGACGGAAACGTCCGTACAATAAATTGCCCCTAATAAAATGGTGCATATATATATATATATATATATATATATATATATATATGCCATAGTACTCATTTTAGAATTGTAAATTTGTAGACCAGAAGAGATAATTGATAAAGCACTCAAAATATTATGTATTCATTGAAATTTGAACTTCTAAAGAGTCATCATGGTTCAACATGGTTACAATTTCAATGCTTCACATATGCCATGGAGAAGGAATGGCAAGATAGTTGTACCAAATTGTATTAGGGTTAGGGTTCAGCTCCTAAGTGGGAAAAATGGACATTACCCATTTGCCCATGTTTCAATCCTAGTTTCACGATATCCGGAATATGAATCTAACAAAGATGACCCCTGAATTGGTTTACCTGAATTCTGAATCGTTCCATGTCTGCTTGCCTTTGATTTTCCCTGGCAGTTGGATCACTTTTGAGTCAACCAAATCATTAATGCATAACCAATTGCTCTTGATATAAGAATGTGCCTTCAAGATTTGAGAGTGGTATTGGAAGCATAAATGCCCTATGAAATCCTTCAATTGGCGCCAAAGTACAAAAAGGCAAGGCCGACTTGTATAAGAAAGAAAACACTAAAGAAAATATAAAATATTAGTAAAAAACATATCATGTAGATGCTCAATGTTCTCCTCATTCGTTTATTTGCCATGGAGAAGGAATGACAAGAAGACCCAATAATAGCTCTCAAGTGGGAAAAAGGGACATTACAGTCCTCCCTTCCCAAAATTGCTTGTCCCCAAGCAATAGCAAGCCCAATGTATCCGTTGTCCCACCTTCTTCTTTCCCTTCATTATGAAGTCCCACATCCTCTAATAATGAAGGTGACATCCTTGACTAAAGTATCCACAACCATATTATGCTTTCCCTTCACATACTCGATATCAAAGTCAAATTCTTGGAGTCTACTCATTCCATCACCTATACCTACATGTTCTCCCTCAATGGAGCCTTCTATCCGGATCATGAGAACACCATTCAACATAGCTTGCATGTAGGCTGAAAATAAATCACAACAGCAGTAAGTCTCCTGTGATTCCATCCAATTTAGCACTAGGGTGGCTTGGGGGAGTGTCTTCACTAGTGGAGCTTCACCACTATCCTTTTGCAAGGAAATTAATAAATTGCACATGAACACCGCTGTTCGTGACTGAACATTATTGTTGTCCAAGCAGTAAAAAAAGTGATGCAAATATGAAAATCCCATGTGAGCTTTACTGACTAATATGATATATGTAGAAGTATTAGGATACCCAAACAAGTACCACAAACTCACCATCTGTCAGCTGAAACATACCATAGGCTCATCCCAATGTGATTGGGTCAGAAACAAACTCAGCTGCTCTTCTTGTTCAACACCTTTATCTGCACATGGAGATAAATTTATCAATGAAAACATAAAGTTTCTTCCATCATTGCTTCTTCATGCCTCATGGGTATTCATGACAAACACTCTTTCAATGCTTGCAATTATCTCATTTTCTCCTCAACCCAAGTGACGGGTATTTGAAGACTCAATCCAAGGCTGTCCCAAACAACTGCTGTGACCAAAATAATGTATTTCTCAAAATCAAAAGTATAGCAGCTGAAAACACATCAATACTGATCATGTGATGTACAAACCTTTTTGAACCTCATAGAAAATTACTTCAACCCAAATCGAACCAAGAAGGATTAAATCCTTTTGAATCAACCTAAAATAGCCCAATCTCCGGTTGTCCAACCAATTACAACCCAAATGGGGTTGGAAGTGGTCAAGGCGGTGAGCTACCTTGGTGGACCCAATCAAATTTTTATGTTTCTCAATTCTGATTTTTATTACAAACTAATTAATCTTCAAATTGTAGCCAACAACTGAAAACTTCAAAATTTATGAGTGCTGATATGCTGTGACTGTCCCCTATTTTATACAAATGGGTGCATTTCAAACTAGACTTTTAGAGCTTTCAAATCGAACCAAGAGGGATTAGATCCTTCTTAGCACTTCAACCCTTCAAAATAACATCCAAACTGTCAGTGTAAGGGTTACAATCCATAAATGGGGTAATGGACAGTAGCCTCAAGTGGTTTCACCTCCTAAAATTGTTTTGATGCACATCAATGTAAGAACAGATCCAATCTTAAACCACAATTTTTAAGCATCAAAATGTGTCACAAACAATTAATAATCCAACTCCAGACTGCTACAACTTCTAAAATTATTTTCCGCTTAACCAATCAAGCAAAAACCTTCAAACTTTGGATTTTTGGCCACACAATATGAAAAATAATATTCCAAAATTAGTTTTCGGATAAGCAGACTGAAACCCTAATTTTTGGATGAAATAAAGTGCATAGTAAACTAGCACATTTGAGAGCTTTCTAATGCATCTCCAACAATCATGAATTTTTTTGCAAAACATAGCAAACCCACCCAAAACCAGACCCAGAATATGCTCTAGATCAAGTTGCAATAGTAATTAGATTTGCACCATAAATAAATTCGCTACGACAAATTTATTTTCCAAGCCCTTTTCCAACACTAGATGCTAAACACTCCAAATCAACCTTATCAAAATCTTTGCTTCAATTCCAAGTAATGATAGACATAGAGAACCAGATTTCAGATCTAGGGCTTACATCACCATTTCTCAAAACATGGAGTGTTAAATATTCTCCAATACAACATCACCAAAAATGGCCATGCAACCTCCTTTTATAACATACAGGGGTGCAACATTCAAATGACCCATGGAATAAACTTATCAATGAAAACAAAAGTTGCTTCCATCATTGCTTCTTCATGCCTCATGGGTATGGTGACAAGCACTCTTTCAATGCTTGCAATTATCTCATTTTCTCCTCTCAAGTGATGGGTATTTGAAGATTCATCCAGGCTGTCCCAAACACTGATGTAATGTATTTCTCAAAATCAAAAGTATAGCAGCTGAAAACACATCAATAGTGATCGTAGATTGCAAACCTTTTAACCTCATGGTGAGAGACCCATCTCCGGTTGTCAAAAGAATGGACAAGGAGTTGAAATGGTTGCGGACAGTGAATGAAACCAAATTACAACTGTAATAACGATTACCTTGGCACCCAAAAGATGCTTCCAAGCTGCCCCAAACTGATTTCTTCAAATTGTAGCTCGGATCAGAATTTATGAGTGCTGATATGCAATTATAACAGCCATACTTTGGCCAAAATTTCATCCCAAACAATCCCACATAGGTTGGAACATTAGCCATACTTGTTCTCAACGAGTGAATCCTCTTACACACAATTTCAATTGAGAAGAATGTCTCCAAACCTGCCCCTCTATTGCTGCCCCGAGAAGATAAGCACAACCCAAATAAAATTGGGAAAGACATTTCATCATGGTTGTAGCATTGCATTTTATTGCTTAGATTCAAAATTGTAGTGGCCAACAAATATCTTGTGAAAGTTACTCTTACCTTGTCCATGTGGCTAGGAGAAGGGCACCCCTTCCTTGTGATCAAAAACCCCTTGAAGGCTGCAAAAAGAATGTGAAACCAGCTGAAAGTGTTGATCATAACAGTCACTAGATTTGAGACAACTCCCACAATGATTCGGTTCTCATTTTCCAAGCTACTCTTAACCATGTTACAAGGAAGACTTATACCACAAAACTTCCATAGAATCCGTGTCTCATTTGGCATTCTTGCAAGGCATTCTTTTGAGAACCAATCCCAAACAAAGGCATGACACATTACTTCACCTTGGTTTATGAAAACTGAATTATTGCATACCTTGTAGCAAGTTGAATTTGTATTCCATGAGGCTGAATTTGTATGTTCATTGGATGAATTATCCATAACCTCCACATATATCCAAAAGTGGCAATCTTGAGAGTAACTTGGATCCCATGAAACCATAGCAAGTTGATTCATACAATCTTGATTATAAAAATAATGCCTAGCTTGCTTACCACTCATCTTCCCATTAGTTTCATCATGCTGCTCAAGATAAGGGATATATTGTAGCAACATAGGGGAAGTTAATAAATATGAAATCTGATCATACCTTGAGTTACTCTCCACATGTCCATCTTCCCATGCCGGATGAGGGGTGATCGAAACATCCTCTATACTCCCAAACTCGTGACTCAAAATTTCTGAGTTGGAATCAACCTTCTTCTTCACCTCAGATTCAACAAATGAAGCTTTTTCTGCTTTGTCTTCAACAATATCTTGCTGATACTTGCTTGGGACACCTTCATGGTACTTGCCAGAGTCATGTACACCAATAAATGGCCCTTTATTGACTGCTGTTCTGAAAAATCCAGCAAGCTCTTCATTACCATAATTATGCAAATAGAATTCTTCCTTCCTTGATCCAATCTTTGGAATGCTTTGAAGATGGATGGGGGCTTCTTGGAAAAGATTATTTTTCCCTTTTAGTACCCTTCATCCTCTCATCTTTGTTAGAAAAACGCTTATGATGATCAAACCCTTGCAAACACATATCGTGAGGGTGATGCAATTAAATTGCTTACCATTTGTTACTGATTTGTAAATTCCAGTAGACTGAAAAGCCTCAGTACTTACCATTTGTCGGATGATAAATTCCAACAGACTGAAAACCCTTTTGAAGGGCAGGGCCTCTCAACCGGAACATCCTGCTTCTGTAGCCTCAAGAACCTTTTGTAGATCTAATTTTATTTCATCAACTTGCCGCCACATGCAATCATTAGAAACCACAAAAACATCATTTATTTTCAAAGAATCTTTACCTTCATGTTGAATATCGGTTTTCCCTTGTTCTTGTTCTTTGAGTTCTTCTTCTTGCTCCGCCATTGCAATTTGGAAGCTCTTCTCCTCTTCCTCTCTCCCGGCATGTTGAAAGTCCCTTTGAGGTGTTTAGACCTAGGTCCATGCCTAGGTCTTCCTTTGTTCACTCCTATGAACTCTGCAAGTGAAATAGCCTCACGAATCTCCCTTGGTAAGGCCATGTATTCTTCATAACTCGCAACAATATTCCTTCCACCCATAGGTCTTGCTTCTTCTTCGGAATAACCTCCTCTCTAGGAAGGAAAGTGGCTTCAAACTCGATCCTCGGGCTTGATCCCATAGGTCGCTTAGCATTATTAGCTCCATTCGAGCTTCCTTCACCATTTTGAACCCTAGGTTCAATCATCCTTTGAGAGAAAGGGCAAGAAAATCCATGGTGTCCGCAAGTCTTTCTTGGCCGGCAATTAATTTATCCATTAGAACCCTAGATCTTTGAGAATTCGTGCTCTGATACCACTGTAATGACCCTTTCAAGGGTTTAAACCACAAACAAGGAATTTAGCCAAACACCCAAAATATCCAGATCTGATTTTCAATTGCAGCAGACTGAAATGCAAAAATCAGCGAACTGTACTCTTCACAAAATATGCCAAAACACCATGAACACTTCAAATTCACTTGCCACAATTTTTATATATATATTATGCAACCACAAGAGCCAAAATCAATGAAAATACTGAAGAAATACACTGCTGGAAATTAATTATGACCAGTTGATTGCAGCCACAAGAAAAATGTAGATCTAGGGCCTAGAAACCCCCAAAAATCACCAAACTTGAGATTCCGGCCTTAGAAAATATGATAAATCAGATTATCAATCAAAATTGCATCAAAAGTTCACCAAATGTCCAAAACCCTACCAAGGTAGGTCGCTCCACTAGAACAAATCAATAACAATCTGAAAATGATAATTTTCTCTCAAATCAGCCTTTACACCAATTCCAAGTCAAGATGAAGGGTTTTCGTCCTTCACTCAACCTCTAGAAGGGTTTTCGTCCTTCTAGGCAAGTCACATATGAGGGTTTTCGTCCTCAAATGCAAGAACAAGGAGCTCCTAGCTCGCAATGCTCCAATAAGATAAAATGCGCCAAAGTCTAGATAGCAAATGATGCCTTAATCTTCTTTTATATCCTTCAATTGGTGCCAAAGTACAAAAAGGAAAGGCTGACCTATATAAGAAAGAAAACACTAAAGAAAATATAAAATATTAGTAAAAAACATATCATATAGATGCTCAATGTTCTCCTCCTTCATCTTTGCTTCTTTGCCATGGAGAAGGAATGTTTTAAGGGGACTCAGGAAATGACCAAGGAGCTGAGATGTAAAACTTAAAAATTAGATTAGTGAGTTGTTGTAGATGACTGATATCAGCTCTGCAACTTGCAAATTATGCCCTTCCTAGGGTAGTGACCTCCTTGGAAAAGTTAAACCCTTCAAAGGTGGGTTAAACCTTGTTAATAGACATTGATTCTTATGCCAAAAATATTAAAAAACCCTCAACAAACACAATGAGCTGTTAGAAATCAAAATTGAGCGTGGACATAATTAATATTGGAAACCCTTAATCAACGAACTTTACCAAGCTTGGAAAAGTAGTAAATCACTTCCCAAATTCATGAAACTTCAGATCTTGCCTTTAAAAATATGAAGAACATGATTCTAATCTCAAATGCACGAAATTGTTGCAAGAACACACCAAACTATTCCTCTAAGCTGGTCACCCTACTTGGAATGGCCATTACATATGCCAAATTACACCATAAAGTTGGTCGCTCCACTCTAAGAAGGCCGAATATGCATTAACAATCATAAGTAGTGCAAATATCTTCAATTAATGACTAATTAAGCTCCTTAGGGAAATTCGCTTATGGCTGGAAATGAAGATCACAACAACAAAGAGATCCCTCAAGGAGGTAGAGACTGGCATGTTGAAGTCTTCCTTGGTTTTGGTGAAGGGTTTCGTCCTCACACAAGACTCTCCAAGGGTTTTCATGCTTCACAAGCAATCTTTCCAAAATAATAGAATTCATATATCTTATCAAATGGTCAAGCAACCTCCTTTGATAAACATAAGGGGTGCTACATTTCAAATGATGGCCGACCCAAATAAAAAATACTTTTTAATTATCTAATTTGTATTTGGAGCTCACATGCTCAAAATACTTCATTTTATAATTAAATAAGTTTTTCTATTGGAGAGCTAGGCTTCCCAATAGGACTACATGATAATAATAAAAATATCTGCTTAGATAATAATAAAAATGTCATCCAAGTCTTCCCCTTGCTTCCTTAAACCCATGGGGAGGAAAATGGGTTAAGGTCTTCAAATCCTCTAGTCTGCAAAAAGGGTCAACATTATTCTTGAGCTTGGTCATGAGTTTAAAACTCGGATGCACAAAATTTGAACAATTCATAAGGTAAATGGAAAAAGAAATCCCTTGGTGGATTTGTCATGAAGGAAAAACTTGGGTGTACGAAATTTGAATGATATGTTAGGTAAAATGGAAAAAGAAATCCCTTTGCGGGGCTTCTACAAAGTGAGCTTTTATATGCCACACCTAGTTGTGGTCTTAAAATGACCTCAACCTTTATTATATAACCTATATTCAATTACACATAAATGACTATAAACTTACACATCGATGACTATAAACTTACACATGCATTACCATTCTTGAAATCTAAAAAAATTACATGTAGCCAATAATGACTTTAAGCTTTGACAACGCATGATTTCTTGAAAAGATGCTTCTGATAAACACTTTCTAAAGAGAATGTGATCGACTACGTGATCCAATATCAGGATAAGCAATGTAATGCTCATGAGAAGAAGACTATTGGAAAAATTAAATTTATTATGTATGACCGGCTTAGGAGTAAGTGAGGCAATTGTGCCGTATTGAATAATGCCTAGACTATCAACATAAGTGTAAATGCTAGCCACACGAAACTCCTGAATAAGGTCCTTATGTAGGCCATTAGGGTTAGTATTGTCACTAGGTTTGGTTGAAACTTGCAGTTGAGTTAAGCTCTTCCTGCATCTAGGCCACGTACTCCACCTGCTACTTGTCAAACCATCCCCCATTGTTTCAGTCCATATCTTCACATTCAAAGCCCTTGTAATGTCCCCATTCCTACGCATGAGGCTTAGGAGACTTAGCTCAGTCTTAGCCTTGGTTATACCCAAGAGGCTAAAGACATTGGAGGCTATTGGGTATGGGTTTTCGTCACCATCTTCACCTTATGTTATATTTCGTCATTGACTTAGGTGATGGGTGAATATGTGGTATTTTATGTTATATTTTATCGTTGGGATAACTTAAGTCATTTTTTTAACATGTGCACAATAAAGTCACTTAACTTACAATTTTTGTACATGAGAAATTCCCAAAAGGGGGCGCCAGGGCTTCTTTGGCCTTTTTGGAGTTAATAAAGGCTTCTTTTATGGTGAGCATTGGATTTTTCCTAATTTGGATCAGATCTATGGTGGAGATTATAACATATTTTTGGAAGATGATTATATATTTCCCCTTAAGGTTGTTTGAGGGGGAATCATCTACTTCTATTTTCAGATTTTGCTTGTGCAAACCCTAGAGCTGCATGTTCTGTGAGTTCTCTTGCTTGTGGAGGTAAGATTCAGCAGGATCTCTAGCTTCGGTGGTGAGAGATCCATTCCTAGCTAGTAGGGCACTCTTCGGTGAGTGAGTTTCAGATCCATATCCCTAGCTTGCTGTCATTATTTGGAGCTGAAATTTCAGGGATTTCCAGCCTTCTACATTAGAGATATTTCCAATTTAGGGTTTCGGAACAAGGGTTTTCTAGAGGATTTTGGGTATTTAGTTGGAGGAGAGATTTTAGGAGCAGTTTCAAGTGCAAATCTATGGCAACCTCTTTGGCAATTTGTGCTAGCATATGCAGTTTGATAGGCATATTGCAAGGGTTTCCAGCCATCTCCTAGGTGGGGCGATCATTTGTTTTGGAGATTGCAAACCTGTATTTTCAGGGTTTCCACTTCCTCAAATTCTGATTTGAAGGTTGGGATATCATCTCCTATATTTCATAGATTAATAATTCCAAAGTTATCATAATTTTTGCAATCTATATTCCGGAAGATATTAATTTCATAGATAGTTTTCAGCTATCTTAGGGCACGCTGTAATTTTCGTGACAGCATTCTGAGTAGCTCGAAGTGATAGATCTCCAAAAATGCCCTAGGTGTCTGGGGTAATGGATGTTTTTCAGATTTTGTTCACTAGCAAGCTCCAATCAAAATTTCAAGAGATTTGAGTCTGCAGCTATTTTTAGGAGTTATTCCGATTATTTTCTATTTCACTGCCCTAGCATTCCAATTTTCTGCAAAAATCATATGTTAACTGTTTGGCTGCAATTTCCTCATGTATTTTGCCATATTTTAAAGTGATATCCTATAAGTTCATATTGCATGGGGACATAGACAATATCCTCATTGATCAAACTCTAACACTAGCTGGCTTATAGTTATGGACACACAACTTCGACCATATAAAACTTTTGTGTACCATAAATGACCCTTACTTCATGGGTGAGACTCGAGAACATGTTATGATGCATGGTAACAATAATGGATCATATTTTTCTTCAAATTGATGAATAGGGTTTTTAAGTGAGTGAAGACTGTGATTTTCCCTTGATCTACAAATATTAATGAGGCGGCTGAGTCATGAGGATGGTAGGAGAACAGAGTTAAAACCTTTTTTTTGGGGGGGGGGGGGGGCGGGGAGGGGGGGCATCAATACTCGTTTTTGCTCTTCTAAATACAATAATAGCCCTGTTACAACAAGACAACCAGTTGCTGCTGAAATTGAAACTGTAATTGCTGTCGGTCATAAAAAATACACGTGGATGGATATGGAACCTCTACACCAAATTTCAAGATTGTACCTCGGACTCTGGCATGAGGAACTGGCAAAATTGCTTCCATGACACTTCTAAATTGAACATATTTTTCCTTTCTATGGAAAGTGCATCAACTGGGTATTATATGGCTCATGCCCAATTACAATATGCTCTCTTTGTCAAAGTATGCTACAAAAATCAAATGAAGTCAGCTAAGGAGATTTGTAACAACCCATCTCTCTCCCAATGTATGACAGCCAATGTCATGCCCACATGTTTTAGGGATACATTTAGCTTGTCATCTTACCTTTTAATGTTTTAGGTATTTGTTTTCTACTATTTCTATTCAAAGGAACAGGGATCTCCATGTCGAGCTTCACTAGTCGAATGTCACAAATATCCCCTTCATTTCATCCACGTTGTCATGAACAGCTAGATGTTTTTTGAGGTAGGGAACTCCCCTCGAGAATGGTTATGCAGCATATTGTGAAAATCAACTAAAGCTCTAATACCTCTTGGCTTGAGATCCAAATCACAAAAACAAATTACAACTATAAAGTAGATTGAGTGATCCTCTATGTAGGGAAATGGTGGACTGTGTCCTGCTTAGTCGTACCATAGTGAATTGCAGGCTCCAGAATTCATGGCACATTATAGCCTTTTTCTAATAAATATTCCCTGCATGTTGGGACCTGTATCACAATATTGGTGACTCTATGTTTTCATTCAAATTCTGAACCTGGTGTAAGACAGTGTTTTAGTAGTGGCCATGGTCTCTCTCCACCATCTATAGGGAAAATCACAAGAAACCTTAGGGCTTAACTTAGAACTTGATTGTAGTTCGCTTCTCAAAGATATGATATGAATAATGAGGATGCTAAAGCTAAGTGAAAATATATAGGGACTAGTAGTACATCTTATTAATCATGTCGTGCCTAGGTACACAACATTGTTTCTCTAGTTTGATCTTCGGGCTTGGATAGATATGATGCCATTTACCTTTCATGACCACCATTGTCGACCCTCCTTCGATTGAACAAAGCGCCATCCTTAAACTCAGGGTTGGACTCACAAATTCTTTATAATCGAATGACATTCCTAGCCTGAACAATGCCATCTGTTGATTACTTCTAAGTTCACTATAGAACTAAGTGCAATAGCTAGTCGTCTATCTTGCTACAGGCTCTTGGGTGGTTTTTTGTCTAGCTCTTTTTTTGAGATTTTCGTGAAACTCCGAGTACTTTCAAACATAGATTGGATTTTTTAGCTAATAGCCTAATTGTAGGTTCAAACCATGGCATTGATTGTGTATTACTGCCCAGTCTCTTTTGTGGGATTTGAGGTACATCTACCTTTCTAGACCCCTCTTGCTTGTTGCTTAAATAAACTAGTACTTTGCACTCCCATGACCAGACTCTGATCATTTTGCTTGCACATTTCTGTCTCTTAGTTATTAAAAAATAAGCTTGCAAAGCCATCTCGTAGTTTTGGTTGTATGTTTTTATCTAACTAAGTTCGAGCTTACCTCTACTTTATCTACTAACGCATCTAAAACTTCTGTGTATTCTTGAGATCTAGGTGACTCACAAACTACCACTACAAACGATGTCCACGCATGAATATGTCTTTGTTCAACAGCGTTAGACTTCTTCATTTGGAATGAACAATTCTGTAACTGAAATATCCCTTGTAGGATATCACTCAAGATTCCCAAATTTATAAATTTTCATCAAACTAAAATTCTGAATTTCAGGACAGCAAGGTACAGAAATATAGAATCTTTTATTTCTTCCAAAATGTCCACTTACAAAAATACCAAGAAGCTTCAAAAGACTTGGAAAAATATGGAGAACAATAAAAGTATTGAGAAATAATTTTTAGCACATAGATCTGATTTTATTAAATACATAAACTGCCTTAAAATCATAGTTTTTACAAACGGCTGAAATTGATCACATTATTTTCTGAATTTGCTGGACAGCAATGCAAGTAAAATTTTATAAAATAGATTCTGCAACCTCCAAAAACCCAAAAATACGGCACCAAACCCTAACAAAAACAACCTGCAAACTGGGTCCAAAGGTGATAGTCACCCTAGGAGAATAGCTAGAAACACCTACGGAAATTCCTCTTGTGTAAGTTTCAATTGCTATCTTTAATGCCAAAAATGCTCTGAATGTAAATGTCTGTAGAAATATGAATCAACACCCTGGAAATCTCTAAAAACTCTGCAACCCTGAATTGAAAAATCTGATCTGAATAAGCCCCAAAACAATAAGCTAGGGATGGATTTTTCACCACTGAAGAATGCTCTACTAGCTAGGGATGGATCTCTCACCACCGAAGCTAGGGTTCCTATAGAATCTCACCTCCACAAGCTAAATAGTTGCAAAAGCAAGCACTTGCACACAAAAGTAGAAGTGTATCATGAATGAATGTCCTTTCACCCCAAGCTTCTCCTTTTATAATTTTCCCTTTTGCCAAAAAGGCAACCCTAAAACCCCCAAGTTGCACTTTCCACATGGAGAGTCCCATGTAATAAAAGTATCACTTAAAAGTTACTTTTGTCGCCTTGCCAAAAATGGCCCACTTAAGTGACCCCAACGCAAAATTAGAACATAAAGTACCATATATTGGCCCATCACTTAAGTCATCGACTAAAACATAACATAAAGTACCTTAAGGCATCTCAAAACCTTATTTCCTTAAGTCACCTCAAAGTACGTGTCCAACTCCAATAACATATAAGGAAATAGAAGGTACAAACACACCCAATAACCATCAACGTCACTAACCCCTTGGGCATGACCAAGGTTAGGACCCGCACTGAAAAGACCTCCAAGGCCATTTGACAAGGGAAATGGGGACATTACAGTCTTCTTTGCCATGCACTAGATGCATCGATGCTTGATTTAATGTAAAAAGCACAATCGTTCTGGTTGCTAGCAGGTCTGCATGCGTGAAGATAATGCCCTGGCTTAGTCACCTAGTTCACCACTCTCATCCACGTGCAAAGCCACTTCCAAAGACTTGCATTGGTTCGTTTTATTGGTGTGGCACATTTTTAAAGGATTCGTGGTAATTGTTTGCATTAATAGGATGTAAATTACCTTGTGTCCTCATTGGTTAAACCATTTTTTATGAACTTGTAAATCAAAGGGGTGAATTTGGCCGTTGGTAGGAGCCTAGCAAATCTCTGATAACGGGAGCTTATCATACATTTTCATGGCTTCAACAACCCTTTATTAATCTCCTTAAACTTCGTGATATGGCGTTCCATCATTGGTTATTGAAATCTATATAGAAAGGGATTCTTTAAGGCATCATAGTTGATACATTCTATTATCTTGTATAAGGATTGGCAGGTTGCTCAGTGTCTAATTGAGGCTTGAGTACATCTTTTCAATATTGGGTAGTGTCTAATTGAGTTTTCCATTGTTTCTTTGGTGCATTGCAAATGAAGAGTGGCTACACTTCTAGACATGTGAGTTTGGCATTCTATGCTGGTAAGTTCTATCATTGGGCAAGTTGAAGGAAGATTCGACAATGAGTAACCATACTTTTTTTTGAAAGGGGTTAGGTTGCCCCTGATGGGACGCATGGAGGTGTATTGTGTTGAAGATGTGATTTAGTTTTTCTCATTCCTCAACACTTCTATTGTTACTTGCTCTAAATTATGTTAGTGCACTTGTTAGATCTGCTCTTCGGTATTCATTTGTATTCTATAACTGGGAAAGATTTTTAAGACTTTGCATCTTCCAAATTAACATTTCACTAGAGACCAGATGCTGCACTGGAGACTCGTTAAACTACTGAGAAATGCTTTAGATGAGATTGTGCTTGGTAAACATAAGTCTCAAGGCTTGAAATTTCATTTTTTAACAGAATCCGTATTTTGATTTGGCCTCATTAAGAACATCAGCATCAATAGTAATTATCACATTGTACTCTATATCTTTAGAATAATATAATTTATTACAATCTGTACCTGGTATTTAGATTCAAGCTATCGTATACCTTCATGTGCCCCAGGCTATATTTGAGTCCTGTATAACATTGTGGTTTCTCTAAAATTTACTTATATATTTGGATATCCACGATTTGCAAATCTTGGTAAGATATATATATATATATATGTATAATTATTGTCATCTAAAAATACTTGGTATCCTAGTACCGGTCTACTATGCGTTCCATTGGTAACTATTTTCATTGAGCTCTTTGAACTCAGCAAAGGTATCTTTGGTACTCCTAATTGAAGTGTAAAATATTTCCAATGCACAAACCTTTCTTGGTGGGCCAATGCTCAACTCATCTTCATCGCAGAAGCAACACTAGATTCCCCTTGTTCAAATCTAAAAAAGTATGTGTTGATTCCAAATTTAGAAGTTGGTTAATTTAGAAGCACAAATTATATACAGGGTCTTGCGGTTCACAATAAATGCTTCAATCAATGTGTCTATCGAGCACAAACTAAACGGAAAGCTTCCAACATACAGTGATTTCACATTATCCATAGCTTGGCATTCTGCATATACACATCTATGTTGGCATCAGGAGTATTCTTGAACGAGGTCTCAATGATTCCCTCTTGTATGGCATATGTGCACCTTGTCTGAACAATGGGAAGCTATACTTGTGCTTATCCAAATAGAAAATTTTAAATAGTCCCTAATGTAGTGTATGACAAATAGAAATAAGTCTTGCACCCTCTCAAGTAGCTGCCTTCCACTTGAGGTCAGCAACCGCTTATGCTCCAGATTTGCAGGATCTCATAGAGCAATGGCCTTAATCTTTTATTCTCATATCTTACCAATAAATACAACAAGGAATTTAATGAGTTGTAGAATCATTCTGGATCATGTATTTGTCTTTCTAAATGAGTTAATCATCATGGCCTGGATTTTTACCTATTGATCAACTATGGCTGCAACCCTTGAGTCACTAAATTAACCCTGATTCCTCAAATGCTACCAATATGTGTATGATTAGGTTGACAAATGATGGAGTAAATGTCTATCTTCTTCTAGCCATGCCAGGAATTTAAAATGTCATACTGCAATCATTGTATGTGGAATCTGCATTGCAACATGGTTCAAACCCCCAATATGAGCCCACTCTTACCCTCAAGACACGAATATATTCGCTACAAACTATTAGCTAATTACATGCCAAAGTGTGCACTGACATTCACCATAGCAAATTTTTTGTTCGCAAATCGGTCTGGTGTAACATAAGCATCTAATGAAACAACTTTCATTTATGCAACTATGATCGGGAATCATCCAATAAAGAACTCTTTGTAAGCATTTCGTTTCAAGTCACACAAATTTTCCTCCATAACAAAAGATTTCCTTGGCTTGAATCCACATATCCTCTAGATGCATCCTTCTTCGGCAAACTCTAGGTGAGAACTCTTTGGAACCAATCTTCTAGAATCTTTTGCAAGATTTGATGATACTCATTGGTGAGTGTCTCAGGATTGAGGGGGCATCCCTAGAATTGGGTAAAGGACGAAATAAATTCAATTCCTTCTAAAAATCTGGAAGGTGGAACATCGACCATCCAAACAAGAATTCATCTTGTTGGAGCTAGCCTCAAGAAACTTGTTGAATGATGCCTTCCAAGTGGCCCAACTAGTCAAAATCCCTTGCATGCCAATCAAATGTACATTCACACCATGGAATACTTGTCACTGTCGAAGAAACTTGTGCCTCTCCAATTGCCTTTATTCTGCCAATATTGAGGAGTAAATCCTTGTCATAGAGATAATGTGCCGGGAATGATGCACATGCTTAGGCAACTCCTCTAGACCACTTGGTCTCAAGAGCAGTAAAGTCACTATCATCACCATCCCAACTCTTGAAAACTCAAAATTTTGTCAGCCTTTTGGGAAACCACCTAACATTTCTCCTGGGCTGAACAAGGGTCATTTTAACCGTGTTGACCATTTTTACAGGTATCTAACATGCATCGTTTTCATCTTTTGAGATCAATGCTGGCATTTGGTGTCTTTGGGTTGAATACTGTTAAATCGATTAGCCATTGCCCTAAGTCATATAATTTGTCAAATTTTATTGAAGAATTATGAAACTTGACATCCCTAATTTCATAAAAACACATAATGTTTAATTTGTTGAAGCATTTGATTGTAAAAGTCGTACGATTCAATTAAGTCCGATTTTCGCATTAACCCGTATAGAAGTGGCTATCTGAATCGAATTGGTGAAGGGGAAAAACACGATTGGAGATTATTAAAAATACATAAAAAATATCCCTTATAGGATACCACTTTAAAATATGCAAAATATAGACAAATTGCAGCCAAACAGAAATCTGATTTTTGCAGAAAATTAAATCTAGGGCAGCGAACAGTAAAATATGAATAACTCCAAAAATACTTGCTCAAATCACTTGAAATTTTAAATGGAGTTTGCTAATACAATAACAGATATTATAGAACTGTTTTTGGGATTTTTCGAATAACAGAAAGCTGCCAGAAAATTACAGCGTGCCCTAAACAGCTGAAAACTTCTAAAATTAATATCTCCCGGAATATAGATGCAAAATTTATGAAACTTTGGAAATATTATCTATAAATATAGGAGATGATATCCCAACCTTCAAATCAGAATTTGAGGAAGTGGAAACCCTCCAAAACAGACCTGCAATCTTCAAAACAAGTCGCCCCACCTAGGAGATGGTTGGAAACCCTTGCAAATGCCCTCAAAATGACGCTAGACCTTGCCGAAGATGTTGCCGTAGATCTGCCCTGAAAAACCCAGAAATCTCTCCTCCAAAATGCCCAAAATCTTCCAAAACCCTTCACTGAAACCCTCTGAAAATACCTTTGAAGAACAGCCCTGATTTCAGCTCCAAAATGACAAACTAGGGTGGATCTCTCACCACCGAAGAGTGCCCTACTAGCTAGGGATGGATCTTTCACCACCGAAGCTAGGGTTCCCGTGGGATCTTACTCCACAAGCTAAATAGTTGCAAACAACAGTTGCACATGAAAAGAAATATAAGTGTATGCATGAATGATCTTCCTTTCACCCCTCTTCTCCTTTTATAACTTTTCCCATGCCAAGGAACCCTAAAAAGCCCAAGTCGCATTTTCCCCTAGGGAAGACCAAAATAATAAAGTAACTTAAAGTTACTTTTTCCTTTTCAAGTCGCCATGGTCCAAAAAGGTGACCCCAACGCAAAATTAGAACATTAGGAGTTAAGTGGCCCCTTCCAACGATAAAACATAACATCTAGTCCCTTCGAAAGCACTTTATAACCCTGTCAATGGAAAATTATAACAACTGGACTAGATATTCATACCCAATAGCTCATAGCGTCCGTAACCCCTTGGGCATGACTAGGGTTAGGACCCGTACTGGCCCTCAGGCCTGTGGCGAGGGAAAGGGGACATTACAGTCCTCCCTTCCCAAAATTTGCTTGTCCCCAAGCAAATGCAAACTAGGATGCTGTAGAATCTACTCTCCTTCCCAAGTAGCATCCTCAAGAGGCAAACCCTTCCATCGTACCAAGTATTCTGTAATATCTCTGCTCCTGAGCTTCCTCTGTCTGACCTCAATAATAGAGTCTGGTTCTAAAACCAGCTTCCCCTCCTCGTCCAATGGTGGCAACTCTGTAGAAGGTACAATGTGCTGTCCTAGTGCCTTCTTAAGGCATGACACATGGAAGACATTATGTATCTTACTGTGCTCTGGAAGATCCAACTCATATGCAACTGCACCCACTCGCCGGACTACCCTGTATGGACCATAAAACCGTGGTTTCAGCTTTTCTGCCCCCTTCTGCTTGAGTGACGACTGCCTGTATGGCTGCAGACGTAGGAACACCAAATCTCCTACCTCGAAGGACCTCTCTATCCTGTGCCGATCCGCATAAACCTTCTGCTGATTCTGCGCCTTTTGGAGGTTCTCCTTAAGAGCTCGCAGGATATCCTGGTTCTCCTGTAACCAATCCCGAGCTTTGGGAGCCCGACTATCTGATAATACCAAATCAGCAAATGACATGGCATCGTATCCATACAAAGCTTTGAAAGGAGTCATGCCGATGCTGATCTGATATGTGATATGTGGTATTGTAGCAATACTCACCTGTATGCAACCATCTGATACATGCCTGCTGATGTCCTGTCACATAACTCTGCAAATAGCCCTCTATCCATTTGTTAACAATCTCCGTTTGCCCGTCAGTCTGAGGGTGGTAGCTCGTGCTGGGAGTCAACTCAGTACCGACAAGTCTGAATATCTCCTGCCAAAAGGTGCTCATGAAGATCTTATCCCTGTCACTGATAATATTTTTAGGCAAACCATGAAGCCTAAAAATCCCTGTATAAAATACCTGAGCCACGTCAGCTGCCTCATGCTTCTTAGGTAGAGAAAAGAAATGCGCATACTTGGTCAATCGATCAACTACCACATAAATGCAATTGTGCCCATGCACCATAGGGAGTCCTGTGATGAAATCCATCGATATGCTCTCCCACTTCTGCTCAGGGATGGGAAGAGGCTGGAGTAACCCTGCAGGAAAAGAATGCTCCGATTTGGTTTGCTGGCAAACCATACACTCTCTGACGTGATTAAGGACATCGTCCTTCATCCCTTTCCAAGTGAATCTCTCTCTGATGTACCTGTATGTTTTGAAATATCCGAGATGTCCAGCTAATGGCGTATCATGTACTGCACGAAGAATCTTGTCCTTCATCTTAGACCCCGGTACAAGGAAAATCCGATCCTTGTAGAAAATGAGATCATCTACCACCCTGTATCGGTCATCCTTGATAATACCATCCATGATCTCGCATGCAAACTGATTCTTGGAGTACTCAACAAGTATGTGAGCCTTCCAATCTGCTGAAATCTCAGACATAGAACTCAACATAGTAGTAAGGTAAGGCCTCCTAGATAAAGCATCAGCAACAACATTATTCTTACCTCTAGTGTATTCTATGTCAAAGTCATACGTTTGTACCTTGTTCACCCATCTCTGCTGGCGGTCATTGAGATCCTTCTGCCCCAAAAAGAACCTCAAACTATTGTGATCTGTACGTACCACGAATCTGCTGCCCACAAGGTACTGTCTGAATTTGGCCAAGGCATGCATGATGGCCAACATCTCCTTGTCGTAAATTGAATACCCTCTCTCCACTGGGCTCAATTTCCGACTCTCATAAGCAATGGGATGCCTATCCTGCATAAGCACTGATCCAACCCCCTCACCTGATGCATCACACTCTAGAACAAATGGCCGAGAAAAATCTGGTAATGCGAGGACGGGACATGAACTCATCACCTCCTTGAGATGATAAAAAATCTGCTGTGCTGCTTCTGACCAAGCGAAAGCTCCCTTCTTTGTCAAATCTGTCAATGGGGCAGTCAACCGTGAGAAGTTCTTCACGAACCTCCTGTAATAGGTGCACAGTCCCAAGAATCCCCTCAGATGTGTCAATGTCCTGGGTGGCGGCCAATCCAAAATTGCCTGTATTTTCTCTCTGTCCACCTTTACTCCCCCTCCACCAATCACATATCCCAAATATAGCAACTCTGTCATGCCAAACTCACATTTAGAAGCTTTTGCATATAGCAAATTAGCTTCTAATATTCCCAATATCTCATCAAGGTGGCGGATATGGCTCTCCCAAGTCCTGTTGTAGACCAATATATCATCAAAGAAAACCAATACAAACTTCCGCAAATGGCGGTTGAACACGTGGTTCATGCAAGACTGGAATGTAGCTGGTGCATTAGACAGTCCGAATGGCATCACTAGAAACTCAAAATGTCCATAATGGCATCTGAAAGCAGTCTTATGCACATCCTGCTCCCTAACCTTGATCTGGTGATATCCAGATCGCAAATCTATTTTAGAAAAATAGATTGCCCCCTGTAGCTCATCTAACAACTCATCAATACGTGGCACTGGATATTTGTTCTTGATTGTCTTCTTGTTCAATGCCCGGTAGTCGATGCACATCCGCATGGTCCCATCCTTCTTCTTCACCAATACCACTGAAGAAGCAAAAGGACTGGAACTCGGCCTAATGTGTCCCATGTCAATAAGCTCATGGATAGTCCTCTCAATCTCATCCTTAAACCGTTTGGGGTGACGGTAAGGAGTAGTAACTACTGGTCTAGTGTCCTCAAGCTCAATCACATGCTCAAATCCCCTATCTGGAGGTACACCAGGTGGTATGTCACTAAAAACTGCACTGTGCTTATCCAATAGCCCCTGTATATCCACATGATACTCTGGCTGTCCATCCTCTGATTTCTTGGTAGAAACCAAGCACTGTACTGCCCAATCAACCCCATTGTGCCTGTGAATCCTCTCGATCCTCTTTGCTGAAACAACCCTGGGTGCATCTGAAGATAAACCCCTCAAGGTTACATTCTTCCCCTCGGACTTGAACTTGAGTTCCATCGTCTGAAAGTTAGTCTGAAATTCTCCAAGAGAATGGAGCCACTGTACACCGAGCACAAGGTTGGTCTCTCCAATACCAACCACATAGAAGTCATCGGTAACTGTATGGTTACCCATGGTGATACTCAACTGCGGAACTCGCTGCATGCATCTCATGGACTCACCATTGGCTACCACTACATTGAAGCCCTCAAAGTCTTCTGCCTGTAATCCCCGCTTCTCTACCAAAGATGCATCAATGAAGTTGTGGGTTGCCCCACTATCAATGAGTACTACTACTCTCTGACCCTGTAATACTCCCCTGACCCTGAATGCCTTGTACCTCGGGGTACTCGACAAGGTAGCAATAGTCTCATGGGGAAAAGTCTCCTCCTCCTGTTCAACCCCTGCACTATCCAATGTCTCTCCATCTTCATCCTCCAACTCCTGAGCGTCCCGCTCCTCCTCGCTCTCACTCTCCTCGAAGACCTCTATGAATTGGGCCTTCCCTTTTCCTCTACAATCATGTCCTGGAACCCATGGTGTGCGGCAATCGAAACATAGTTTCTTTCGCCTCAACTCCTCTCTGTCCTCTCTCGATACAAATGGTCTCCTTACGGTATCCTACCTAGGTGGGGGCCCCTTCGCCTGTGAACCATCAGCTCTCGAAGGAAATACCTTAGGCTGAATTCGAGGGGGAAACCTCGATTTTGGAGTGGACAACTCCAAATCACGTGCTCTCCTAATAGCCTCATGTAAGGAGGAAGGCTCAAATGCCTTCACAAATCCTGCTAAAGCGTCAGTCAACCCTGCCATGAAGAGTGAAGTCAACCTCATCTCTGAAACATCAGATACCATCACTGATAACCTCTGAAAATCTGCAATGTACTGATCTAGAGAACCTGTCTGCCTCAAGTGAGTCAACTCTCTGAAGTGCCTATCTGGGTCCCTCCTGTCGAACCTGCTCATCAACCTCTGTGTAAAATCTGCATAAGTAGTGATATGCATGTGCCCCTGTGTGATCAATCCATGATGCCACCAGTCATGAGCATCTCCCTCGAGGTGTAGGATAGCAAACTTAATTGCATCCTCTTCGCGCATGGGATTCAAGTCGAAGTAAGTCTTCAACTTCTGAATCCAAGATTGCGCGGTACACTTCTTAGAGCCATCGAAGTGTGGAATAGAGATTTGTCCCAATCTCCTCTGAAACTTAGGTACCTGTGTCTGGTAATCTCTCCTGGGCCTGCTACCAATCTTCATTTTACAATACTCCTGAAATGGCATGTTGTCCCGGAAACCCTCACTCAATGTCCGGTACTTCTCCCAACAAGATTCCTCATCCACAATGTCTGCGGGCTGTCGTGTCTGCGAAACTTCCGGATCCTTCAAAAAAGAAGGCTCGTGGAGTCCCAAGGGCCTGGTAGAAGCATGAGGGGACCCTTGTCCTGAATGTCCACTCTCACCTCTATTACCATGTTGTCCCATATTGCTGGCTTCTCCATTCTTCGTATGAGCCTCAATCCTGCCCTGTGCTAACCTCTCAGTGAGCTGGCTCAAATAGAGGTTGGTAGTCTCCTGTTGCTTCACCATATTGGTGAACAATTGTTTCATCAGATCTACTCCCATCTCTTCACTGTCTCTGTCTCTGTCTCTGTCTCCCATCTTTCAACCCCAACAGGCTGGAGGAACAACAACTCTGATACCACTGAAATATCCCTTATAGGATACCACTTTAAAATATGCAAAATACAAACAGATTGCAGCCAAATAGAAATATGATTTTTGCAGAAAATTAAATCTAGGGCAGCGAACAGAAAATAATGGATAACTCCAAAAATACTTGCTCAAATCTCTTGAAATTTTAAATGGAGTTTGCTAATACAATAACAGATATTATAGAACTGTTTTTGGAATTTTTCAAATAACAGAAAGCTGCCAGAAAATTATAGCGTGCCCTAAACAACTGAAAACTTCTAAAATTAATATCTCTCGGAATATAGATGCAAAAATTATGAAACCTTGGAAATATTATCTATAAATATAGGAGATGATATCCCAACCTTCAAATCAAAATTTGAGGAAATGGAAACCCTCCAAAATAGACCTGCAATCTTCAAAACAAGTCGCCCCACCTAGGAAATGGTTGGAAGCCCTTGCAAATGCCCTCAAAATGACGCTAGACCTTGCCGAAGAGGTTGCCGTAGATCTGTCCTGAAAAACCCAGAAATCTCTCCTCTAAAATGCCCAAAATCTTCCAAAACCCTTCACTGAAACCCTCTGAAAATACCTCTGAAGAACAACCCTGATTTCAGCTCCAAAATGACAAACTAGGGTGGATCTTTCACCACCGAAGAGTGCCCTACTAGCTAGGGATGGATCTTTCACCACCGAAGCTAGGGTTCCCGTGGGATCTTACTCCACAAGCTAAATAGTTGTAAACAACAGTTGCACATGAAAAGAAATATAAGTGTATGCATGAATGCTCTTCCTTTCACCCCTCTTCTCCTTTTATAACTTTTCCCATGCCAAGGAACCCTAAAAAGCCCAAGTCGCATTTTCCCCTAGGAAAGACCAAAATAATAAAGTAACTTAAAGTTACTTTTTTCCTTTTCAAGTCGTCATGGTCCAAAAAGGTGACCCCAACGCAAAATTAGAACATTAGGAGTTAAGTGGCCCCTTCCAACGATAAAACATAACATCTAGTCCCTTCGAAAGCACTTTATAACCCTGTCGATGGAAAATTATAACAGCTGGACTAGATATTCATACCCAATAGCTCATAGCATCCGTAACCCCTTGGGCATGACTAGGGTTAGGACCCGTACTGGCCCTTCGACTCCATTATTATCAAAGTTCCTATCAACCAAGTAGACATCTTGAAGACTATGTTCAAGACAAAGAAAGTCGCATATAATGAATGATTGGTAAAAGCCTCTTTGGTCTGACCGATTGCACTTGCAACCATCATGCACCTCAGTGAACAGTATTTTGTGATCCTTCCCAAACACCATCTGTCTTTGTTTACTTAGATGACATACTCATTTACAACAATACTTGGGAAGCGCATATTGCACATGTTCCTAAGGTTCTTGGCACACTTCGCACTCACGAGCTGCAAGCCAACTTGGGCAACTGGTTGTTTGGGGTTACTCATGGTTCAAAGATACCTTATTGGGCTACATCATTGACGATGAAGGCATTCATGTGGATTCATAGAAGATCAAGATCATCCAAGATTGGCAATGGGACCATAGAAGCTTGTCAAATAAGGGTCACTGATTTGAGTACAATAAGGAATGCAGCTGATTTACATCTTTGTGTGAACTCCCTGCGAGATTCAAAATGCATTATAGAATTTCTTACAATTGTGGCAAGTGCCCGCTGATGTCTAGGCGCAAATTATTCCTCTAAATCACAGTCCCCTGCAAGATTCATGCAGCCTTGGTTTAGTAAAAATTGCACTACGAAGTCTACAATATTTCTTCGGGTTCCACAGGCACCTTCCTCAAACAACAGCTAAGGGATTGAACTCGCTTAAGGTAATCAAGCAAGCAACATCTATGACACCTGGAGATCATGACACCTTGACATATGTAGATCAAGAATCAGTTAAGATAAACATCAACCAATTGGAATATGAACCGTTCTTGTAACTGTCCTATCTTGTGAAGCAATTTGTATAATTCAAAATTCTGGTCCTCTTGATGGATAACGGGTTGGACATTGTACATAGTTTTGGTTTCTAAATCTATCACTAAACAGATATATATATTATCCTTTTTATAATGAATAGAAATTTATTTAAAAACTAATTCCTGTTTTCATTGAAGGTGTAATGGTGGTTCCTCATTTGTTTTTCATTATCCATTGCATGCATGCTCAACATAACTCGCAGGTTAGCTGGTCAGATCCGTCTCCTAGTTGTTCCAAAAGTTGTCCTCTATACCACTTTTGGGCCCGGCATGGATCAAACACAACTCATATGAGCTTCCAAAATAGCCTGTTCAAACAAAACATTCTGATAAAGATTTGGATCAAAATCTAAAACCCTTGAAGAAAAGTCTGGTTAGCTTTCCTAGTGGAACTTGAAACTCTTTTAGAAAAGGCAACTAAGGTCACTCCTCTAGGTCAAATCTTCTTTGATGAAAATGTTTACTGGAAAATTCAATCATCAAACAGAATATTTGTGTACATATCATTTATTGATCATATAAGATGATCTCTTACTAAACTTGATACTAGTCATACTGATTGGATCTTGCTGATTGGAGCTGGAAAAACAATTAGTCTCTACACAGTGCCAAAAGTCTTTGAAAGCCCCGTTAATTCCATAACTAAACCTGGCTCATTGCTCTTCATTCAGCCCGTGTAATGTACAAGGATAAATTTTATTGAAACATCAAGGAATTTATACAATAGTATAGTTTGTTGTTAATTCTATTTTCTAGGATAAAAACTCTTATCCTTTTGTGCTGATCCGTCATCCTGATTCTATTCTATGCACAGATTATTCAGCAACTATTATTCAACAACTATTCTAGAATGACATCCTATGTATAGATTAACCCCTATTAAACTTTATTTAACCAGGTATATAAATATACTATGGTGTAAAATTACTAATCCTAACAAATCTCTGCCAAATTTCGGAAAAAAAGCTTGGGATACAAGCTGACATTAGTAAAGACATCTTAGAATGTGCATTGAAATGGTAAAGCGGCACAGGAACATAAGAAGTCCCATTCTCACAGAAAATTATTAGATCTATAATCCCAACAAACCAGTGTAGCCGACAGTATTGAATGTTCTGAATGCCATAAACAATCCTGATCAAGGAGTAACATGCCATGAGGTGTTGAATATATAATGTTCTATTCGGTTCCGAGCAGTTATGGAGTTACACCTGCCATAACCCATAACTGAAATGTAACCATGATCCCAAAATATAAATAATACTCTGCCTGTGTCATTTCAACAGTGCAGTTTTGTCCGCTCATTTTCTTTCTTTGTTTCTCCTTCTACTAACATTGGTATCAGAGCAATAGTTAGTCAGTTGCCATTGGAGGAAATAATTGCAATGAAGTGTGTGTGAGGTTGACAGTAAGGTCAACGCCATTCCTGCAGAAGTTTGTTCGAGGGGTCATGGGTGGACTGGTTGTGCCAGCTGTTCCACCATCAAAAGGAAAAGTCGTGTAACCTGTGAATACGACACTTTCTCCAGAAGGATACAGGCGCACTTTTTCCAGACACAAAGGATACAGTCACAAACGACATAGTCATGAGGGCAAGAAAAACTGATCCTCGAGGTCGCTGTTTGGACAGGAAAGACTTTTCAAATTCCTATTCGCTGTTGCTGTCTTCAGAAGATTTGCTGGAATGTTGTGAAGAGTTTCTGAGCAATCGTGAGGAGTTTCTGAGCAGTTGTGAGGAGGTGCAGTCTCTTTTTTGAGCAGTCATGAGGAGCATTTGCTGCTATTTGTCACAGTTGCCAGGGCATTTGCTAGAGAAAACAGAATATTCCCAAAGGGTATATTTTCCTCCTCTGCTGTTCCCGTGTCACGCATTTGAATTAAAAAAAACTCATTCTATTTGTTTATGTGGGCAAAACATTTGTTTTATTATTTTTGTTGTTTTGAAGTAATAAACTGGCAAATATATCGAACCTAATTTGTCGGACTCACAAAAATTAACAGGCACAAACTTCAATGTACGGAGCCATAAGATTTTTGACACTTGCAGAATTTCAAGATTGTGATAAAATAGTCACGGGTAGTGAAGGCAGACCTGCTACAAACTCCGCGAATTATGTCAAAAGTCATAAGGAATCTCTATTGTTTCTCAAGTTGTTAGTGTCAGATGATATGATACCGGAAGTGTGGAATGCCATTGCGGTCAACATGTTGTGGACAAGTCTGAAAGAGAAATATTAGACGTAAGAAAAAGAGAGGCGCTTTATACCTAAAGAATACATTGTTTCCGTAAAATTTACAAGAAGGTGGATCGCTATCTGAGCACCTACTTCAAATGAAAGACCTCTGACACCAGTTGTCTTCCATCAACATAAAAAGGTGGACGATGATGATATGGTGGCTTTGGTTCTCAATAGCTTGCCTTCTTCATAGGAGTCATTTGTGGAGGCACTTCATTTAATGGCTGAAAGTCAAACTCTCACCTGTTGCAAAAGGAGCGGAGACAAATTCAAGTAGAGTCTAATTGTGACCAATTATAGAGTGCTCTTGTGACTCAGTCAAAAGGAAAGTGGAGACATCATTCTGGTGAGTCATCCACTCGGTATCAGGTCACATGCTATTATTGTCACAAGGTTGGGGCACCTTAAGAAGGATTGTTGGAAGTGGAAGTATGATCTTTCGTAACAGAACAAAAAACCATGTGATGAGGAACATGTGACAAAAGTTGTAGAAGAACAAGATTCGGATGACGGGCGTGCTCTTTGTTGTCTTACGACATCATGCTCGCATGACAATGGTACCAGTTGCTGGATAATTGACTCTGGTGCATCCGCACACTTTTCATGTTGCAGGGACTAGTATGTTTCATTTACCGTAAATATATGTTTTGAATCAATTGTACTCGCTGATGGAGAATCACTTGTAGTTGAAGGGATAGGAGATATATGCATTGTATTGAATAATGCTCATAAATTGTTGGTACGGAATGTTAGATATGTACCTTATTTACAAAAGAATCTTTTATCTATTCATCAATTAATTGAAAATCCCAATATTGCTGTGGATTTATGTGGGAAGAAGTGTATTGTTTTTGATATGAAACAGAGACAGATGATTGCCCTTGGTATTGGGCAAGGTGGTCAATATCAGCTTGTTGATCCTGCTACGATCAACATGAATGCACGTGTGGAGGACAACACCACCATACAGGATGTATGGGAGGCGGACATGCCTTGGGAGGATGGATTTCCTCATTCTGCAGAACAGTTTGTTGTCGATGGAGACTCCACTATTCCAGATGCACTGACGGTGCATGGTGAGATGGCATGCCAAGCCACTCACTCAGAGGTACTTGCTCGAAGGACAGTAGAGCATGAACAATTTGCTCATTGTGTTGTGAAAGATATTTCCCAACAGAGGGGGATAAATGAGCAAATAGATAAGATGGAGGACTTGTTTCTCACTCCTACCACTGTTGAGATGGTTATTTTTCCCACTGCTGAGACGGAGATGGTTATTTCTTCTACTATTGCGGAGTTGGTTCTAACTCCTACTGCATAGATGGTCACATTTCTCTTATTGAGAAAGTTTGATGAGCACTACATGGTGTTGCAAAGGCATGATCGAGGTGACTTCGATTGTAGGATAACTGAGTCTCTGTATAGACTCCAAAAGGCTACAAAATCCTGGAACAAGGTTTTTCAATCCACCTCTCCGAGGTTCTGTTTTCAACACTCTGGAGATGGGGCTGACACTCTCCGCCAGTGACGATTCATCACTGGTCAATGAATCACGTAACAAAGAACCGATGGACCACTTGCCATATCCTTTGTTCACACAACCAGATTTTTGTTTTGTGGTTCTTCTCCATTCGACAACCACAACACAACAATGGACTGTTGATTTCGAAGTACAACCTATGGCATAGTCTGTAGATCTAATGACTAAACATATGGGCTTTAGGATCATTGTGTAAAATTGCGGGACAAACTTGGTATTGTTTCCAGTTTAGTCATTAAGAGGGGGTGTTGAATATATAATGAACCATTCGGTTCTGGGCAGTTATAATTGATAACTGTGTTGTAACTATGTAACCATCATCCCTACATATAAATAAAACTCTGGCTGAATCATTTGAGGCAGTGTAGTTTTGTGCAGTTTTATCTTCTTGCTATTTTCTGTGCTTCTTATACTAACAAAACTCTTGGAAGTCTAGTTTCAAACACCACAAAATGCCTTGGAATTCGTGTTATTTTTTTACTTTATTAGAATTATGCAATTTTAATATTAATTCTAAGCATATTCCTTGAGAATTCGACCATACAATTCCTCTCCTAAGCCTCTCCTAATGTTCCCAAAATCCTCACACACCATGGGAGAAAAACAAAGATTTGAGACAAACCCAAAAATGGAGAAAGTAAAGTTTGTTGTGTTCTCCCTTCAAATAAGAAATGAAATGGGTAAATAGTAAATACATAAAGTGAGAGAGATGACCGAGCTAATTCCAACTACCCTTTAGTTACAAGTTATGTATTCTCTCTTATTACTAACCTTTATAAGGCACAATGTTATATATTTTTTATTGTACACTTATTTCCTATGTCAATCTAGGTCTATATAATTCTGGTTTTAATAAGGGTTTTGTTCCTAAAGCCATGATTTTTAATAATATTGGTTCTGATCATTGGCCGGTGTGCCTGGAAATGGGAAGAACGGCTCCTTGCAAGACCCCTTACAGATTTTAGTTGACGTGGCTCCGACATAAGGACATTGCTAGGTATGTTCAGCAGTGGTGGATAGAAGGAAATCCCAAATTTGGCAATCCTATGTATAGGTTTGTAAAATGACTCACCTTCCTCAAATTCAAGCTTAAAGCTTGGAATTAGAATGAGTTTGGTGACATTAGAGAGCAAAAAAAGAGGATTCTCTTGCAATTGGAAGAAATTAATGTTGTGCATAGACAATCTGGTTTATCTCCAGAGCTTTTTAAGAAAGAATGTCTTCTAAAGGCTGAATTACAGGAATGGGATACTAGGGAGGAAATAATGTGGAAACAAAAGATAGGATTCAGTGGCTAAAGGAGGGGGATAAAAACTTTGCCTTTTTCCATAAATCTGTTTTGGCTAGAAGGGCCCACAATTATATACACTCCTTTTCTAAGGATGATGGCTCAAAGGTTCATTCCATGCTTGAGATGCAACAGGTGGCTGCACAATATTTCCAGAAGCTGTTTACTTCTCAATCCTTGGATATGGACCTGCAATAACAACTTCTAAATGTTCTTCCTAATTGTGTTTCGTAGTAGGATAATGAAAACTTGACCCAACTGGTTATGGAGGAAGAACTTCACAGAATTGTTTTCAAAATGAAGAAAAATAAAACCCCTAGTCCAAATGGCTTTCTTATTGAGTTCTTTAAGACCTTTTGGGACATTATTAAAGGAGATCTGTTATAGGTGGTTGAAGAAGTTAGAACGACTAATAATTTGCTTGAGGACATTAACAAGACGTACATTGCCCTGATCCCTAAAGCAAATGAGGTGGAAGATGTTTCCAGTTACTGTCCTATAGCCTTATGTAATGTTCTATATAAAATTATCACTAAGATTATAGTGGAAAGACTTAAACCCACTGTATACAAGATTATTTCTCCTTAGCAAGGGGGTTTTGTTCCTGGTCGCCATATCCATGATGAGATTGTGTTAGCTCAAGAAATTTTGCATTCTATGGAAGTTCAGAAAACTCTAGCTATATTTATTAGATTGGATCTCTCCAAAGCTTATGATAGTGGATTGGGGTTTCCTTTGTAAAATCTTGGATCAATTCGGGTTTTTGATGAGATGGATTCAATGGGTGAAGACTTGTTTCTCTTCAGTCTCTTTCGCTGTGTTGGTGAATGGATCTCCCTCAAGTTTCTTTAGAGCTTCTAGAGGTATCAGGCAAGGAGATTCCTTATCTACATTCCTGTTCATAATTATGGTTGATTTCTAACCGCCATACCGCGGCCTTTTCGGGCTCTGCGGGAATTTATTGCTATAGTCTCTCCTAGGGTTTCTCGCCCTCTGGGCGTCCCCTATATAATGTCCTCGCCATCTTCAAACCCGGTTGTTTCAACCGTGGCAGGAGATAGTGGAGCGAGCAATGGCACCGCCGGTGAAGCGACCCAGGAAATTCGTCCCGAAGGTTTTTCACAAGGTAATCTTTCTCCTCCTGATGTAGTTCTGCCCATTCCTGAATTTAATGTTGCTTGTCAATGGTTAGAGCAATTTTGCCTCATTGGGTATTTTGTGGGTCGAATCCCCTCTGAAAGCATGCTCAAATCCTGGGTTAACACAGTCTGGACTCCTCATGGAGTCCGCCTGGATAGCGTTCAAAACATGACCAAGGGTTTCTTTCTTTTTCATTTCTCTGACCCTGCTAATGTGCCCAATATTCTGGCTAAGCAAGCCACTTGGTATGTCTGCAACTCGCTGCTTGTGTTAACACCCTGACACAAGGACTTTGTGGTATCTGAATATACCGCCCTTAAAGTGCCTGTTTGGGTTGAATTTCCTGGTCTTCCTCTGCCATGCGTGCCTTTTTTGCCACAAATTACCGCCTCGCTTGGGCGGGTAGTTTTCCTGGAAGCCGATAAGTTTTACCATGCTCATCCACAGAAGCGAGTATGCGTTGAGATTGATCTCTCGCAGGATCTCAAAGAATTTGTGGATATTCAAATGGGCGATAAACTCTATTCCCAGTGGGTCATGTATATCAATCTACCCAACACTTGCTTCCGTTGTCAAGCGTCTGATCACAAGATCAAGGATTGTCCGCTTTATGTACCCCGTAACCGCCCTGTGGCCAAAACAACTCCCGAGCCAGTCAAACCCCAACAGGAGGAAGGTTGGCAAGTTGTTGGGGGCCGGTGAAACAAGAACAAAGCCCAACAATCCAAAGCCTCTGGCTCCCATGGCCATCGAGAACCAGCTGTTAAGGAACAATCTCTCAGTATCCCAGCTAAGGAGCCTACAACTGCTGCTAAAGAACCAACTGCTGTTGCCATCTCGGCTACTCCATTGCCAAAGTATTCCAGCACGCCCCTTGCGGCGTCGGTTCTCATGGACCAGACAAATTCTGTTTCTCACGTCCCCATCCCGCATTCAGTTCCACTGCTGTTGCCAAACAACTCACAAGGGCCTTCCAAACGACCCCGAAGTCCTTCCCACATCTCTCGGGACCATAGCCCAGCATGCAACGTGGATTCCACCGAAGTGGAATACAACATTGAGTATGCCGACCGGAAAAAAGTTGATCTGCAGGATTTTTTGCAGCACAATGCTGCTCATTTCTTGCACAATCAATATGATGCCCTTGATGGCTTGGAGGATGGGGATATGGCTCTTGACCAACGTTTCCCATGAATTGTTTATCTTGGAATGTTAGGGGTCTTACAGACTCCTGTCGTAAATATGTGGTGCGTGAAACTCGACAACGATGTGCAAATCTGGACATTTTGTTTTTGCAGGAAGTAAAAATTACAGGTTTTCAGTTACAGATGGTATGCAAATCCATCTGGCCTGACAACTTGGCTTTCTGTAGCAATCATGAAGCAGGGCATGGGGGATTAATTTCACTTTTTGCTCCCAAATGGCGGCCCTTATTAATTGACCATGGAATCGACCCCACCAACCGTGTCATATGGGTCCTCTTTAATATTGATGGCCGCCCTTTTGGGCTCATAAATATTTACGCCTCGAATGATGTGGCCGAAAGGGCCGATCTGTGGCAGTGGATAGCCAACTCCATTCCCGATGCCTACTGGGTAATAAGTGGAGATTTTAATATGGTTGAATCCCCTAATGATAAATGTGGCCACTTGCCTATGAGGTGGACACCTGGTGAAAGGGAAGTGTGGTACTTCATGTGAAATAAATTCAGATTTTTTGATCCTAACGCATCTCGCTTTCCCACCTCTGCAGCTTGGTACACGTGGACCAATCTTCGTGGAGGGATAGATCGCGTTCTTAAACGGCTTGACAGGGCCATGTTGTCAGCTCAAAATTTCTTTGAGTTTGATAGCATTTATTCTATGCCAGTGGAGGTCATGCCTGACTTTGTCCTTTCAGACCACTCTCCTATACGATTTCGTATATGTTGGCATGATGCGTGCCCCCTTTTGTCATAAAGGCCAATTCTTTCTTAATACTGCCTTGATGCAACATGGCCCCACTGTCAATCATATCAAACGGGTTTGGAATTTAACTCCACGACCCAGTCACTATCAGTGGTTTCATCCACCTATGCAAGCCAACTGGATACAATGGTGGAAAGATGTGCTGACTCGGACTACCAAATTTCTTAGAATCTACGGCTGACAACTGGCAAAAATTCGGCACCGCTCATACACTGCTAACACCTCAGCTCTCAGCCGGGCGACGGTGGTGCTTCAAGGCGATCCCTTCTCTGACGCTCTGCAACTGCAAGTTGCAACGCTCCGGCATCAAATCCAAATTGTGGATAACTATAATGCTAGAGGCGCTCAGATCTGGGCTCGGATGCATTGGCTCAAGATTGGAGATCGGGTTTCGAAAGAATTCTCTCCGAGCCAGAAAGCCTTCTCAACAGATCTGAGCTATCATGGACAACAGAGCTCAGATTACTGACCCGCAACTTATGTTGCAAGCCTTTGTGCGCCATTACAAGCTCATCTTTCAAGCTCAGCCACCCTCTGCAGCTCGCCGAGCCGCTCTTGACCACTGTTTGGGTGTTGTGCCACACAAGCTTTCAGAGGCTCAGAAGGTGATTTGTGAAAGAATGCTCACCATTGAAGACCTCCATGAAGCCACTTTGCAAATGGCTAATGATAAAGCACCAGGCTGTGATGGATTCCCTTGTGAATTTTATAAAGCTCTTTGGGATTCTGTCGGGCAAGACCTTTTTCAGGTCTATCTTGAAGGATTTCAGAACCAATCCCTAGGGCCACACATTAATAAGGGAAACATCAAATTTATCCCTAAGCAAGGAGATCCCGAGAAAATCACTTGTTGGCGGCTGATTACGCTGTTGAATGTCTCCTACAAAATCATTGCCAAAGCGTTAGCTCTGCGATTACGCAATCTTCTGCCTGTTATTATTCAGCCAGAGCAAACAGGCTTCATACAGGGACGTTTCATCCTGGATAACATCATCACGGTGTGGGAAGGCATGGAATGGGCTCGCAGATCTCATCAGGCCGCCATGTTTATCAAGATTGACTTTGAGAAGGCTTATGATCGGATTGAATGGCCATTCATTCTCGCCATGCTTCAGGCCCTTGGCTTTGGACCCATTTTTATTCAATCCGTCAATATGCTTTTTGTAGATGCCTCTGCTCAAATTTCTATTAATGGCCTCAGCTCGGAGCCTTTTGGGCTTTTTCGGTCTATCAGACAAGGCTGTCCTCTTGCCCCTGCACTGTATGTGCTGGCGGCCAAAGGCTTTGGTTATCTCTTAGCTCATGCCAAAGCACAAGGTCTTGTTCATGGAATCTCGCTGCCTGATGAGCCCAATTCACAACTTCTCAATGGGCATTTTGTGGATGATTCCTTCCTTATGCTTATTGAGGATGAGACCAACATTTGCAATGCTATGCAATGTTTGGATACTTTCTGCCTAGCTTCTGGCTCATCCATTCAATGGCGAAAAACCCAATGTTACCGACAATCTTTCCTTCCCGCACCTGACTGGCTTGCCACCCCACCTTTGATTGGAAAATTCTGCAACATGGTGAGATTTTCAAATTTCTAGGTATTCCTTTTGCTTTTCAAGCCTCCCACTAGGCCTTTATCTCTGGCTGGCAAATTCCAAATCTGCAAATTCCAACCAACAAGACCTTCATAGGATAATCAGAGATGATATCTACAGATAGTTCATCCAGCACATCTAGACCAACCCCCCCGGGGGGGTTGCGTCTGAAGATGTCATTCTATGCGGCACACTTTCTTGAGATCCATGATGGGGTCATTTTCAGACCCATGTACATTTCCCGGCATAGGTTACAGGTCCTTCGTATCTCTTTGGGTCAGTTTAGAGTGGGCTCACATCGACTTCGTGTTGAGACTGATCATCACTAAAACCGCTTGGAGTGGACTTGCCTGCTCTGCTCTCTCCAGGAGGTTGAAACTGAAGAACAATTCATTTTCAGGTGTCCTGTTTACTATGAGATTTGTGGGCGTTTCCATTGTCTGTTCCGTGAGCTTTCTTCACAAATTTCTTCAGATACTATGATCAGAGATGTCTTTCTCTCTACCTTCGGGAGGACCTCAGGCTTCGGGACAGGTTCCTCCATCCTCCCCCCAGACGGATGAATACTAGACTGATCACTTCTTTCTTTCCGGTGCTCTCCCCGGTGAGGGGTGACAAACGGCGCTTGGACACGTGTCTGGACCCCCAGTCCAGATCCATCAGGTCTCGAGACCCCGTTTCTTCCACCCGAGGCTCCTTATCTCAGGCACGTCCTAGGGCCCCTCCGCATAGACAATGACCCACCAGGCTTACTCAGAGGCACCACCTCCCTCTCGGACACTGGCTCCCCAGACATTCTACAGTCTCAGCTTCTGGTCATCACCGCACTGCGAGTCACTCCCATCCGACCTTGAGTGTTAGGTGATGTTGTGGGAGTGTTGCTCCTTCCGCTCACCCCCCCCCCGCCCCGCACCATCATCTTTTTCTTCTTTGTTTCTAGTTTCTCGGCCTTTGTTGTTTCCTTCTCTTCCTCTTCTTCTCTCATTGTATTTCGGGTGACCCGTTTGGGTCTTCTTTCCCAGCCCCAAATCTGCGACTACCCTATCCGAAAAAATTTCGTACTTTTAAAATAATGGGTCGTTTTGTGTTTTTATTGCCTGAAAGTTCTTGTATTGCGTCAAGATATTCCCAAAGAGCCATATTAGCCTTTTTCGCCAAATACCCAGATGCCCAAAATTGTTATATTCTGTCGTCGGGATTTGTCTGCGGGAAATTTGTATTTAATTATGTTGAGCCCCGTATGAGGCTATTTGCGCTCCGTTTTAACTCTATTATGAGCGAATATGTTATTATTCCTATGTGCCAGAAGGGTTTTAACTTGGAATAAGTTTTGGGCTTTATTTGTAACTTTTGGCAATTTTTCGTGTTTTTGTGGTGTCCCGTTTCGTTTTCTGTGAAATTTCTCTAGAACAATTCCTTTGCCGGGTAAGCCCGATTTTTGGCCTGGAGCAGCTGGAAAACATATACGCACATTATGCCCGGAGGAAGTCACCATCGGAGGTCTGGATCACTGGGAAAAAGCGAAGTCGTGCACAGAAAAGCCCCTGCGGGGATGGGCGCATTTTTGGAAAACAAAGGATTTAAGCTGCAATGGGAAAAATAGAAGCCGCAGGCAGGGTGGGAATTTTATACCTGCCTAGCAGGGTACTTTTTCCCGTGTTATAAAATTCACTTAAGCTGCAGTGGGAAAGCCTAGAGTGATAGAAAATTCACTTAAGCAGCAGGCAGGTGGGAAAGGAGGCTGCAGGCAATTTATTGCCTGCCTTGCAGGGTAAAAATTCCCATGGTGAAATAAAAGAAAAGTGACTTAAGTGAAATCATGGGATTTTATTGCCTACCTTGTAGGGCCTTGCAGGGTAAATAATCCCATTGTCAAAGTCAAATCACTTAAGTGGATCATGGGATTTCCGGGGCTGCCTTGCAGGGTAAAAAATCCCATTGTCAGAAATTCTTAAAAATAGAATTCTATTATGCAAAAAAGTGCGACCCACCTTGGGTGAATAATAATGCATTAAATAAATATTTGTTAATATTTATTCACCCAATTTTGGCACCCAGGCTTGTGGAAAAGTCAACAAAAGCAAAGGGGAATAAATCAATTGGAAAATAGAATTCCAAAATTAAATAAATTTAATTTATTTAATGCAGCCCCTTTTGAGAAGGAATTAATACTTTTTAAAGTATTAAATGATTATATTAATTCCTATTTTCAGTGGCTATGGTCAAAGCACACTGTGAAGCTTAAGTGAAGTGAAGTGTGAAGGATTAAATTGGATTAATTTAATTTATTGGATGGCTGTCCTTAAACATGCTATTTTTAAAAGAGAAGAGCATGATTTTTAATTAATTAATTGCCTTTAATTGTTAGGGCAATTATTAATTATAGAATTGTGAGGGTTATATAAGCATGGGCAGCCATATGGGTGAATTATTTAATTCACAGGTAAAGAATTGCAGCCAAGAGGAAAAGTGCGCCCCCATTTGAAGAAGGATTTTGCTCAGGCAAGGTGGAAACAAGGCTAAAAGCTTCCAAATTTGGCGCATGCTTTGAAGGAGGTTGATCTTTGTCTGCATAATTGTTTGCACAGGTGTTACAGGAGCTCAGGTGTTGTTGAAAGGATTCATGCTCTCTTTATGTGCAAATTAAACACCATTTTTTGGGGCAGCAGGCTTGAAAAGTGCAGATTTTTACAATTAAAATTCACTATTCATGCTCCGGTGGCCATTTTTGTCTGAATAAATTGCAGGAATTCATTACAGGTGCTTTACAAAGGAAAAGGAGCTTTTATCAATGTCCAATACATTGCATATATCCTCCGAATCTGAAGAATTGTCCAGATCTGCACCAGTTTTGAAGAATTCCAGTCAAATAAGAAGAAAAAGAATTATTCAGACAAAGATAGACAAAGCTATGGCGAAGAAAGATGAAAAAGAAAGCACAACGGAGTCATGCATCACTTCTAAATTTGCAGATATTGGAGACACGGATCTAGGCTCAGAACCTCTTGCTGAATTGATAGACAGATCCAGAGCAGGAAAGACTTCACTCATGCGTGCAGGAGAAACTTCACTCATGCGTGCAGATTAAAAGCAGTGGAATTATTCGAGTTGCAGCTTTTCCATCCATAGCCCAGTTGCCAAAGTTTGTTATGCAGGTGCAGATCCATATCCAGATGCAGATGCAGATGCAGATGCAAATCCATATGCAGATCCAGATCCAGATCTCATAGTTGCAAAAGCTTCCGGCACAAAGGCTTCATCCTCTTGTTTCGAATGCAGCCCGTGAAGAAGACAGTGCGTGGAAAATTCCTTCCAAGATCTTGTGCATGTGCTCTCATCTTCCAGTTGAAGCCTTCATTGAATTTTCATTCACCCTGAGTGCTTTCCAGAATTTTTAATTGCTCATATGCAATTAAAAATAAGGATGATGAGTTATCTACGGCCAACCTTGCATTGATGCATGTACAAAAGAAGAACTGCAAAAGCTTCAAGGATAAAAGAGAAGACAATGCGAAGGCAAAATTCCAGCTTGCTTCCAATTCCAACTGCTTGCAATTCCAGCTTGTTTCCAGATCCAGCTGCTTCCAGAGATCCAGTTTGAATCAGCTGCATGCAGACATGAAAAAGGACAAAGTCAGCTTTCCTCTTCCTTCTTCTTTCCTCCGACAAAGTCAGACAAAGTAATTGAGCGATCAATTAAATTATACAACTTAAGTGATTGGTTTAAAAGCCATTACTTGAAGAAGTCAACTACTTGGAGATAGGTGGCAGGACGTGCAAAATAGAAGGTTCTATTTTCAGTTGCAAATCATACATGTCACGCAAAGAGGAATTCCAGGAGGAAGATTGCCAGTTGTTTCTTTCCGACTTCCACATGTGCCAGTTCAACTAAAGCTTCCAACTTGTAATTGCCCCTCTACATTCTATAAGTAGAGGAAGAACCTTCGGGTTAATCGATCAGAATTTGTAAGCAGCAATCTTGTGTTCTAGACTTTGTGCTGAACCCCTGAGAGCAACTTGGAGCAAAGGAATACAAAGGAGCAGGTTTCCGGAGAACTTTGTGTCACGGTGTACTGTGTTTCTTGCTTTTAATCTTAGATCTCTTAATAAACTTTGTGTTATTTTAGATCTGGATCTAGAGCTGCCTTTGTTTTATAATTCTGTGTGTTCATATCTATTAAGTTTCTTCTATGTGCATGCAATTAGCTCTGCTATCTACTAATTGGGATGCACATCTTCCCCATTTCTTCTCTGTATTTCCTTTACTTCCTTCTTCTATAAAATACTTCCTTTCTTAAACAGCTGCTTACTTGCTGCAGAACTTCTTAGTTATGGTTCATGAACTAAGTGGTTAAAGTAAAACCCCTGATAGATAATAACACATTTTTATTGACAAATCTGACACGGGAGCCTCACCGGTTAAATGAGGGAGATTTATCTCATGACTGCCTAGGTTTGATGCTATGCAGAAAATCTAGCCAGCTTGGAAAGTTCTCATATGCTATGTCATTGTGAAAGGTTCTCCTTATGGCCGCCCTACGTGGAAAGACTTATGGGTTTGTCAATTTGCTCATCACTCATGTTGTGAAAATTGTTGGCACCTTTGTGCTTAAGAGTATTTGGAAAGCGTGGGAATGTGTCAAACCTTGACTTTTATGGAAGGAGGATGGCTTTCGTAATGGGCTGTCTCTCACTCAACAATCTCTTTAGTGGTTGCCCATTTTTCAATCCCAAGATAAATGCTTAGCAGAGGTCCCAGGAATCTCCGCGCTCAAATTTTTCAAGCGTGGAATTTGCATCATCGAGGACTTCTTCTACAAGAATGCTCAATCCTGGTTCTCTTGGCCGGATTTTAAAGCTCTGTTTTGGTGCTCTGACCAAGATCAAGATACTTTCACTACTGTGAACAATTCGGTTCCGATCACATGTTGCATAAGATTGCTGTGCATTCCTCTCGTCCATGGTTGATAGACTGGAAGTGGTGTGCTGATACTCCTTTCTGTAACTACAAAGCCAACAAAGGCTATCGTTGGCTCTCGCCATTTGCCCATGGTGCACAAATTTAATACTCATTGGGTAATTCACGCCACTCTGTCTACCTGGGGTAGACGATTTGAGACTGTTTGGACTATATGTGTGGAGCCCAAAATTGCTCATTTTCTTTGGTGTATTCTACACCAAGGCCTTCCTATCGGGGCTCGTCTTGTTCAAATTGGGATCCCGACTCCCAACTGCCCCTTCTGTGGACATTTGGAAACACTTTTGCATGTCTTCTGGTTCTGTCCCAAAGCTCAAATTGCCTGGAATTGGATCCATTCCTTTTTTTTCCCTCACGACCCCATTGTTTCACTTGGTAGCATATCCTCTTGGGAGATAATCCCAAACTTATGCCTATGTTCACCCAGATTTGGCATATTTTTAGAGGGGAGATTCTATTTTGGATATGGAAAGATAGAAATGCTTTTTTCTTTGCTAATTCTACAGTTGATCAATCTTTCTCGATTTATAATAAATCTATGGTGATCTCCAATGTGCTTTTGCAGATTCAAGTTTAGGCAAACAAGGTGACATTGGAGGTGGATCACCTCCAGACATTGCTGCACCATTGGGGGGAAGCCCCGTGCAACGTTGCTCGAGTGCCTCCATCTCCTACCAGGCGCTCCTTGCCTTTAGCCCGTGGTGGCCAGCGCAGCCGATCTCAGCACCGTGCTTTCAGCCGCACCCGCTGCTCTCCGGGGCCGTTACATTGGCATAGTTGCCCACCAGCTTATATCTCGCTATGGCCAGGGCTCTCCGCTGCATTCGTCGGCTCGCCAACAGGGTTGGGGCTCACCACCTCGTTAGCATGGGTGGGGCTCTCCACCGCATTCGTCGGCTCGCTAATAGCGCTGGGGCTCGCCACCTCGCCAACATGGGTGGGGCTTTCCTTTTGCTGTTGCTTCGCAACAAGACGCTTGGCACCCACTGCCACCTCCGCCACCATCTGACAATTTCCCTTGCCTCAACCTCGCCTTTCCTACGCACGGGGAAGCGGACCCGGAGGAAGAACTTGCTGCTGGCTGGGAGCTTTCGGATGCTGGCAAGGACCTACTTGGTTCGGGTGGCCGGATGCTCGGGATTCGCCTGCCTCGGGCATGTTTGCTGTTGCTACTGCTTGATAGTCCCTTTTAAGTGTTTTTAGGCGATTGCCATTTTTTTGTACTCTCCTAGGCTCGGCCTAGTTTGACTCTTGTTGTTCTAGGCCCGACCTAGCTTGTTCGTGGTTTTGGGGTGTGCTCTCATACTGCCCGCTTTTTTGTTGAAAGCTATCTTGTATCTTATTACATTAATATAATATAAGATCCCTTTTCATCAAAAAAATAGTCATCCGCTTTCTCATCTTCAATTTGTTGATGATTCCACTATGCTGGGGAGGGCCACCCGACAAGAAGCTAAGCAGTTTCAGAAAGTTCTTCATACATTTTCAGCTGCTACAGGCCAGACTATTAATCATTGAAAGTCTTAACATTTTCTTTTTTCACTGCTTTGAAAGACAAGAGGAGCAAATTCTGAGAATTTTTCAGTTTTAGAAAGGAAGGTTCCCATGTCAATATTTAGGGGTTCCTTTAGCCTCCAAGAAGTGAAGAGATTGACAATAGTTAATCAACAAGTTTGAACACAAGCTAAGTAAGTGGACTAAGAAATGGCTTTCCTCTAGAGAAATGATGACTTTGATTAAGTCGGTCCTTGAAGCTATGCCGATCTATGTTGCCTCGGTCCTAAACATCCCTGCTACTATTTTGAAACAGATGGATATTATTTTCCAGAAAGTCTTGTGGAGTGGAGCACAAGATAAGAGAAAGTGGTCTTTGGTTAGATGGGATGTTCTTTGCCGGCCAAAAAGAGTAGGAGGTCTGGGATTCAGATCTTTGCCCAAGCAAAATAAGACTTTGACAACCAAGTTATATTGGAGAATGCTGGTTTATCCTAATGATTTATGGGCAAATTGTTCAGAGCCAAGTATGCTGAGAATAATCCTCCTGAGAAAATTATTAGATCTGCCCTGCCCACTAAGGGATCTCCCACCTTGAAGTTCATCAAAGTGGGAGAAGATATGATTAAGAAGCAACTTTTTTGGATTGTTAATAATGGGCAATGTGCCAAATTCTGGACTGATTCTTGGGATGGGCAGGCCCCTATCATCCATCAATACCCCCAGCTCAAACCTATTATGGAACAAATGCAGGATCTGGGATGGGTCAAGGTTTCCCATTATGGTAAACCAGCTAGTCAGCTATGGGAGATTGGGAATTCTTGGATTCCGCCTGAGGAGTGGCCAATTGCTATGGATCACCAAGTGCAACTATTGCTTATCATATCTTGAAAACACGTCCTATTTCTTCATCCCCCGATCCTGATAAGCTGGGATGGGGAAGGGACGCTACTGGTACTTATTCCGTTGCTGCTGGCTATGCCTCTTTGGTTAATGAGAATCCTCATCCTCTTCAGTTTCTTTTCAAACACATTTGGCATCCGGATATGTGGCCAAAAGTTAGTTTTTTTCTGTGGCTTCTCATACTCATAAGAGTTTTAAAAAGAGACCGTCTTCTAAAGAGAGGTTTATATGGCCCTTTTAGATGTGCTTTATGCCTTCATGCTGAAGAGTCTTCTACTCATCTTTTTTTCTCATGTCCTTGGGTTATCTCGCTGTGGCGACTTCTTGCTTCTTTATTTAAGATGCATTGGATAAATTTTGATTCTCTTGAGCAGATTTTTAGAGCTTGGCAGGAATCCCTCCCTAAGGCCAATATCTTATCCCTGGAATATGGAGTGGTATTTCTCTTTTCCTTTGGAATATTTGGAAGGAAAGAAACAATAGAATCTTCATGCAAATTAGTAAAGACAACTCTTTTGTGTGGGAGAAGACCAAAATCAACATATCGGAAAGCCTGAAACATAAGATATCTTTGCCTCAAGATCTTTCCCCTGAATGGGAAAACATTTGTAAGCAGTTAAATATTGATCCTAAGGATGTTTCTTGCCCTAGGATGCACAACAAGAACAAAGTCCTAAAGGACGGCCAGTGGAAGAATCCTTCTCCAGGATATGGTAAGTTGAATACGGATGGGGCTTCCAGAGGAAATCCAGGGAAAGCTGCTATGGGAGGCATTGGTAGGGATGCTGAAGGTGGGGTGCAGTTCCTTTTTGCTGAGAATCTTGGCTCTACTACCAATAATCTTGCTGAGGTGAAAGCTATTTACAAAGGCATGCAAGAGGCCTTGAAAATTGGATGGCATAAAATCCAGGTTGAATCGGATTCCCAAATTATTATCCACTTGCTTTATGATAATAGATTGGATTCCCCTCCCAATTGGCGTATTGCCAAAGAGGTGTGGAAGATAAAACAACTAAAAGGAAAATTCCAAGAGGTCCAATTCAATCACATTCCTTGTGAAAGGAACAAAGTTGTTGATGGACTAGCTAACTGGGCTCTAGACAACAAGGACCTGTTTTGTTATGGCATGCCCCCTCCATGGTGGTCCAACAAGATTCAGGAGGATATCAGACTTATTCTTAATCTTGATTCTCTGTCATGATTGTTTTCTCTGCTTTTCTGTTGTATAATGCACAAGCTTGGGCTAATAGCTTTCAGGCTTGGCATAGCCGAATATGTAATTTATGAAATGGGTAAATAGTAAATTCATATAGTGAGAGAGATGACCGACCCAATTCCAACTACCCTTTAGTTTCAAGTTAACTATTCTCTCTTATTACTAACCTTCATAAAACACAATGTTGTATATTTTTTTATTGTACATTTACTTCCTATGTCAATGTAGTTCTATAATAATAAGTACTTGACTCACATTTATGACCATTATACTATATATTCTAACAGAGTTTTTGGTGAGCGCAAATGGAAATTAATTGAAAGCACTTTATGTGCTTTTGGTTTCAGGCTTCAGCTAATGGATCAATAATCACATTTGTACCCTTCTGTCCGAGATCTCTTTGAATGGAGAACTAGGGACCCCTTTTCTGTCTTCAAGAGGTTCGCGCCAAGGTGACCCACTCGGCCCATATTTGTTTATATTTATGGGAGAAAACATGTGGGCAATTGAGTAAGCTAAATTTAATAGCGAAATTTATGGTCTCCCAACAGTTGAAAAAGGAAAGAGATACACAAATTTTCACTTTGCAAATGACACTTTGCTGCTCAAAGAAGTCAGGAGATTAAATCTCCTTTTACAGTAATTTCAAACAGTATGGGGAAAAAATCAATAAGGATAATTCTCATTTCATATTTGTTCATGCGCTAATTCTCAGAAAGTGTGCAATCTTAAGGATTTTAAAGTTCACTGAACGAAGCCTTCCAATGAATTATATAGATTTACCCCTTCACCTGGAACAATGGAAAGAGTCCCTTCACTTGGAATAACAGAAAGAGTTGTGGAAAGGAAGCATCCAAAAAATGCAAAAAAATGCTAATGCACATCACCAGCTCTCTTTCACATGTAAAATCCAGCTTCGACAATCGGTGGTGCAAGCTGCCACAAAATGTACCGAGGAACAATAGATAAACACAAGTACCATCTGGTTGCTCGGGGGAAAGTTTGTCTTCCTAAAGCTTAAGGAGGATTCGAAAAGCTTTAATCAAGCCCTTGCAATGAGAGCAGCATGAAAGCTTTTTAAAGCTTCTGATTTGATCTGGAGCAATATATTTAAAGGTAAACATATAATCTCCACTCACCGATATCAACTCAGTCAAATTGGGGATCAGCAGTATCAGGCACAACTACGCACATCCAAAATGGCCTGATCTTGCTGCAAATCCAAGTCACGTGGAAAGGTAGGAATGGTATATCCATGTTTCTGGGAGGACAGTTTGGAAAGTCATACAGCTTTGCTATATCATGACATGCAGAGCTGCATGTAATTCTCCAATCCCAAGGTTCTCATCTTCTTAAGAGCTATTGTCAAACTTCCACGAATAACCAGTTGAAATGGGATGAAGAAAAAGTCAGATCTGCATGCACAACACCTATTTTCCAAATCAATAAACTTCTGCAATTGCTAGAATTTTGGATCATTGTTCAGGTAAACATACAGGATATCCAGAAAAATATGGCAGAAGTATGGAGTAGCAAAGCCCAAACAAAAATCAAGGCGTTCATGTGTTTCACGTTGCAAGATAAAATCTAAAGTTTTAACTACATTTAAAATAAATAAATCAAGGACTCTGTATTAATATAAAAGGAGTTTTTGCATAAAACCAACAGGCTCATTCAACAACAAAATAATGAGCAGCCAAAATCAATCATAGCACCAAAGATGTCTCTTGGTAAAATAATTGTGACCCAGGAGCTGAAAACCACTTGTCTATGCATCAATTATCACGACAAGGATAGGGAACGGCAAAACTAAGATACACCAACTGTACATACCGAGAAAAAACTGCAATACTAACAGGAGCCCTGATCAGAGATTATACAAAATTTTTAGGTAAAATTTATGTATCTAGAATTTGCATCCCCCCAGGCTATGGCACTGGAATCTAGTTTTGGCCTTGTTCAGGTCCCTTCTATCTTGAAACAGGTCCCTCTCCTTCCTCCATTGGACAAATTTGAAATTGTGGGATGGAATGGTAGACGGGGACATTCCAGTCCATGGCTTGTACCTGTGTAGAACTCCAGCTTCCATCACGAGTGAATTTGTGGAGGCTTTTGTTTGTTCTGCTTGCTCCTCCAAACAGCATAAGTATTGAGAGCAAAAATGGATGTATTGTAGAAAGAAAGAACAAACAGGTCCATCCATCTGTAACCTATGTAAGCAAGCAGAAAAAATGCTAACTTGCTTACTGATCACGTGCATCTATAAATGTGCAAAATGGTGACACAAAGGGATTCAATTTCATTCAACCTATAGAAATGATAAAAACTTGGCCAAAGATCAAATCACAGTCAGCTTATGTACAACTAGCCTTGCAAATTACACCTTTAAAAATATATGTTGGTATTGTTAATTCACACAAAAGGCGGACGCGTTAGTGAGACGCTGCTCATATGTGACATTCTAGGTTATAGGAGTAGGTGTACATTAGTAGTTTTGTCTTTGCTATTAGAGGCAATCGAAACAAAGTGTTAAAGAGTGTTTCTCTGAGGGAAATATCTTGCTTCCAGCTAGGGATGTCTATCCTATCTCCCTTAGTCTTGAACATTCCTCTATAGGGATTACAAATCATGTATTGGCCCTCTTTTGGGGGTGGGTGACGTTGGTTCTTTCTTTTGGTCCAAGTCTTGCTATATACATGCAACAACGATGGTCTCCAGTCGTGGTCTCCCCCATTGATCTTCATCTGCTCTTTTCTTCATTGCAGGGTTCTTCCCTCTCATGGCTATTTTTACTTGGATTATATGGTTTAAGGTTTAATTGCTTTAGCTTTATGCTCTCTATTTATGTTTGCATTGCTTTGGAGCTTAGTGTTTAATACAAAACCTAGGGTCCTTTATATCGTAGCACTTTTCTACTGTAACTATATGTACTCCTAAATCCTATAGACCTACTTTGGTCATTGGTGGATATTAATTTACTTTCTTTCTATCTGTGCGTGATTCTACAAGTATTCTATGCCATGCGTATCAAAATAATCTGTGTTTATTTCATACAAATCCATTTATGTTTCAAACAGTTCTAAAGTGGTTATGCTATTCTCATTCAATGATTACAGTAATATATATATATATTTGAAAATTTAGAAATTTGGTATATTCATCATATTATATTTTATCATTTTGAAAGCGTTGCGAATGGCTATAATTATAAAGGGAATCTTGGTCATAGCAGTGGAATACGAGAATATTTTAAAAATATAAAAGCAATAGAGACATTAAATTAATCATACACATGAGGATTTTCCCTTTTGTTGGACTCTGCAGGTTATCAAGTTCCCATGAAAATGGATATAAAAGTCAAACACTAGTCACCTCAAGACCCCAATAAATATCTGACATCCGCCTGATGGAAGATGACCAAAACTCATGCCAACAAACTGGTGACTCCAATAGGAAAAATAAGCTTTCAGGAATCTGGCTCCCTTTTAGAGTCACTGATTTGTTAGCACGAAATTTTTTCACCTCTAAATCTCAATAACGATTCGAAACGGTGATCATTAACCATGCTAACTCACTGGAAGCCAGATGTGGTGATTTCCCTACACAATTTTGCCTTTCTCACTTTCTATTGAAGTGAACTAAAACCTTTAATAAAGTCCCATAATATGAGTGATTTGCCCCTCTAAAATGTGGAGGGAAACCACCAAATATGGTTTCTGGCAATTTAGCTATGCTTATGGTCACCTTTCCACTGGGCAAGAGGTGCCTCTTTGTTGAGACTTGGAGGTGACAAAATTTTGGGCTAACATATAAACACCATAAACACATCCGTCCACCGGGCCTGACCCACAGTTTGCATAAAAATATGGAGACTGACCATCTCCTGCAAGGAAAATTGCTCTATAGTGGTCTCCTACCAAGTTGCTAGCCTTAGGGCTAACTCACTGTGCACTAAGACTTAAATGCTGCAATAGATCTGAATCCCTGTTTTTCTACTGCTATTTATGTGATATGAGAAGGAATTTGATGATGCATGTGGTTAGGTAGATGCAAAGCCCTTGTATATCATTATATATCTTCTTTGCTACCTATGCAAATTTTTGTAGCCCTCTTATGGGCTTTCTTTGAAACTATATTCTTCTCAGGCCAAGTCATCCTGTTATAGCCTGCTTCAAACATCTAATTTAGCTACATTACTGCCAATTTGACAATTTATCATCCTCTTTGGAGCTGTATGAAGGGTTATCATGAAGTTGTTTTGTGATTAACTTTTTAAGTAGTTGCTCATCTCATTCTCTTACTGAATACTTGTTCTGCTATTGTAAAATGTATCTTTCTTCAAGAGAGAACTTGTGATACTTGTAGAGCTTTTGGCATGGCGAAGAGTACTTCTCAATTCCTTTAGCTCTTTTCTGATATTATTCTTTGCTTATAGGGGCAACACCAAAAGGAGTTTTAAGGGTGATGGGAGTACAAGGTCTCACTATTTATCATGTGAAGAGTCATTTACAGGTATTATTCTAGCATTTTGGCCTTCTTGCGATAAGTTTAGTACAGATCAGTTTACTCAGCCTTCAAAAATAGCCCACATCAACGGTTTCAGGGTTTTTCCATACTTGTAGGAATGATTTTACTCTGTTGTTGTGAGCAGTTTTCAGTGCTGGGCAAGTTCCTCCTCCTTAGTTCTACCATAAGAATAATTCTTTAATAGCATGGAGGTTGCTCGATTTCAAATTTATGGTTTTTGATTTGATGCAGAAATATCGCCTAGCCAAATATATTCCTGACTCGGCTGCTGATGGTAAATATTCCCACCTTATGGATTTTAGACGATTAATTTACATCCTGGTATTTGCAAGTGAACTGACTTTACATATTAGAATGATATATGTACTTTGACTAAGTGTATCTAGGTGAAGATATTAGATATATAATTTAATTTACTCAGTAGGTCACATTTTTCCTTTTGATCGTAAAAATTCAAAATCCATGTGGAAGCATGTTATCCTTAATTTGCTGCCTTGATTATGTCTTTTGTAGATGCAAAGACAGAACAGAAAGATGCTGCAGATATCCTCTCCAACTTGGATGGTGCATCGTGAGTTGATTTCTTATATATTGGCTTTATTAACCTCTATGAATTTCTCTGGAAAAGAAAACATTGTCAATGATAGGGTTCTAGTGTGGTTAAATAGAGCTTAATATAATCATTGTTGTTCTGTTGTGTGGTCCTAAAGGGGTTCAACTGGTTAACAAGTATCTGAATTTGATCTTACATTGTTTAACCATCAGTATTTGCTTCAGTTCTTTAATTAAATGCAATCTTACAACATTGCTATTACCGATTTGTGGAAATCTGAAGACTTGAAACTGTGGGTTTGTGTGTGGGTTCATCGGTGAAAATCTGCATTCTTGGTGGTGGGATTGGCATTTTATTTTCAGGTGTGGGATGCAAGGAATTACGTTAAAAAAATGTCTTCAAAGACCTGAAATTTGAGTACTGGTCTGGAGCAGGCCTTGTGGATAGTTTGAAAGATCTAAATCTTAAAAAAAAACAAATGTAGGTTCAAAATTTGTGAAAATTTTATACATGTGCATAGAAGTCCTTGGCTCCTACGAATTTATCTCTTTTAGGGTTTACAGTTAGGTCAAGGTATTGCCATTTCTTGTATCCCATTAGTTTCATTTTTCATGGTTCTTATTGGTGAATTATTCGAGGGACTGAATCCGAATCTAGAAACTCAGATCTATTTTATAACCCATCAGGCTTAAGAACCTACTTATGTGGTTTGCCACTTTGCAGATTGCTTGATTACCACTTTGATTTGGGTGTTTAAAAATTAGTGGGAAACTGTCATATGAAAAAAAGTCCTTTGTTTCCACGCTTTTGTAGTCTTCTTTTCCCATTAGTTTTCCCTGGGCTGGGTTCTGATGAAGTCAGTTTTGATATCTTCAGTATTAATTGAAATTCTAACAACCTAGACCTATTTCAGAATTCACACGGGCTTCAGAACCTGGTTACTGCGGTTTGGGAATTGCTCAATACTGACTTTTGTTGAAATACACTTCACATGCTTCTGTTTCTATGAGATTAGCAATTTTAGGGTTTACAATTAGGTTAAGGGATTTTCATTGTTTATATTCCATTAGTGTTGCTGTTCATGGTTCTTAGTGGCGCTGTTTTTTAGGGCTTGAATCCAATCTAGAAACCCAGATCTATTTACAACCCGCCCAGGTTTAAGTAGCTGGTTATTTGGTTTGTGGATTGCTCAATTACCACCTGATTACTGTGATCTGGGTGTTTGAAAATTAGTGGGAAGCAAACTCACATGCGTAAAAATTATTTTCTTCTATGTGTTTCTAGTCTTCTCTTTACCATTAGTTTTCACTGTTCTGGGTTCTGATGGATGCATTTTTTGAGAACCCAGACCTGTGTCAGATCCTACTTGTGGGCTTAACAACCTGGTTACCGTGGTTTGCGGATTGCCAATAATGACTCTTTTGTTGAAATACTAGTGACCAATGTTTGTATGGAAATTGGTTTAACCCTCAGAATTTGGGGCTTAATTTTTCTTCTCGGTTTACAGGGGTATACAAATTACAGAAGCACTGCGAATGCAAATGGAGGTGCAGAAACGGCTTCATGAACAGCTTGAGGTATACCTATTTAACACACATCTTTTTAAGGCAGCGAAATACTCGAAGAGTAGAATTTTTTTGTGAGAATATCCCATTTAACTTGCACATTTTTTTAAGGCAATCAAATATCTGAAGAGTAGCATTTTTTTGGTGAGAATGTGGGTCTCTATCACTTTCCAAGCGGAGTCTGTTAGGGTTTGGTTCACAATTTCAGCAAATGTTGATTCAGGAAAGTTTCTATTTTTTTTTCTTTGGAAAGAAATATAAAGTAATGCAACTAAGTATATAAAGCTTTCGTGTACAGCTCGTTGCTTGCAAATATGGTTTTTTGTTAATATACAAAACATTTATTAAAAAAAAAAGTATATAAAGGTCAGAGGAAACATTATGGCATTCTGGTTGATACTTAAGAATGTTTAAGATTCATTATAAGGCTTATTTATTAGTGTTAGTTTAATATTAGTTAAATATTAACTAATAAATGGTTGAAACTACTTCAACCACTTTGTAACCATCTTTCACATAATAAAATGACGGACACACAATGATAATGTGTGCATTCCGGTTTCTCTTCATCTGTTCTTTGTACATTCTAATCTTTCTTTATTCTTTCTCTCTCCGCATATTCTAACATTGGTATCAGAGGGTGGTAAGCAAGGAGAAAGAGAAGGGAAGACGTTCAAGTCATTGCAATGTTAGGACATAGATTTACAACAAATTTCGAAAAGTCACGCAGTTTGGATGAAATACCTGAAAATCTGACAGAAGTACATTAGTGATCGTGGTCGAAAATTTTGAAAGAGTACAAAGTCCAATGGGACTAGTTTGGATGAAAGGGAATTCCTGCAAATTTGGATTTAATACAGCAAAGACTCGATTTCACCATTAATACCATTAGCCAAATGCTCGAAAAGGCATAAAATACAATCACGAATCTGAAATTTCAAGAGAAAAACATAGTCGATTCAGTAAAATCAGAGATTTCCAAAGAGTTTCAAAAAGATTTGAAAGGATCACTCCAAGAATTCAAACTGCATAGTTTCATTGGAGGAGTTTTACACAGGCCTAATAGGGCAACATTAAAAAAAAAGGCTTGTTCATTGGCAGGAAGAAGACAGTAAGCTTCTCATAGTGAAAGAACGTTAAAAAAAAGGGCTTGATAAAATCAATGGAGTTTCCAAAGGCCCATATCAGTCGCACCTGTTAAATTCGGAGGTTTCGGTCCAGAATACATCAAATTCCATTGACACTTCAGTCTCTTAGTAAAGGACAATAGTTGAGTTACCTCTTTTCTTTAGAACAACTTTATGGGTTTCCATTCTTTCCCAAAATTGCAGCTATTCAACATTCTTGCAAACCCTAATATCTGTGTCAAAATGCAAATACAAAAGTATATTTTAATGTTGTTTCTGAAAATTCAAATACTCAAAATATAGACTGGAACTTTGATTTTGTTTATCAAGTTGTGGGTTAGATGTTTTCTATGTGGTGAGAAAAATAGCAAGCATAAAACCTTAGTCAGCTGTAATGTTAAAAACTTGGCACAAAATGGAATTTTCGGTTATTGCCATTAGAAAATCCAGCCAGATGCTAAATGGTGATGCAAATTTCACCGATAGAGAAAATATTTAAAAGAAGTCCCTCAAGTACAAAGGGAGATCCTCTTTTAAAATTGGAATGATACGACAATGAGAACGGGCTAGAAAGTAAATCAAACCAACCCTATTAGATAAAACTTGGCTAAATGTACTTTCTTTAGTATGCAAGTACAAGCCAATGCTGAAATTCCCCTATATGCTCGAAGACCACGTGCTAAGTGCGCACATGAACTTTAACTCAATAGATTGAGGCCAAAAAAATCAACGCACTATTTAGTATTAAATTAGGACAAATGAAAGTAATCAAGTGCCACTCTTTAAGTGCGTGCAGTAAAATAGAGACATGAGGCGCAAAGGTCCACACACAGCACTTTTCAGGAGGTAACCGGATTTCATAAAATGGTCTATAAACAGAAGCTAGCGGAGTTGGCATGTTTGTTTAAGGCAAGTCAAGAATGATTGATTCAACAAGGAATTCAAAGCACTTTCAGATTGGATAACGAATATCAGAACATTACTAGTTATTCAGGAGAACAACACATTTAACTTGACATTGCCATCATTAATAACAGTCTTCACATGAGGAAGAAAATAAACACCCTGATACAACCGTATTACAGTTTGCAAAAAGGCACGAAAAATGAAAGTCTTGAGGGTTCAAAAAGGCATAAAATACAATCGTGATCTGAAGATAACACCATACCAGGGCATAAGGAGAAATGTAGTCGTGAATCTCTCTTGGGTAACAGGATTTCAGATTATTTTCACAAGTTTTTCAGTGAAGGGTTTCATGTCAGAATTTGAAAACATTCGAGTGGCAGGGCTATTCGAGTATTCATTCTTATCTAGTATTCACATATTTTTCCATGTACTAAATAAATATTTAAAAAATGGAGTTCAGTCGGAATCAGGAGAATAAACATCTTGATTTAAATAATACAAAATCCAGCAAAGTTTCCCTATGAATGTCAAAAATAAGATAGTCATCTTGATTGCTGTTGCAGTCACGAAGGGCATTTACATTTGGCCATATTCATCTTACGTTGCGATAAATAAAATACAAGTGATGATGAAGATAACTTTAAAGAAAAAGATCAAAAAATTCCAAAGAAATCAAATAGTGTTGAAAATCCATTGGATGCTGATTGATGAACTCACTGATAGAGAATGCGTATTTTAAAAGATTCCCAACACTTTGAAGACATGAAGGAATCCAATGCAGGTGAAACTCAACATGGATGGTTGTCCAGATAGTTCGGGAGTCTGTGGATCTTGGGAATTTACCCTTACGAGGGTCATGAGACAACTTGATGGAGCACTGTGGGAGTAGCTCAGTATGGATGGTTGTCCAACAATTCGGGAGATTCTGTAATTCGGGAGTTTGGGGAGGTGGAATCCGGGAACTCGGGAATTCAGCTCGGGAACTACACCTTTATGAGGGTCAGGGAGGCAACTTGATGGAGTTCTACCTGGTCAAAGCATTGTTTTCAAAGGGGAAAGCTTTTGAAGAATGCGTGGTCTTGTTTGGTTATGTTATTTTAATCTTCTGTGTAGTCTGTTCTATAGTGTAAGCCTTAAGAGGGGGTATTAAACTATAAGGCTATAACTTTTATTAGATTTGATGGAACCATTGTGGGAGTAGCTCAGTCACCATGGATGGGTGTCACACAATTAAAAGATTCTGTAATTCGAGAGTTCGTGTCTTTGTAATTCAAGAGCTCTTTATTCTAGCTCGGGAACTACACCTTTACGAGGGTCAGGGAGGCAACTTGATGGAGTTCTACCTGGTCAAAAGAACTTTTTTAAAAAAGCTTCTTGAAGAATTGCATACTTGATTGAAGTTCTATTTTTAATCTTCAGTATGTTCTATAGTGTAAGTCTTAAGAGGGGATATTAAAATATAAGGCTTATTTATTAGAGTTAGTTAATATTAGTTAATATTAATTAATAAACGGCTGAAACTACTTCAACCACTTTGTAACCATTTTTCACATAATAAAATGACGGACACACAATGATAATGTGTGCATTCCGCTTTCTCTTCATTTCTTCCTTGATGTGCAATTGGTTTTCTATTAATGGAAAGAGAAAGTGATTTTCCTGATCTCAAGGGTATATATGTCCATATCAACCCTTGTTCCAAATGGATGTTGGCAGAAAATAGAGAGCAACTTGAGCATCCGAGGAAGATGCACTTGTTGTGACACCTTCATTTGAAGGCAAACCATATGTGATCAATCATGATTAAATAAGATTTAGAATGTGAAGACATGGAAGTTGTGCTGGTAGATGAATTAGACGAGACTATTTGATGTTGACAGTAAAACTTATGAAAAACTACATGTTTTTGGCCTTATAAATCATGTAGCAGTTTTGGTTATTCAACTATTAAGTGCATCGGCAGTGAAGGACTTTGAACAGCTTTGACCCTAGTTCAATATGGTGAAAAGGAATCCGTTGTTACACAAGGAAAGAAAATTGGCGACCTTGTTTATGGTCTCAGCAAAACTTGCAATTGACTAAAACTCAATGTGTTGACAGCTATGAGCCAAAGCATATACTTTAAAAAAGCTTGCAATGTCCTAAAGGACTCTTCTTGATGAAATTTTTTGTTCTTTAATGAACAGGATTGAATCTCAATGGACCAATTGTAATTGATGATGCCACATTGCTAATGATTCATAACATGAGCCAATTTTGCTTCTAAAGAGGTTAGAGCCTATTTGATGTAACAAATAGATATGCCAATAGATTGCTCATTCTATTTGTCATAAGTAGTTCAAGCCTTATGATCCGTCATTTTTTTTCCCTCTTTTTAAATATTGTATGTTACTCTAGCAATGATTTTCCAATAAGTTTTTCATTTATTACATTTATATTTTTTGATATCTATTTGATGAATTGCGTTTGCTATTATCTTTTTTTGAAAAATGGCTTCCCGGTTTAAATATTGTAATTTGTACTAAATGTATACTTCTTCCTCAAGTCCAATTGATCACAAATTTTACTGCATTGATTTTTTCAATTGCAACAATTTTTTCACGAAATTGCTATCCTTTCGGCAAATTGGAAACATAATTTGAATGCCATAACCTAAGGATTCTATTGGAATTCTTTTAAGTGCCCGCCAATGAAGACTATTCCGTGAAGTATGGCTAGCAGTTTGGATTGAACAAATTTCAAACAAGATTTCAGGCAGTCCCATAGAAGGTTTTAATTGTTTCCAACTTGGAACAAAAGAGACGTCGACCATTAAAGACTGCAGTGTTGAAAACTCTTGCAAATGAGGACTCTTTCTTGAAGTATGGCTCTGAATGGATTGAACAAATTTCCAAAAGAGGTTTGCAAAAAGGAAGTCCCACAGCAGGTGTTCCTTGGATTGTAATTTGGAGCAAAAGATTTGATCTTGCCATTTGTATCTACCGCTGTTGGACAAACAAGCTTTGTAAATAATGGAAGCCCAATTAAATATTGCTAGGTCATGTTAAAAGCTCTGATTCCTTTGACCACACATTCTTGTGTAATCAACAAAGAAGACTTTTTTACGTCAAAAGCAATTATGCATCTAGTATTAAGAGCTTTTTGAGCGATGAGCACATTTCCAGCTACAAAGTATGAGGCAAGAGTCACTGGGATTATCATATTGAGATATGGAATGGACATAGCTCATCCCCATCATGAAATGGTTATATCCAATACTTAATTTAAACATATTGTACTCTGAAATTTTGAATTTATTATAGAAGGTTATCTGTTCAAAGTTGGGGGAGTTGGAATCCCACAATCGCTCCATGGGAAAATCTCTTTCTTATTACATTTGTGTGCCAATCATGTTTATGTTGGCTACAAAAATGCAGTTTGTAGCATGAAAAGGATTCACTTTCAATCTGAATTTGAAGACATCAACTGGTCCAATCTATGCGAAATTTTTATTACAACATCCTTCAGGTGACCCAGCTAGCAACTTGGACCTCCAGGAATGCAAATATCTTGAGAACAAAAGAGCTACACATCTAAAAAAATCAAAATTCAGGAACAACAATTGCTTCTCAATGGTTCATTCTGTAACGCCAGCCTAAACTGACAGGTAAAACAATTGTACCTAGAATGCAGGCAGTTTTGAGTCTGTCTTGGTCTTTTCTATCCAAAGGTGAGCAAGTACAACAGAAGATGTAATGTCCCCTTTTCAAATTAATGGTCATTAATAATATTTCTAAGTTGGGCCCGGTCAATTCATCCATCTAGGGGCAACTTATTAATATTATTATAAGAATAAAATGTATTTTAAATATTAATAGGTAAGAAGACCCCTTTTTAGCCTATTTTCCATTGTATTCAGTCGGCTAAAGGGAGAATAAAGGAGGAATTAATAATTTAATTTTAGTACTAAAGTAATTCTTATTATGGTACTTTAATTAATTATTAAAGGTTGGTGGAAAAGTAAAGTAATATTAAAATAAGAAAATAAATTTACTTTATTAATTCCACATGGAACACCCCACTTGAAAAATAAAGACAAAAAAGTATAAAAGGAGGTGAAAAGGGGTTCATTTGGCATGAGAAAAAGGGCATGCATCTTTTGGCATTTCTATTTGATTCATCTATTTTCTGGTTTGGGCTTTGCTCTTCCATTTTTCAGAGATTAATCTACATTGAAGGGACGAAAACCCCTTTGGTGTATTTGCATTAGAGGACGAAAACCCTCTCTTGCTCAAGGTTTTGAAGAACGAAAACTTTTCATCTTTTGTGTGAAGATCCTCTATTTCAGGAGTTTCTATTGAGCTTTCAAGGAGTATTTCAGATTTTCAGCAGTGATTGAAGACCCAATATTGCAGATTTGAGGCATTCCAACTAGGGTTTGAAGGCAAGAGTGTTTGGGCAGATTTCTACTTTATTTCAGCCATAGCTAGGGTTATGTACACCCTTGTAGGTGGAGTTTGACACATTCTAGGGCACGGTTGTTCCGGATCTCATCACCAACAACTTTGCCATAATTTTGGAGGCCATATTCAGCTTTGTTTTAGTGGATTTGGGCTTGGGATCACTTCTTTCAGGCCACTTTTGTAGTTGTACTTCTATGGACTTTTAATAAATTTCCAATACTTATTTTGGGTCCAAAAATTATATATTTTGGTATTCATACATGCATAATTAATTCTGATTATTTTGGCAAAAAATTGGTTAAGTTTAGATCAGATTTGAGGGTTATTGAGTTCTAGATCAGCTCGCCATTTCTAGAGTAATTTCAAATCTGAAAATTGAGGATAACTTGCATTATTATCATAAATTTCTTCAACTAGTTTGCTGCAATAAATTAGGAATTTCAGGTGTTCCCTTTTTGTTTCTATTATATTCCATTGGGGACATTACACAAATTTTCGATGGTCCAGAGTTTGAAGGAGGAGAAATCATTTTAGGGGGCAGATTTTGGACAATAAAACTATTTAACTTTATAGAGCCATGTGGAGAGTGCGGAAGATTCTTTGAGAAGGAGATTGGTAAAGATGCCATTATTCTATTTTGTCAGGGCTTGTTCCACCACCCTGTGTTTATTTGAATATCTAGATCTTTTATAATTCCCTTGTACTGGAATGCCCACATGGAATTTTTGCTGCCTTTTCAATTTTCTACTATACACCCTTGGCTCCCTTGGGTTGGATTGTGTGGAATGAGGTTGAGGCCGAGTTTTCTTATAGAAGAGGGAAAAGGGACACCTAGAAGTGAATTCCATACTCAAATGCCCCATTTATTATGAGATGTAGGGGAGATACCACTATCCTTACAGAGAATTCTGTAATTTTCCTTTCTAGATAATTTATCAAGTCTAAAGTTTTATGTGATTCCTTTTCGATAGTGGATACCAAACAAATATTAAAACATCCCACATGCAATATTGATATTGAAAACTTATTGAAACTTCACTAAAACCCTTATTGTATTGAGATGAAAGGGTACAAATTTTGATAATGAAGCAATCTAAACAATAATAGAATGCTGTTATAAAATCCTTACTTTTATTTTGCATCACTAAGCCAAAATACAAAACTCTTACTTAGATAAACCGCTGTAAAATAATTACATGCAGCAATGAGCAACAAACAACGACACAGGGATCACGATCTGAATGAAGCTTGAAGTAAGGTTATAGCTGGAAGTAAAGGCCACAACAACCACTTCGATTTGCACAAATTAGACCCAGCTGGTCACTTAAACCCTAATGCAATAACCACACTTGTACATGAAACCCTAGTGCAACAATCCAACTGGAAGGGAAGACCACACAACACAACTGGCTATGTAATATGTAGAGTACAACCTAAGGTTATAGTGGACATACAATAGAAAACACTCATTAAAGATTTGCGTTGAACATCGATCATAAATACAACAGATGACATGTTAAGGATCACTGTAGCAACGGTACAACAAACTGAAAATGGAATAAAATCTCAATCTTCAGCACAAATATGATCCTTGGATGGAATCACCTCAATGGGTTAGAGGGTTTTCGTTCTCCACACTTGTATATTAGAGGGTTTTCGTCCTCAGATGAAGAGATTGAACACAATGACTCGAGCTCTGGATTAGGGTTTGCTTGTTCAAGATGAATAATGAATAATTATTCTTTTGAGTCCAACTCCTTTTATAACTTCCCTTTTCCAATTTTACCCTAAATACTTTTAATAAATTATTACTTTTTATCCACTTAATAATAATTACTTTTTAGGCCCTGTTTAATAATAATAATAATAATACATAAGTGTCCTTTTTATGTTATAAAATAAAAGTGACTTAGGACCGCTTAAAATATTATTATTAAATTATTTCCCTAACTTTATCCCTTAGCCTACGGGAAATAAGGAATAGGCAACGAGTCCTTCAATCAATTTAATTCTAGAAAGGGGACATGACAGTCCGTCCTTCCCATAATTGCTTGCCCTCAAGCATTATCCTTGGGAGTTTGCTAGTTCCTCTGTGCAATTTCTTTGACTAGAGGACTTCAATTTTTTCTTGTGATGCGACATCCTCAAGTAGCTCTGTTTGCTGATTGGCATCCTCCTGAAAAGTGTAATATAGAAGGAACAAGGTGTAAATACTCCTTTGTTTCTATTGTAATTGGAAACATTTTACTTGAGACCTTCAAATGAGTAGTTGGGAAAGCATTGCTACACTCTTCATTAAGTAAGACGCTGAATTACTATCATGTATATTTGTCATTGTCAGCAAGTAGACATATTGCCATGGTTGTTGGACTCTATCAAAATATCCCGGACTTCCGTATGATTCTCCTAGTTTGATACACTAGAGAATCATGTCTTCTTAGTTTGAATTCTAATTGACATAAATGTTTCTTCCGATGGATGAATGCATGGGGGTTATCAGAGGTACATTCTGCTTTGAATTTATTGAGAATCTCCTCAATAGGAGAAACATTGAGGGATATAGACTTATGGTTCCAATCAAGATTGGAGAGTTTGGTAGGCTTGGGAGCTGATGGAATAATAGTCTGCAAGTGTGTAAGCCTAGGAATGGATCCTTGGGGAAAGATAATCTCATTTTGGCTTATAGTATAGGGCATACAATTGTTGAGATTATTAGAACCTATAAGCATGTCATAATGCAACATATCAAATTGATGTACTTTAAAGGTTGTTTGCATGCTACCTAGTTTGACTGGGATTGTAGCAGAACAAGAAGAAATACATTTTTAGAATCAAAACTAATCTGTAGGGTATTTGTTTCCCAACACTCTCTAGGGATAACATTAGTTTTGAGTAGGCTAATTTCTGCTCGAGTGTGTATCATGGCATCAAGAAAGTAGGACTTGATATTTGGAATGCAAAATTGAATTTTATAGAAGGGATTACATGAGGTTTTTACTATACTTACCTTTGCATTTTTCTCATCATATTGTTTGTATGCTTTTTCCATGGTTAGTCAATCAATCTTTTCTTCTTTTGTTTTTGGGACGTGAGCAGATTCTTCTTCTTGAAGGAGTGCTTGAAACTCCTCAGTAGCTTTCTTTATGGCTTTCTCAAGCAGAGAAATCCTATGTTGTCTCCACAATCTTCTTTCTGGTGTTCCAGGAGTAGGAATATGCTGGATTGATGGAGGCTTCCTTGTAACAGGAGGTTGATATTGAGGTACTACAACATCTTCTTCAGAAAACAGGAATGGAAAATTCTTGGTCCTCCTTTCTCTAGGGATTATAAGAGTAATCACCAGATGGCGTGGTAATAGCTCTTTGTTCCTTTCTTTTATCTTCCTCATTCTCAGCTTGAATCTTGGCTTGCAATTTGACTTGTAAATCCTGTATCTGAGACTGTAGAAGATATCTTTTCTAGACTAGCTATAGGGGGCATTCATTAAATGCTTGCTTGATATTATCCAACCGTTTTTTGAGAATAACAGAGTTTGGTCGTATAAATGGATGTTCATAGTAACTCTTGTTCATGTTACAACTGAAAGAGGGCAATGAGTCATATCTTGACTCAAATTCTTAAAATTCTTCTTCTGAAGATGACTCTTTCTGCTGATTGGCTGCAATAGTTGGCTCTTCATACTCTATATCTGAAATACAACTTTCACTATCAGATATGAGTACATATTCATCTTCAGTTATTTGTTTTTCTTGAGCAATATCAACCTTTGCTTTCTGTCTTCCTTTTTGCGGGCAAACTTTTTTTGAAATGATTTCCTTTACAAATGAAGCATTCAATTTTCCTATTCTTGGGAAAATATGGGCAGGCATGGCTTGTTTCTTATTTTTCCTTTCAAGGCAAAGATGGTTGTTTGTTTCATTAATGATTTGGTTGATTCTTCCAAAAGTCATATCTTCATTCGAGAGACCATGCATAGCTTTCTTGTATTCTTCTGCAAAATATGGAGGATAGGACTCTACATATTTAAGCTTCATAATAGCATCAAAGGTCACCTCAAAATTGTAAAAGAGTTTTTGCATATAACATTGATATTCTGTGACTTTAGTCATATCACATAATTGGGCTCTGGGAAACTTGGTTTTGTTTATGACTTTCTCATCTGAAACAATGCCTAGGAATTCTGCGATGAGGGCTGCAGTTAGACTAGTTGTACCCCCTCCAACTCTCTGTGTTCCTTGTAGGACACCATCTATAATTGTATCTTGCTGATCTTTAGGAATGACATGCCCCCATTCTTGTAGAATACCAACAAATCCATTTGTGATAATTCTGGCAACATCTTTGTCATGTTTATTAAATTGTAGAGGCTAAACTGGAATAATAAAGTTGTAAAGGCCATAGATAACAAAATTAAATCTAGCCATGAAAAGGTTAAAGGTATGCTATATACTTTAAAGGCCATTGAACTTCATCAGAAGGGTGATATCCAAGCTGCTATTCAAGTTTTAAATAAAAAAGTAGATACTATTTCTAATACTGTTCAGACCATTGACAACACACTAAAGCAAATCCCCGACCAAGTTAACAATGGTATTCAAGAAAATATTTAGCAGTCCCTGAAGATTATAATAAAAGGATATGAGAAAATGGTCATTGACAGTATTCAAGTTGTCAATAATAAAGTTAACAATCTATGTTTTTCTATTTCTAAGTTAGAACAACACTTTCCTGCTTTGTCTACTGTTATGAATAATATTAATGCCTCTCAATTAGACAAATGTATTATTTCATCTAGTTCTCAGAGTTCTAATCCAGACTGTTCAAAGGCTCTTACATGGGCTCAAGTAGCCGCCATGAAATCTCCTCTCAACAAGGAGAAAAGGATAAGTATGACCAAAGTTTCTGTTGAAGAAGCAGAAAGCATTATCATGGACGAAGGAGTTCATAGTAGCAATGAACCGCTTCATAATACAGGAAGAACTCAGAACTTTCAGCCTAATTACTATAAGATAGAGTGTAAAAGCCCAGAAGAAATGATTCATGGAATGATAGGTTGGGCTAATACACAAATTTTACAATTCCATAAGCATGATAAAGATGTTGCCAGTATTATCGCAAATGGATTTGATGGTATCCTAAAAGAATGGTGGTATGCCATTCCTGCAGCTCAACAAGACACGATTATAAATGGTGTTTTACAAGGAACTAAAAGAGTTGGTGGAGGAATAGCTAGTTTGACTGCTGTTATACTTGCCGAATTCCTAGGCACTGTTTTATATGAGAAACTCATCAACATAACTAAGTTCTTGAGATCTCAGTTGTGTGACATGACCAATGTTATATGCAAAAGTTGTTTTACAATAGTGGTATGCCCTTTGATGCCACTATGAAGCTCAGGCATGTAGAGTCCTATGCTCAATATGTTTAAGATGAATATAAGAAAGCTATCCATGGACTCTCTGAAGAAGATATGACCCTTGGCAGAATAAATCGGATTATAAATGAAACCAATAGGTGCCTTTGTCTTGAAAGAAAAAGTAATAAGCAAGCTATGATTACTCAGAAGGCCCTGGGAGCAAATTTTTTTAAACAGATAGAGACTAATTTTGGTTGCTCCATGCCTAAGGATAAAAAGTACAAGAGAAAATTCAAATTCAAAAAGAAAGGAAAATGTATGGATTGTGCTTCCAAGCCTTGTTCAACGCCTAGAAGGAGAGTTTTTAGAAGAAAGAAGTATTTTCCTAAGAATAGGAAAATTGAATGTTTTATTTGCAAAGGTAACCATTTCAGCATAAATTGTCCACATAAAGATAAACAGAAAGCAAAAGCAAAGATTAAATTTTCCCAAGAAAATTAAATTTTTAATTGAAGATGAATATGTACTCATATTTGATAGTGAAAGTTGCATTTTAGATATCGAGTATGAAGAACCGACTATTGCAGCTAATTAGCAAACAAAGTCATCTTTAGAAGAAGACTTTTCAGAATCTTTGCCTTCTTTTAGTTGCAGCATGAATAAAAGCTACTATGAACATCCGTTCATACCACCAAGTTCAATTATTCTTAAGAAAAAGCTAGATAATGTTAAGCAATAATTTGAAGAATGTCCCCCTTATCTTTTCCAGAAAAGATATCTTCTACAGTCTTAGATACATGATTTAGAAGTCCAAGTGCAAGCCAGGATTCAAGCTGAGAATAAGGAAGATGAGAAAGAAAAGATACTGCAAAGAGCTGTTGTCACCGCATTTGATGATTATTCCTATAATCCAGATTATGCTTTTAGCCCTCCAGGAAGAGGACGAGGACGTGGCAGGATCCCTAGAGAAAGGAGGACCAGGAATTTTCCATTCCTGTTTCCTGAAGAAGAAGAAGATGCAGTAGTACCTTAGGAGAGGGAAATTATTAAATAAAAACAGTTTATCAACATCGTCCCCTTTTTAAGGGTGATTTTAATATTAAAAGCCACCTAAATATTTATTCCTCTTGCTCCAAGCTCCAGTCAGCCTCCAGCAATCCAACATGTTCCAGAAACAAAAGAAGAAGAAATAAACTGTCTAATCATGGAAAAGAGCATATGGAGTAATATGATGAGGAGAAGAATGCAGAGGTAAGTACAGCCAAGACCTCCTATAATCCTTTTTGCAAAATTCAATTCTGCATTCCAAATATCAAACCCTACTTTCTTGATGCTATGATAGACATGGGAGCAGGAATTAGCCTACTCAAAACTAATGCTATCCCTAAAGACTATTGGGAAACATATACCCCTATAGATTAGTTTTGATCCTAATAAAGTATTTTCTTCTTGTTCTACTTTAATACCAATGAAAGTTGGGAAGCATGCAAACAACCTTCAAAGTTCATCAGTTTGATCTATTACATTATGACATGCTTTTAGGTTCTAATAATCTCAACAATTTCATGCCATACATCATAAGCCAAAATTAGATTATCTTTCCCCAAGGATCCATTCCCAGGTTTAAACATTTCCAGACCATTATTCCATCAATCCCTAAGCCTACCAAAATTTCTAATCTTGATTGGATCCATAAGTCTATATCACTTAATGTTTCTCCTATTGAGGATATTCTCACTAAAATCAAAATAGAATATACTTCTTATAATCCCCATGCGTTCATCCATTGGAAGAAACATTTTTGTCAATTAGAATTCCAAACCACTACTCCTCCAAAGTTCAAAGAACATCATATAGGTATGCCTCCAGAAGAAAAAAAATTGAGTGTCAAAAAGAGATTAATAACTTATTAAAAGGTGGATTCATACAACCATCTAAGTCCCCATGGACTTGCCCAACTTTCTATGTCAATAAAAGGAGTGAGATTCATAAGAGGAAAGAAAAGACTAGTGGTCAATTACAAACCACTAAACAAATATATACTGCCAGTTCAACATCCTGTACCTAGCAAGGATGATTTGCTCTGCAAAATCAGTGGTAGTAAGAATTTACAGTAAATTTGATCTCAAGTCAGGTTTTTGGCAGATCTTTCTTGACACGAAATATACCTACAAAACAACATTCAGTATACCAGGAGCACAATATGAATGGAAGGTACTTTCATTTGGTTTGAAAACTCCATCATATTTTTCAAAAGAAAATGGATCAATTTTTTTGTCATCTTGATAATTTTCTCATAGTCTATATTGATGACATTTTAATATTTTCTAAGAATGTAAAAGAACATATGGAACATTTGAATTAGTTCCATAAAGTTGTTTTTGAAAATGGTCTTTGTCTCAGTCCTACAAAAATGGAAACATTCAAGGACTCTATCCAATTTCTAGGTGTCACTCTAAAAGATGGTACTATGACTATGCAAGATCATATTGTATCTAAAATTGTTTTCTTTCCAGATTAAATCCCTGATAAGACTCAACTCCAAAGGTTTTTGGGTTGTGTCAACTATATTGTTGGATTCTATAAGAATGTAGTTGCTGACTGCCTCCTTCTGAATAAAAGATTGAGACAAAATGCCCCAAAATGGAGTTCAGAAATGACCAAGGCAGCCCAAAGGATTAAAAAGGTATCCCAAAATCTTCCTCCCATATCTTTGCAGGGAAAAGGTTTAAAGACCATTGAAACTGATGCATCAGAAGAATATTGGGGGTGCACGTCTTAAAAGAAAAAATGCCATGATAATAAGGTTTTTTAGATATGCCCCAGGTTTGTTCAGAGGACCGGCATTCAAGCCTAAGGAAATACTTTCCTCCAAGCTTTTTTATTCATTCAACATGAAAAAGCTTTTATTAAGGACTGACCTGCAGCATTTCAAAGGCCGACTCTACAAGGGTGATCCAACTAATAAGACTACATATGGTCGTCTTCAAAGATGGGCTCAGTGGTTTGATGGCTATGAATTCGACAATGAACATATCTCTGGTAAGAAAAATGCCCTTGCTGATTTTGCAAGTAGAGAAATAATTTTGTTGAAGTTTCAACTAAGTTTGTAATGCCCCTCTGGAATATGAGGAATTTAGAGCCATTCTTTAGAGTACATGATTATAACAATGAAAGAATGAGTCAAGAAGCTGTAGAATGGTTATCTGATCGAGAAATCATAGACAATGTCAGAAATTATCCAACAACAATTATCTGTGGCACTTTCTCTGATCCAGACAGTCCACTTCCATATCATAGAAGAAGTTTAAGATCCACTCAAGTCATGTACACTTGAATTTGCGATACTAGTTTTCCAGAGATACTGAACCAAATGGTTATCCAGTAGAATGTTCAAAGTTTGAAGATGGTTAAGAAACCTAATACTCTGTGGAAAATATATTTTGATCTAGAATGTCCAGAACAACATCCACTGCACTTCAATCTTTGGGATTCTCCAGGATTTCCCAAATATCTCAAAGTATTTTTGGAAAATTATATGCCATCAAAAATCTCTAATGATCCGCAGTTGCAGATGTCTCCAACTACTGTGAGGAATATCTTAATTCAAACCAAGAAGATATGGAGCGTAAAAATCAAATATTTCACCATCAGAACACCTTCAATTCAGCCAACTCACCCTCAAGGATAGTTATGGGCAAATATTTACAAAGCACATAATCTCTCTTTATTACCACCAACACCTTCACAATGAATACAAATCAATGGTGCAGATCTCTTTCCTGTTCATCAAATACAACAAGCACTTAGTCGACACCATGTTGACCATGCCACCAGATGGGTTGTCTATGCATCTTCGGACGAAGATTCTGATTGAAGACTCTTTTTCTTTGTGTCTTCAAAAGTACTGCGTATGCTCATACTAAATACAATTCTAAATTAAAGCCTTAGGAATTAACCAGATAATTTGCATATGAAATCAGTGACAAAGAATGTAAATAACCACATCCTAATACTGGGATCCACGAGATTTTCATTGAACATGGGCAAAGGGTAATCCCTAAATCCTGTCGATGTTGAAGTTTGGCAATATTCCCATCTCATATATGAGTATTTTTGTCCCAAACTTGTAAAAAAATTGATGTGCCTGTGCATTTGCTTGAAATCTTCCATGAGACTGCAATGCATGCTGCAAAATTTTTTTAATCTTCTTGCTGTAATTGTCTATGTTGACCTTTGACCACAAATGGTAGACCTCTCTTTATGCAGGATGTTCCAAAGCACAAGTTACCAAGTTTTAGGAAATCCTTCTTCTCTCCTTGAAATGGCTGGTTACAGCTTGCTCTTTGTACGGCTTACATCTGATATTATCTTCCAGCCAAATACAACTCACTTGCCTATGTTCCCTAGAAGCTTTTTTCAAAATTACCTTTGCATCAGTACGTTTCTTACCTCATACTGGTTACCTAGGGAGATGGCCCTAGCCCTTTCTGGCATCACCACAATACCGAAAAGAACTCACCGATGTACTGTGGAACCATCTAAGGATGGATTGTTGTAAGCTCTCGACTAGCCCAATGGATTAAACCACATTGTTATAGGCTTGCCCATCACAAGGTTAGTATCCAAACTTGGTCAATATTCCTTAACATGGAGCCATTTGAGGATTTGAACCTTAAACCTCCCAATTACTAGGATACCAAGAACCTATTACCACCATGGCTACCCATAGGATGCTGGCTACAAACCTTGTACTCATATGAAGTGGAAGCACAATCATATTGGGCATGTGTTCTGACACCCATTCCTGGAAAGACACAAATTGTGGATAATCGTCAACATGGCCAAGACTTTCGATAGGCTTTGTACCCCAGTGTGACGACAATGTTATCACTACTCTCAATGACCACAATGCTCTTTGGTTAGTGTTTGGATGAGTTTCTCATGTTTCTAAACTTGCCTACATTCTATTATTAATACAATTAAATACATCTTCAGATGCATCAATTGTGAAGGAAGCTGCTGAAGGGAGGATGTAAATTTATTCTGACTAACTTTCTTTCATATGCATAATATGTCTCTTAATAAAGTTCCTATTTACAAGGCTGATATTTTACTATATTTTTTAATGTTTTAAATTGATTTTTTAGCCTTCACTGCTGATATTTACGCATTGTATCAAGAAGGTCAATTTTCTTTTTGTATTTTCACAACTGCTGGCCATACTCCATACACTTGCTACCATAGGATCCAAAACGTTTCGGCTACTTAGATAAGTTCTACCATGTTATCTGCCGCGTTAATGAATCTAGAATTAATTAATTTTGGATACATTGAAGCCTTCATTCTTTATTATTTTCCGTAGGCTAAGGGGAAATTAAATCACGAGGGAAATAAATTAATTTAAGTTAATCCAAGGGTATTTTTATATTTTAATTGGAAAAAGGACACTTAAATTATATATTTAATCCAAAAAGCATAGAAACTTGAATAAAATAATAATATTTTCAATTATGGGGCATCGTAAAACACTAAATAAATATATTTAAACTAGGAACTCAAAGTAGGGAAATGGCTTTTATTATGGGGTGCCAAAAGATAGAAGTGTTTGCATAAAGTATTTTTAAGTTGTTTACTTCCTTTTTAGATGGGGAACCAACCTTGGATATTAGCCAATTCTAATAATTTTTAATTGTTTATTTATCATGCATGAAACTCTAAAAGGTGGCGCCACCCTTTGGGAGAAGACATTTAAAGTTATAAAAGTAGATTTCTTCATCGGGGTTTATTCATTACAAGCTGCATCTTGGAAATTTATCAACTACTTCATTGTCCGGTGCAAGTAGCTTTTGCTTCTGCATCAGCAATAGAGGACAGAAAACCATGTGCCATCATTTGCACACAGTATATGAGGACGTAAACCCTTTTTGGACCATATCTAATCTTGTGATAATTCCATTCAGGGGTTGCAGTGATCATTTAAATACACAAGTATTCATTTTTCCGGAGTTCAGCTAGGGCATCACTTTTATGATTTCAGGGCTTGATTATATCCAGTATCTAATTTTCACTTGATTCTACATCTAGAACGACAAGTACAGCTAGGACGTCCCCCACTGGGAACAAAATACAGCGCTGATGCTATATCTGGGGGCAGATTTCAGTCAAACCAGTTTGCATGCTTTTATCTTATGTTCATCTTTCCATCTGGTTCAACAGTTGTGAGAAAATAATTGTATTCAAACATTCTTGTATTTTCATTAAAGCTGATTTGAAATAAATAAATAAAAGTCTGTTTTACTACATATTGGGGTTTGCTGTTTTTTTAAAATAAAAATTCAGATTATCACTGCTGTCATAAAAGATAAAATTTCATACTGTTGCCCTAGGGTTTGTGCAAATATCGAGAATTATCTAAATTTATTTAATAGGGATATTACATCATTACATATGGAGGATATCATGCCAGTGTTGAATGGTAAACTAGCAACTGAATCAACACCAATATAAGAAGAGAAAAATGTTGCTGCCCTATCTAGCATACCATGGACCTTGTATAGAAGACAACCATTTGCCAACTTATCACCAATCACCATGTCATATGCATTTGCCAATGCAATCATAGTTTGGATATCAGATCTGAAGCCAACTAAAATGATATGAATTTGTTTACCTGGATTCTGAATTGTCCCATTGCTACTTGCCTTGAGAGCACTTTTCGGATGTGAGGTGACATGCCTTGGTTCCTTGCAATTGACCAGTGTGCTCCAACCACTGAATCTTATTATCATTCACAATATTTTCCTTATGCTCATCTAAGGTCAATTCGAACTTTTTTTCTTATCCATTTGTATGGGATAATGAAATTATCAACAATAATGATATTGAAATTAGAAACTCTACCCTTTATAGATCTCAAAATATCACCTGGATTCCACACCATTATGCACAAACAATTTTGAGCCAAAGGATCCATCTTCACTCCTTTACCCTTCTTAGAATGATGGCAAAACTGAAATAGATCTGTGCTATCATTCCCATATCTTGAGTTGAAATTATAAGAGTGCTTACCCTCTTTGGCTGAAGTAGGAGCTTTTGAGAGATTTATTTCAGCATTAGAATCGACTAAAACATTTTCTGCAATTGCATGACTATCAACATGATTATTTTGAAATTCAGTCATATATGTCAGTGGCTCATTCAATGTGTATCTGTTTACTTTCTTTTAGCTTTGGTCACTGGCTTTTTCTTCTTCCTGGCTTTTCTTCTTTCTTCAGGAATGCATTCTTGGGTTCTTGCTCCTTGATCTCCTTCTTAGCAATCTTTTGAGGTTTTGGTTCCGGTTGCTCTTCTTTTTTAATTTTCTACTTCTACTTTCTTCGAGCATCCTCAAGAATTCTTCAAAGGTAAAGTCAGACTTTTCATCATATGTGGGAAGCTTGCTGAGACGATTTTGAGTGATCCTTCTTCCTCTTCTTCTTGGCTCATGCCTCCTTTTTAAGTCACAGAAATCTCGGAGGGTCATGTCAGCTTGAAATTTCAGGCTTAGATTATAATATTCTTCACAGTAGGCCTCATAATCAATCCTGAGTTGTTGCTGCCATTCTTTGTCGTCCGACTCTTGCTTCTTCAACTCTTTTCTGTCCAACTATATTTTTATTGATGCCACTAGATCTTGCATGCTATTTTGATACTCTTCCAAATGCTTGTCCATTCTATCTTGCCTGTGTTATAAAATCTGTAAAATGATCTCTCTAAGTTTCTGCCATAGTTCACAGGCTAGCTAAATCGCTGCTCTATCTCTTACCCTGCCAGCTGACAGGATTATTGCCTTGATACCACTGTAATGTCCCTTTTTGGATAATTTATCAACTCTAAAGTTTTCTGTGATTCCTTTTCAATACTGGATATCAAACAAATACTAAAACATCCCACATGCAATATTGTTATTGAAAACCTAATTGAAACTTCAGTGAAACCCTTATTGTATTGAGATGAAAGCGTACAAAATTCTGATAATGAAGCAATCTAAATAATAATAGAGCTGTTTAATATAATCCTTACAGAATACATTTTAGAGCATCACAAGGCCAAAAGACAAAACTCTTACTTGGATCAAACCGCTGTAAAATAATTACATGCAGCAATGATCCTGGTACAACAAACACCAAGGACATAGGGATCAACGATCTGAATGAAGCTTGATTGTAAGGACTGCAACTGGAAGTAAAGGCCACAATAGCCACTTCGATTTGTACAAATGAGACTCAGCTGGTCACATAAACCCCAATGCAATAACCCCAACTATACATGAACCCCAATGCAACAATCAAGCTGGAAGGGAAGACCAATGGCAACACAACTGGGTAGATGTAAATGCAACAGGGTATGGCAAACCCAAATGCTGGAGCAATGTACATAGCAATACTTCAAACCACACTGAAATTGGAATTTAGCAATGTTCAGCCACTCTAATCTGAAATACAATCCCGATTTGTTAGGTACGGTATCACTATAGCAATAGTACGGATCACTGTAGCAACGATACAACAAACTGGAAATGGAATAGAATCTCAATTTTTGGCAAAATATGATTCCTTGGATGGAATCACCTCAATGGGTTAGAGGGTTTTCGTCCTCCAAACATGTATATCTAAGGGTTTTCGTCCTCAGATGAAAAGATTGAACACAATGGCTCAATATCTAGATTATGGTTGGATTGTCAAAGATGAATAATGAATAATGATTCTTTTGAGCTCAACTCCTTTTATAACTTCCCTTTTCCAATTTTACCTTAAACATATTTAAAAATACTTTTAATAAAATATTACTTTTCATCCACTTAATAATAATTACTTTTTGGCCCTCTTTAATAATAATACATAAGTGTTTTGTTATAAAATAAAAGTGACCTAGGACCATTTTTTTTGGTCCTCTTTAATAATAATAATACATAAGTGTCCTTTTTATGTTATAAAATAAGTGTCTTAGGACCACTTAAAATATTATTGTTAAATTATTTCCATAACTTTATCCCTTAGCCTACGGGAAAAAAAAATAGGTTAGGGGTCCGATTAATTTAATTCTAAAAAAGGGACATGATAACTTCGGGGCAACTCTATATTCACTTTCTTTTAGTACTTAGACCAATGACGCCAGGCTCTTTTTCTTTGCAGAAATTTTTAGGTTTCAACGCAAGTCTATGCTAGGAGCCCCAAAAGGCCCTAGGATGATCACCTAGCTTGTGAAGGAAAGAAGAGAAATTATCAAATCTAGAAGCTAGAGGTTAGAAAGATTCAATATAAAGTGGACTCAAGTTCCTTTTTTTTATGGTACTAGTGAAATTTCTGCTAGATCTTGGTTGAAGGAACTTGAGAACTTTTTGTGATGGAATCCTATGTGTCAGGATGATGCCCTCATGCTCATCTCTAGATACTTGGATGGAATAGCACATAAGTGGTGGCATCATTTGTTGAAGACCCAAGGGGTCGAATCCATTGCCTCCCTTGAAGATTTCACCCAAAGGTTCCTAGAAAGGTTTGATGTGCAAGATTGCAAGGATGAGCAAGGTAAAAATGCCTCATTAATTGAAAATATTTTTTTGCCTTCTAATGATTTGCATGGATGATGGTGAAGTAACAGGAAATGAAATCATGAAATATACCCCCAAGGAGGAAGAAAATTCAGATCTACAAGTTGGGAAGAGAGTTTTGTGGCTAAAGCCCAAATTCCGAATATGGATGTTAGTATTCAGCTGGCTGCCTTGTCAGGAACAACAGTGCATGAGGAGGTACATGAGAAGCAAGATGATGAAAGGAAAGGAGATAACAAGTAGCTTGCTGATCCAAACACAACAGATAGTGGTGAGTTTGTTTGTGTTTTTAAGAAGTGATTTATGCATCATAATATGACACTTACAGATGGGAAACATCCTAAGGGACACTCTATCAACAACAAAGAGTCCAAGGATGATAGATATGCAAGAAAAAAATAGAAATCAGCTGCTGATCCTGCTTTTAGAATTCCGAGGTACAATGTTCCATTTTTGAATTGGGTACATTATTTGATTAATGTGTGGCAAGATAAGTGGAAAGAAGCAAAGATGGAAGACCTCTCATGATATAAGTGTTCATGAGCACTATAAGGTATGGGATCCAGGTAATATGTTGCATTTGTCCAAAGTTATCAATTCTGATTTTGAAAACTTTGTGACTGATTTCATAAGGGAAAGAAGGAATTCAGAATTGTCTTTTGGGATTACAAGTGTGGGCAAGCATGGTTTCTTCTTTGGAGATTCCGGTGCAAGAAGGGAGAGTACCTCTCAAGGTACTAACGCTAATTTTTTGATTGCTAAAAATTATAAGAGTATTATTTATCATCTTCAGCTTGCTGGATTGTTCATAACAACAGTCATAAAGAGAGGTAATAGAGATTATTTCATGAAGGACATGACTGCTTTTTATATCAGCAACACAAGGGAACCTTTGGAAGGATTAGTGAGGGTACTTGGTCCTCAAAGTCTTCAAAGAAACAAGGTGCAAATTGCTGTTAATGAAGAGGAGTTGAATTCAAGGAGCATTCATGACTTTGACATCTTGAGGTATGAGAGTGGTTACCATTTTTTCTAGTTTGTTGAGTTATCCTATGTTGTTGCCATATTCCTATCATCTTGGACAACATGCACATGTTTGGATGAGTGAAGATGACTATCCTCTAATCAAGTTGCAAGAGATGTTAGACAAGATAACCACATTCTTCCTTCATAATATTCTTGGTTCAGCTAATAAGCATGTGTTGGCAAAGAAAGTAATTCAACAACCCATTCCATTGAAAGAAAATGATAGTATTCTTGAGTGGGCAGCCTTGGATTTCTCTTAGAGAAGCTTGTTTAGCTACGGATTCCTCATACACTAGAGAAGGTGATAACAGTTTGGAGAATTCTTCATGGAGTTGATTGACCTCATACTTCATGACTTACATGGAAGCATTAGCAAGGTTGGCATATTCTGGCAAAGAGCTTCATCATTTAATAGACACAATTGATCAAGACTTTGAGGAGCACTACACCATGTTCTATCTATTGTGCATGGGACACTTGGGAATCTAAGAGTTTGGAATTGCTTGAGGGAAAGCAATTTGGGGAAGGGAGGACTGAAATGTCCTTTCTAAAATAACATGTCGAAGACCCTTAGCCCAATTTTGTTTCCCGACGGCTAAGGGGTGATAAAAAAAGGAAACTATAGTCTTAATAAATTATTATAAAGTGCATAATTTTTTTTTTATAAAAAACACTTATATTAATTTATTGATGACTTAATAAAAATAAAAGAGAAGATAAAGTGAAATTAGAAAAGAATAAAGGAAAATGTCACTTTATGTTTTTATTGCCCCTAGGGGAAAAATGCGATCCATGTTGGGGATGTGAACAGGCCAAAAAAGAATTAAATGCAGGGAAAAACATGTGATTGGTGCTTGTGGGTTGGTACTAAGCCAAATTTTTCTATAAAAGCAAGTCGATTTGACTTGGAGAGATATCTCTTTCATTTTATACAAATTCTGAATTTTGTCTGAGCTTGAGAGTTTTGCAAAAGAATTTTTAAGGACGAAAACCCTTAGAGTTTATCTCTTGAGGACGAAAACCCTCCAGAGATCTAGAAGAACAAAAACTCATCTTCTAAGTTGTGAGCATTCTCCATTGAGGGGTTTCCATTGCGGATCAAGGAGTTAGCTGTGTTTTTCAGTATTTTCCAGCAGTATTGAGGCTGAAAGTTGCAGATTTGTAGAAGGGTTTGAAGGAGAAGACTTGTTGTATGTTTTCTTTATTTTTAGTTTTTTCGAGGTGAAGCGACCTACATAGAGGACTGTTTGGAGCTGATAAAAATCAGATTTGGGCTGCTGTTCTAATTGCAGATTTGTAATGTCCCCTTTTTCGAGGCATTACTAAATTACTAATATATCGGTTCATCGCTTTCATTTGCATTATAACCCCTTGGCATGCCTAATGCTACAAGTGGGAGTCTTATTTAGTCTTTAAATGTGCACATAGGTTAGTTACTCTTTATTATTTAATTAGAAAATAATAAAGTGCACATTAAGTGAGTCTTTTAATATTTTAATTAAGTTTTATTTGTTTTCCCTCCAAAAGGGAAAAGGTCGGCCATTTGAATGTTGCACCCCTTATGTTATAAAAAGAAGTTGCATGGCCATCATTTGGGTATGTTGGATTTGATCGTTTATGTCTCTCCATGCTTGGAGAAATGGGATGTATGCCCTAGCTCTCATTGTGCTCTCTCTCTCTCTCATTCGACTTGGAATTGAAGCAAATCTGATTTTGATAAGGATCCATTTGTATCTATGTGTTGCTTGGAAAAGAATTCCTTGCCCTAGCAGCTTTATGGTGCAAATCTGATCTATTAATGTGTGGCCCTAGCTCTCATTGTGCTCTCTCTCTCTCTCATTCGACTGGAATTGAAGAAAAGATTTTGATAAGGATCCATTTGTGTGTGTGTTGCATCTAGTGTGTGGTGAATTGCTTGGAAAAGAATTCCTTGCCCTAGCAAATTTATTTATGGTGCAAATCTGATTATTATTGCATGATTTGGAGCATATTTGTTGGTTTTCAGATCTGCTATGTTTTGCAATTAATTTCATAATTTTTGGAGATGATTTGATGCCCTAAATGTGTTGGGCGACCTACTTTTTAGGGCAAAATTAGGGTTTCGTGTCTGCTGTGCGAAAACTAATTTTGGAATATTATTCTTCATATTTTTGTGGCCCAAAATCCAAAGTTTGAAGGTTTTTGCTTGATTGGTTAAGCAGGAAATAATTTTAGAAGTTGCAGCAGTTTGGGGTTGGATTATTAATTGTTTGTGACACATTTTGATGCTTAAAAATTGTGGTTTCAGTTCAGATCTGTTCTTGGCATTTTTGTGCATCAAAACAAGCTTTTGGAGGGTGAAAACAGTTGAGGGAAGTGTTGGTTATTAATTTATTAATTTTTGCTAACCCTAGCGCCCAGATCTGGAAGTTTAGATGCTATTTTGAAGGGGTTTAAGTGCTCAGAAAAATCTGATCTTTAGTTCATTGGAAAGCTCTAAAATTCTAGTTTATTATGCACTTTGTTTCATGGAAAAATATGGAGTAGTGATTGAGTTATGAATTTTTGAAGTTTTCAGCTGTTGGCAACTGTTTCAAATTAATTCACTTCTGTAATAAAAATCAAAATTGAGAAGAATAAAAATCTGATTGTCTCCACCAATCTAGCTCACCACCTTGACCACTTCCAACCCCATTTGGGTTGTAATTGGTTGACATTGGGCTATTTTAGGTTGATTCAAAAGGATCTAATCCTTCTTGGTTCGGTTTGGGTTGAAGTTGTAATTTTGCATTTCCAAAAAATGGGTCATCACAAGATTTTTTAGTCATTCAAATCAGCGTTTTTGGAATTGATTTTGGCTCTAAAACATCATATTTCCAGCTGTGTCTGAAGACAAGGGTTTGCAGATTTTCAATAAATAAACCAGCCTTGAATTGGACCTGAATTTGGTATTTTTCTTGTGCATTTACATTATAAAAATCAGCTGTTCCATTTTGACGATAAAAAGTGTGATTTCATTTCAGTTTTGGATGATTTTCATCTTCTATGCAAGTCGCCATTGTTGTTTAAAATTTATGTCTGCATTAAATTTTTATTGCATATTTCCTATAATTTGTCTTTTGCAGTGGGATTTGCCTCAAATCCGTTTGGGGTTGAAAAATGTCCATTCATTACAACCCCCGCAACTCTAGACACTCCTTGTTGAGCATCATATCCTGCATTGGCCGTTTCACAGTGATAGATATTACATAGATAAATCTTTTTGCTAGGCATGGTCAAAGATGTTTGATGGGACCACTATCCAATCTTTGAGAATTTCATCAGCCCGTGCTCTTTGGGGGTTCATTCTCCCCACATGACTATTTGTATTAGTGCCTTAACGGTAACCACATGGGTTGGGGTTTTACTGTTTTGGGTTTATACCCCATTTATGTTCAATGTTTTTGTTTAGTTAGTCTTTGATCCAAGATTCTTTTACCCTAGCATTTCCTATTGTAATTAGATGTATTCTCTAGTCCTAGTGTCACATTCCACTTTTGGGATCCTCGAATTCGATGCATGTAAGGTTGTCATTAGGAAATATTAATTATTAAATGCAATTTAAACTATTTTGACACCAATTGAAGATTGGTGTAGACTTTGCATTTGCTATTGAATTGATAGTGTCGGGAGTCCTAGCTCACACTAACATGGAAATGCTATTGTCACTATGTTATGTTATCATGGTCACCTTTATTAAAGGCTTTGTGCTTGACATATTTGCTCGAACAAAGTGATTGCAACAAACTTGGTTCTAATTTTTCAAAGGAGGAATTGTATACTTCTCCTTCCTCGATGCAAAATGACAAATCTCTAGGCATTGATGGATTACCTTGTGAATTTTACAAGGAAATGTGAGCCATGGTTGGCAATGATTTCATCTATTAAGTAGGTGAAATATTCTCTTCAGGTTCTTTATCAGACTTCATCAATCAAGGTTTAATCAAGCTGATCCCTAAATCTTCAGCCAAAGATACCATTAGTGGATGGAGGTTCCTTTTAAGTGTTGCATATTAATTTGGACATAGTTTACACTTTAAATCTTTCATATTAAATAATATGACAGACCAATATATATGCACAAAATCTCCTTGTAATTAGGAGCCATGCTCACAATTTTAGCACCGAACACTATTACGGAGAGTTGTTTTAATAACCATATTTACTTTATGTGCGAGTTGTTTTAAACAACTCATCCAACATTACTATTTATTAATGTAAGCACCAAATAATATCTAACATTGCATATAAGATCCTTTCCCAAGCTTTGACACTTAGAATGAGGAGCATTGTTAGCCGGATTGTCCTTGAAGAACAAACAGGTTTTGTTAAAGGACACTTCATTCTGGACACCATATTTTTGGCTTGGGAAGTTATGGATTGGGCAAAAGTGATTGGACAACATATCCTCTTCCCCAAGATCGACTTTGATAAAGCATATGTCAGAATTGATTGAGCTTTCATTACTTACTATTATGTCTTGGCTTTGGTCAAGGTTTCTGAAATTGGTGAGCTCTTTATTCTCTTGTGCTTCCTCCTTTGTTTCTGTCAACAATATTCTTTCACCATGCATAGTGCTTGATCACTCCATAAGACAAGGCTGCCCTCTTTCGTCTTATCTTTATGTGCTTACTGCTGATGGATTGGGTTATTTATTGGAAGCTGCTTGTATTCAAGACAGAGTTAGAGGTGTTTACCTACTTGATGGTTCATAGATGTTTGATAATCATTTTGTTGACGATTCTCTTCTTTCTGTTCATGCAAACCATGGCTCAATTGCAGGAGCCAGGGACTGCCTTGATACCTTTTGCACTGTCTCTGGTGCCATTGTTAGTCATCACAAATTAGAATTTTGGCTTATGGGTACTGATGTGTTAGCTCCTTGGATTCCAACTAAGTGTACTTCCTTTCAACCTAGAGTTAGTGTCAAATAATTAGGCATCCTTTTTGGATTGGATCTTACCCCAATGAGTATGTGGGATTGGGTTTTTCAAAGGTTGTAGAATAAACTTCTTCCCTGGGGAACAAAGACTTGTCTTTTGTTGGTAAATTGATAGTGTTGAGTAGAATATTTCAGGCATCTCATGTTTATTATGTTTCATATTGGCTTACTTTCAGAACTCAATTTTTTCATCCTTGAACCAAATTTTGAGAACTTATCTCTGGTCCAACATATGGTGGCACTCAAGGTCTTCCTATGATCTGCCACTGGGCTATTTGTATTATGCCTAAGAAGGAAGGTGGTTTGAGGTTAAGAGATGTTGTCACTCAAGGCAGTATTTTTTGCAACCAAATGGGTAATACGATGCTTGGAGGGTTTTTCTTCTCGGCAAATTTTTATGCACCATAGAATTCTCTATAGCTCGTCATTTACAAGATAAAGATCAGGGGCTCTTTTGCGGGTTTCATGATGTTATTGTAGATCCAAATAACTTTCAAATTGATATTATCGTATTGTTTTTAAGGGAGTATCACTTTTGATCAGGAAAGTCTTGGTGACAATTTGACATGGTGAATACAGGTGTACTACACAGCTTGTTTTAAGGCCTCAAATACCTGTTCGGCCGCCTCATTCCATGCAAAAGAATCCTTTTTTAACATGGTTGTCAATGGGGCTGCAATTTTACCATAATCCTTAACAAATTTCCTGTAATAGCCAGTGAGACCCAAGAACCCATGAAGACTTCGGAGTGTGTTAGGGAGCGGCTAATTTTTCACGGCACTTCCTTTTTTTGGGTCCACACGAACACCTTCCGCTGAACAATATGTCCAAGATATTCCACTTCTATTTGGCCAAAAGAGCGCTTGGAGTTTTTGGCGCACTTGATTATCTACGAGAAGTTTCAAGGCCTTGTCAATGTGTTGTAGATGCTCTGCCCATATTTTACTGTCGATCAAGATGTCATCAAAGAAGACCAGGAAGGAAGGGTCGAAAGATTTATTCATCAAGTCTTCAAATGTAGATGGGGCATTCTTAAGCCCAAAAGGCATGACCAAAAATACATAGTGACCATCATGAGTATGGATGGCCATCTTAGGAATATCTTTGTGAAGACGAATCTGGTGATACCCAAAGCGGAGATCCAATTTGGAAAAAAATTGAGCACCTTACAGTTCATCCAGAAGCTCATCAATCACTGGAATTGAGAATTTAATCTTGATACTGATCTTATTTAGTTCCTTGAAATCGATGCAGAGGTGCCATGAGCTATCCCTTTTGCGGACAAGTAAAACTGGTGAGGAATATGGACTGGTGTTGGGACGAATGACTCCCGCCTTGAGAAGTCCATGGACAAGCTTTTCAATCTCTGTCTTTACAAAGAATGGGTACCTGTAGGGCCGAATGTTGGGAGGAGCACTTCTTGGAAGGAGCTGGATACAATGATCCTCTGGATGTGAAGGCAACAATCCCACGGGCTTGGCAAAGACAATATCATGTTTTTCCAAAATGGCTTGAAAATCTATAGGGGTGCTAGAAGAGGTAGGTGGAGCCAATTGGATAGAAAATAACTGAGCAATGACCCCATGTGATCCTTTCTTCAGAATCTTTTCCATACGATGAGAACTAATACTAGTGGAGTCTGGGGCAAGACCTTTTAAGGTGTGTTTTCTCCCATTGTCGGAGAATTGCATCCATAGTTCAGAGAAATCCCATAAGATGGGTCCAAGTGTCCGCAACCATTGAGCTCCCAAAATGACATCACATCCACTCAGGGGAAGGACAAACATATCGGAGCAACGATTATTATCTCCCATTGTAATACGAACATTACGACACTTTCCCTTGCAAGGCAATGTACCACCATTAGCAATCATAACTTCAAAGCTAGAACAAGGATATAAAAAGCAGTTTGCTTGTTTGGCTAGCTGTGGATCAATAAAGTTATGTGTGCTACCTGAATCAATTAAGATGGTAAGAGGAATCCTTTTGAAATACCCTTTTACCCTCATGGTTTGGGGGGTGGTGACTCCTGTCAAGGCGTGAAGTGATATCTTTGGTTGAGAATCCTGGGGATACCATTGTCGGGCTTCATGTTCCAAGTGGAAAGAAGCAATAGGAACCCTATCCATGCTGTAGGTATTATGGAGACTAAAGAATTGCTCTGCCCAATACATCTACCCAGTTGGATCTGTTTGCCAGTGAATCGAGGACTAAATCAACCTTGACGATGACCTCATATGCATGGCACTCTTTGCCAGATTAGAGAAATTGTGTTCCGAAGTGGACTTAGTATGAATCTTCTTAGCGAGGATGACATTTTGCTGATTGAGTCCTTGCATCATCTATTTGAGCTCAAACACTTTTACCTTCAAGGCGGTGATTTCTTCCTCCATGCTTTTTGTGCCCCTACTGGTGACAACCATGACCAAGAGGGGTTCTGAGGGTCCGGAAAAGGCTATTTGGAGTTATATGTTAAAGTGATTTGCTTGACAAGATGATTGCAATGGGATAATTGCTCTGAGGACCCCAATTGTTTTTTGGAGATTGTCCGGGGGGCTAAAAATAGCAGTTTGTATGAGAAAAAATTCCAGAAAAAATAAGTTGGTGTCAGAATGATCTCCCTTTACCTAGAACATGAAAGCTTAGCCAAGAGGCAATAACACACGCTGCACTCGTTTACCCTTCGCGTGAGGTGGAAGTGTAGTCTCCATTCTAGTTATTCGCAAACAATTGTAATCAAAACCCCCAAAAAAAATCTTAAAGAGCACGTCCGTATAAGGATTAGTCATTAATGATCAAACAACTTTTTACCATTTGTAGATGCTTCCATAACTTTACAGGCTGATACTTTCAGCTCTATGACGAGTTTTATGGGCCATGTTTAATTTTATGTAAAATTATGGCTATGGGTGCCCCAAATGTGAACATTGTGATGGTTTGTGGTTATCCATCAATGGCATTATGACTTTATTCCATTACTTTGGGTCTTTGTTGTTGTGGTGGGAGTAAGATTGTTTATGCTTGGCATTATGAAACTCAAGAAAGTAGCTAACACCTAAAGCTGGAGTTCCAAACCTGTTATAGGTCTTGCTAACTCACACCTTCGTCTCTAGGTTAACTTGGGCTAAAATTGGGAGGGCTTTTTACCTCTTAAGTTGGTGTGTCAAAAGACCCATCAACAAGTTCATCCCAAGCGCCTATGTGAGGACTGCAAAACAGTTTTTAAGCACAATTTTCTTTTCCTACAAAATTTCATGTTCAATTGGTTCAATGTCCCCAATGGACATTATTTTACCCCTAAACAGATTTTAGGCAATCCCAACTTTAAATATGCAAAATACAGAAAAATTGCCCAAACAGAAATCTGATTTTTGCAGAAAATTAAATCTAGGGCAGCGAACAGAAAATAATGGAATAACTCCAAAAATACTTGCTCAAATCTCTTGAAATTTTAAATGGAGCTTGCTGAATACAATAACTGATATTATAGAAATGTTTTTGAAATTTTTCGAATAACAAATGCTGCCAGAAATTTACAGCGTACCCTAAACAACCCAAAACTTCTAAAATTAATATCTTTTGCTAGAGAAGTCCAAATGAGATGAAACTTTGGATCTTGGGCCACAAAAATATGAAGAATAATATTCCAAAATTAGTTTTCACACAGCAAACACGAAACCCTAATTTTTCCCTAAAAAGTAGGTCGCCCAACACATTTAGGGGCATCAAATCAGCTCCAAAAATTGAAATTAATTTAGATGCTGCAAAATTCAGTACAATAAGCAACAATGTATGGTTGCAGACCTAGGGTCATGGATCAACAAGAATCAACTACTGGTAAAATCTGAAACAATAGGCTTCCTGGGAAATTCCTCTACTCCACAAGCTTTCGTCCACAAGAGGGAAATACAAGGGTTTTCGTCCAAAATATTTTTATGCAAAAACTACAAGCTTAAGACACAAATTCATGAAAATTATCAAATGGTATGGAATGCTTTCCCTTCAAGTCGACTTCTCCTTATACAAGGAAGAAGAGACCCAAAACAACCTCTACAATATCCAATCAGCTTACAATGATTTTCACCTATGCAAGCATTTAATATTTTTCCCGTATTAAATGCTTAATCCAACAAGCTTTTTCCCTCCCAAATGCAAGTCACATTTTTCTAGGGGAAATACATTATGCCTAAATGAATATTTATCCTTTCTATTTTATAATTTTCATTCCCCCTTCTAAGGCAAGTCGCACTTTTCACCTAGGATGGAATTTAACAATAATGCTTATATTTGTAATTTTCCATTTCTAGATTTAATAATTATTAAGTGTATATAAATTATTATAAGTGCTTTATATATTTTTTTCGCCAAAAAGGTACTTTAAGTGGCACTTTATAATAATTAAATATAACTTAAGCCACCCTTATATTTTTCCTTTGGCCGTCGGGTTGACAAAATAGGCCAAAGGTCTTCGATTGGGAAAGGGATATTACAATCCACCCTTCCCAAAATCACTTGCCCATCAAGCAATTTGTCCAAAAACATTCATCCCTTGGGTCATGACAGGGCTATGACAACATCATTTCAAACCTAGGCATCATGTCTCTAAAGGACATTAACAATTCACATTCATCCGAGGGTCACCACCCAGATGCTCAATATCATTATTAATCCAACAATTTGGGATCAAATCCATCTGTAAATCATTTGCCAACATTCAATCAAAATGATGGAGGCAACTCCCGCTTTCATACATCGTTAACACTGATGGCACTTCTAAGTATGCAATCCTCAAAATCATACTTGGGAATGCTTAGTCAAATGTAACTTTACTCGCACTTTCTTTGTCAAAATCAATGAGAGGGGCACATCGGGTTCTACATGTTCTTAATTCTTCACTAAATTTAGCTAGGCTCATCAATGACAATGAATTGACTGGGACATTATCACTCTGCACAAGTTCACCGTCAATCTGCCCCTACACCCTCCTTGAAGCATCCCAAGCTCAAATGTCTCCTTTCATTGGAGTTATGGAATCTGCACTTCTATCATACTCCATGCTGCAAGTTAACACTAATTGAAGTACTCATTTTCCCATTTCAAGCCCACGCAGAAAAACTTGAATGAGGGGGCATCACCCTGTAAGCTTAGCTCGCTATTCCAAGGTTCTCCCCCTACCCCCGACCTTTCCATTACAATATCCTTGGTACGGGTATGGATGACACCTTGGGAGACGTCTTCAATAATATATACAACATAAAACGTATCATAAGAATGCAATAATTTTTTAATGGAAATTCATTTTTTAATTATTCTAGAAGTTTCTCATTGCTTCAAATGATACCCTTCTTTTGTAATTCAGGTAATCCGGTATATCTTGATACTTGTTTGGGCTAGCTACCAGGATTCATATTACTAATCTGGAAATGGCATATTATCTCTGAAACCCTTACTCAAAGATTGGTATTTCCTCCAACAAGAATCCTCATCAATCACCTCTAGGCTGCCATTTATCATTGTTCTGGCACCTATTTTCCTAATACTATCATTATCCCTCAGCTTTGATATTAAATTCTGAGTTTTAGCTGGCTCAAATAAATTAAGTCTTCCTGTTGTTTCACCATGTTGATGAACATTACTTCATAATAACCCATTAATTCATAAATTAGTTCTACATATTCAGACCTATTTAGACCCCAACGCTGGAGGAAAGTCAACTCCATACCATTTGTAATGTGCCCATGGCATTCATTTGCCCTTGAAACATTTAGGCAATATAAACCAACTCTCACAAATATGCGAGAAGAGGAGAAAATTGCAGAGATCAAATTTTAAAGCCATCACTTGTTTTTAAGCCAACTAAATCAGCCTGGATGCTGCCAAAATATGCATAAATACCTTAAGCAATTGATCAATCAATCACTTGAAACAAATGAGCTTGCTGACAATCGGAGATCAAAACTAAGTTCATGTTTTTTTATAACTCTTCCTTTTAGCTGCAATCGAACCTACATTTAATGCAAACAGTTGTCATGAACAGATTCTAAAATTACCTTTTACTCTGAAGGGGATAAACAAGCTGTTGCAAGGGTTACACACCTGGGTGGATTATTGACATGGAATGTGTTTTTAAGTTACCTCCAAACCACCCAAATTGATCCAAGCTACTAAGAAATGGACTGAATCCAAAGGCCAAAATAAGAGTGCCTGCAATTTGTTCCACAACATTGTTACAAATTGCTTATATATATATATATTATTATTATGTCAATCCTTTGCTAAAATGGATAATTTTAGAGGAAATTATAACTACTCTAGAGCCTAAGGGTTTAATTCATATATAGGGCTACAATATTATCCTGTAAATCAATTCTCGAGACAAAAGTATTCATCCTTAATCTCCAAGATGCAGCTTCAAAATGCTCTTGGCTTGAAAAAGTATCTCATTTAATGATGATATTTCATACGACATGTCATATGGAATAACATGATTGAAATTTAACTTACTAAAGAGTTGATGGACAACCTTACCATCCATTAGCTCACTGAAAGCATTTAACATTTATCCACTGGGATTTATTCAGTATTTTCCTGTACAAGTCTTCCTAATATTTTCCCCATATTGGTAAATGATTCAACCGAAATATTTTACAGGTGCTAATGCCAAGTCTTAATTCCTTCTCTAGGGGAAAGGCGTTTGAGTTAAAATTGATTGTCATCCCCTGTCCCGTGGAAATTTTCCTAGGAAGGTAGGGAGACTTCATCCCCTAGTTCCCTATTTCTTTTTGTCCCCCGAATATTGAGCACTTAGGTCGATTCTTGAAAAATTTTGTACCAAAAAGACTGGCCTGATAGTGTGCCTGATGGACCATGGCACTTAAAACCGACTTGATGCAGGTGCCCGATACAACCATGGCAACTCAAATTTGATTCAGAACTTTTTTCCACCGGAGTTACCGCTCGAGTCGGGGCTACTTGATACAATCAGTAATTACATAAAGCATACACTTCAATTACATGTAACAACCTTGTTAAATGACACGAGAAATAAATGTAGAGTATGTCATAAGTATATTGTTTTGGGAAAGGGGACATTTTCGACCAAAAAAGAGCTAACAAAGTTACAAACTACCAATGCTCATAGAGTCATGACTAAATCACACATTGCGTCTCATCCTTTATTAGGTGGATGCACTAAAATATGTCTGTTGTGGCTGCCTTTACACTGGAAGTTGGAAGGTAAAGATTCCTCACTGTTCTGCAACACCAACATCATCCTCCAAGCCACCTAGATGCTCATTTGGATCCTGCACCAATCTCATAATGCCCTTGATGTAAGCATCCATTGTCTCCTTCTCCACATTTGTTATCTCCTGTTGCAGTTGGTTCAGGGCTCCGCATCATCAACAATACAATCATCATATGGATTGATCTTCATCCAAGTCAATTACATCAGTGGATAACTTTGTGCCTACCCTCCATTAGAAGCTTGTCTCATGTGAAAACGAAGATTGTATCACTCGAGGACAAGGTCATTGAGGCATTGTATTGTCAACCATATTGTGCTTCTTTTGTAAATAGCTTCATGGGATGCTTCTAAATCCACTGCGAGAAGAACTGTATTTATAGGATGACACAATGTCTGAATGGATGCCTTTGAAGATTTGGTGTTTTCGCATCATAATGTACCCCACCAAATTTTGCAATCGAACTTAATAATGTTTGTAAGTCAACTAGGCTATGAATTATTCATTTTGAAGTTTAGTATTGGTATCTATGATTGTACACTTCAAGACTAAAAAGTAAAAACAAATGAACCATACAATTTGTTTTTACTTGGCTGAAAATTTGAGGTGTCTTCAAGTTCTGATTTGGAAGGCACAAGTCGAAGAAAAGTGTCTCCCCATTAGCATTTACATGGAGTAAATCTGCCACATAGCTCCTAAAGTGTAAACAATGATATTCATCTCTAGTGTTATCTCAAGGATCATCCTTTTAAGCATGTATTCAGATGTCATAACCTCCTCATTGTTTAAATGTCCAATCTAACATAGAAAACATAGATCCAAGTACTAGGTCGTTGCATGAATATGTTAGTGGAGTGTCTTATTTTGTATCCAATCAATGTGTGCCAAATGGCTCCTCATATTGCTGTTTTATTTTTGGGATGCACAATGCCAATGATTGGCCAAAGTAATGGAACCTTGTTGGCCTGAAGTGGGTCCACAACCTCATACAAATATACCCATTGGGTTTCTCTTCTTGACCATGCCATGAGAAGCTTGGCCATGTAAAGGTTCTAACACTCAAAAACAAAAATAATACATTAAAATTAATGCCTAGAATTACGAAGTCCAATTATAATCTCAAAATACTCACTCTTATAAAAAAAATAGTTAATTGTTTACTGCTATTGGTTGGGGTCGCATGAATGAGCTTTCCTTCACTTGTTTCACGAAATAACCAAAAATTGTTTTCAAGGATCTATTCCCCTTCGAATACTTCCTAGCAATCTTAAGGGAGTCTACAACCATTGGTGACTACAAACATCTACTTTAACTTCCCATGTTACGTGAGGCTACAATATGTCTAGTGGATGTGACTGAAGTTTGATTTGTGAATCGTGTGACTCCTGATCGCACAAGCTCCTTTCCATTGGTTACTCTCAAGAATTCAAATTTGAACACCTACATGTGATTATCATGTGATGGTCAATTGGTAATATTTCTTGACCTCTTCAAACATTTTTCACCCACGACAGATTTTCCTCAGGAAAATCCTTCTCTCTGGACATCCAAGCAATGGCTGAACAACGGATAAATATGGTGCCTCATCCTCAAGGGTCTTCCTGTTGTAATGTCCCCTTTTAGGGATGAAACTGAAAAAGTAACTGAAACCACACAAACCCCAATAGATGAAATTAGATTTTTAAATCAACAATTCATATTTTATAACCCTCAAGAGCTGGAAATCAGCAGTTAGATTTTTATAACAGCAGTCCGGAATGAGAGGAAAATCACTCGAATGATCATCAAATAACTCAACAATCAATATAGATAAAATTTTAGGAAACATGTAAGCCAGAAAATCATGAAATCTGATCACACACTGCTGGAAATTTAAATTATGAACAACAGAAGTACAACCCATAAAAACTGAAAATAGGAGGTTTCCAAACCCCATAACCACAAAATAGGATAGATTCCAACCTTAGAAATTATGCCAGATCTGAATATCAAATAAAATCTTGAAGTATGTGCCCTAGAAGGCACCCAACTATCACCAAACCCTAGTCGCTCCCTTAGGGGAGAGCTCCAAAAATGATGCAAAGCCTTTGTAGATATTCTCCTTGATGTCCTAGTTCCAAATCAGCAAGTAGTCTTCAAGAGATGTCTTCAAATCACCCAAAATGGAGGGTTTCGTTCTCCACCAAGCCACAAGGAAGTTTTTTGTCTTCCTTGGATGCCACACAAGAGGGTTTTCGTCCTCAAGTGGAAAGGTATTGAGCAACTTGCCCAACAAACCAATTGTAGATGTAAAATGCGCCAAAGATGATTGCAAATGAAGTCCACACAATCCCTTTTATACTTCTTGCTTGGCGCCAAAGGCCAATTAAAAGAGGACCATTCTCTTAAGCTTCAATTTATCTTTTAATTGCTTCTTTATTCTCTCCAAACCCAGTTGACTTGCCTCATAAAGGAAAACACTAAAAGAAAACATTAAATCTAATAAAAGAAAACTGAAATGAAATGCAATTCCTTCCCTTGTTCAATTATTCTTCTTTGCCATGGAAAGGGAATGACAAGAAGTCCACATTTAGGCCTCAATTCGAAAAAGGGGACATTATAATCCTCCCTTCAAGAAATTGCTTGTCCCCAAGCAATTGCAAGTTTGGATGCTCTAAAATTGTTGCACTTTCCCATGTAGCATCTTCAAGGGGAAAACCTTTCCAATGAACCAAGTACTCCTTGATGCTTTGGTTCCTTAACTTCCTTTCACGGACCTCCAAAATACTTTCCAAAATTAGAATCAATTTACCCTCCTCATCCAATGGGGGCAACTCAAGAGAGGGAGTAATGTGTTGTCCTAGTGCCTTCTTGAGGCATGAAACATGAAAAACGTTATGTATCCTGCTATGTTCCGGAAGTTCAAGTTCATATGCAACCTTTCCACCTTTTTTTTACCTTGTAGGGAATGTAGAAACGTGGTTTCAATTTTTTTGCATCACTTTGTTTGAGGGAAGATTGCCTATAGGGCTGCAACCTCAAAAACACCATATCACCTACCTCAAATGACCTATTTTTCTATGTTGATCTACATACAAATTCTGTTGATTTTGGGCACATTGGAGGTTCTCTTTGAGCTCTTTCATGATATCATGACTTTGTTGGACCAAGTCTTTGGTCTTTGGTACTCTACTATCCATCATTACCAAATCAACAAAAGAAATAACATCATAACCATACAAAGTCTTGAAAGGAGACATACCTATAGACCTGTGGAAGGTGGTATTGTAACAAAACTCAGCCATGTATAACCATTTTACCCACGTTGATTGCCGTTCATCAATGTAGCTCCGTAGGTAGCCTTCCACCCATTTATTGACTATTTCTGTTTGCCCATCCGTTTGAGGATGGTAGCTAGAGCTAGGAGTGAGTTCGGTACCTGTTAAGTGAAACAACTCTTGCCAAAACATGCTCATAAATCTGTTGTCCCTATCACTCACTATATCCTTGGGTAACCCATGAAGTCTAAACACTTCTTTGAAGAATACATCAGCCACTATAGGTGCATTGTACTTAGCTGGAAGTGGACAAAAATGTGCATATTTAGTGAGCCTATCAACCACAACATATAGACAATTCTTACCTTGAACCATGGGCAGCCCCGTGATGAAGTCCATAGAGATACTTTCCCATTTTTGAGTGGGAATGGGAAGTGGTTGTAGGAGCCTGGCTGGAAATGCATGTTCCGCTTTGTTTTGTTGGCACACTAGACACTCCCGGATGTATTGGAGTACTTCCCCTTTTAGACCTTTCCAATAGAATCTTTCTCTCACCTGTTTGTATGTCTTAAAATAACCTGGATGACCAGCTGATGGGTCATCATGAACAACCCTCAATATCTTACTCTTCATCTTCGATTCGGGCACCAAATAAACCTGGTTCTTGTAAAGAATGAGCCCATCCATAACCTTGTACCTTTCATCAATCATTTCACCTTCAAAAACAACATTAGCAAACTTGTTCTTGACATACTCAGCTGTAATTAAAGACTTCCAATCTGTTGCTATCTTAGATAAAGAGCAAAAATATGATTTCCATGACAAAGTATCTTTCTACCAAGTACTTGACATGAGGTGTTTCCGGAAGCATACCTTGTATGTAACTTCTTACCCTTATAGCTTCAACTACCATGTTTTGGTACTTGAGGTGTTTCCAGAAGCTTACCTTGTAGTGTAACCTTCTTACCCTTGTCCATAAAGCTTATTTCCATGTTTTGGTAATTGAAAGTGAGTTCTCCCAATGAATGCAACCATTGGACCCCAAGCACAAGATCCATATAAACCATGTTAATTAAATATAAATCAACACATACATAACTATGTTCTCCTAATGTGAAGAGGAGTTGGGGACACTTCCTTGTGCATGGCATAGAGTAACCATCTGCTATCTTAACCGTGAAACCCTTTGAAGTCTTCTACATTCAATTCCATCTTGGTCACCAAGCACTCATTAATGAAATTATGAGTGGCTCCACCATCAATCAAAACTATGACACTTTGCCCTTGTAGGTCACCCTCCATCCGGAATGGGTGATAACTAGGTGCACCGGACAAGGTAGCAAGAGTGCCATCCAAACTTTTCGGATCTTCTTCCGGTATATTACCTTGCTTGGCTTCATCAACATTATTATCATCATCTCACAATCTGAAAATACTTCAATATAATGCACTTTACCTTTACCTAAACAACGGTGTCCAGGAGTCCATGGATCCTTGCAAGAGAAGCACAAATTCTTCTTTCATAGCTCATTTCTAGACTCTCCTTCATTGCTGGTTTTGGGCAGCTCCTTGTGAATAATAGGCATCCTTTGGAAGGGCTTCCTTGGCTGGTCCAAGGGAGGGTTTCTAGGTTGTCCCAAGGGTCTATTTGGGCTGTCCTCAACTTGAATTAACCTTGGAATGTTTGCTGATCATTGCTGTTTTTGGGGCAGCACCTTCAAGGTCCAAAGCCTTTTTGATTGCCTCTTGAAGAGACAAAGGATCAAAGGCTCTAACCAAACCCTTGAGTGGTTCGGTCAAACCCTCAATGAAAAGAACCACAAGTCTCCTCTCTGTGACATCCGTAATCATAATAGAAAGCCTCTGAAATTCTGCCACATATTCATCCACCGTGCCTTGTTGCCTCAATTGTGCAAGTTCCCGAAAGTGAACTTCCGGATCAACTCTATCAAATCTATCAATGAGTCTTCTACAAAACTCATCATAGGAATGGATCTCATTGTGCCCTTGTGTCACTAACCCATGAAACCACCACTCATGAGCAATCCCCTCAAGGTGAAGGGTTGCAAATTTGATGGCATCATCCTCCGTCATAGGCTTTCAAAGACAAATATGTATCCAACTTCTGGATCCATGCCCTAGTTGTTCCTTGGTCGATCCATCAAAAGTGGAGAAAGTCATCTTCCCCAACACATTTTGCACCTCCTTCTGTGGCATATGTTGTCTTGGCTCTAGCCTAGACCTTCCTTTGCTCACGCCAATGAACTCGGCAAGTGTAATGGCCTCACGTATCTCCCTTGGAAGTGCCATATACTCTTCATAGCTCATGGCAATGCTTTGCCCCATAGAGGGCCTTGCTCCCACCTCTGGAATGACTTCTTCCCTTGGAAGGAAAGTAGGCCTCGTGGCTGATCCGTGAGCTGATCCCAAAGGTCACCGTGAAGTATTTGCTCTAGATGAGCTGCCGTCTCCATTATGAACCCTAGGTTCATGAAACCTCTGAAGTGATAGGGCTAGGAGGTCCATGGTGTCTGCCAATCTCTCTTGCCCTTCAATAAGCTTGTCTATCTTGGCTTCTTGAGGATCCTGGTGAGCCATACTATCCTCCTCTCTTGGCTGGTCCACTTTCCTTTCTCTCCTCTGATAGTAGAGGAAACCCTTGTTGCCCTCTTCCATGAAAACCCTAGGATGGGAAGACCGAAGCTCTGATACCACTGTAATATCCCTTTCAAGGGCTGAAACTGAAAAAAGAGGAAACCACACAAACCCAAGTGAAATTAAATTCAGATTTTTAAATCAGCAAACTGATTTTTATAACAGCACAGCTGGAAATCAGTTGTCTGATAAAATAACATAGCAGTCCGAAATGTAGAGGAAAATCACTCAAATTCACCATCAAAAACCATGCAAAATATAGGTAAAATTACTTCTAGGAATAATTTAAGCCACTTTTCACATCAAATTTGAACAAATAAATGGAGAAAACCAGAAAAATTAACTGTTGTAATTAAATTTTGATGAAGTACAACACAAAAAAACAAAAGCTGAGGGTTAGATAAACCCCTCCAAAAATGACCACAAAAAATGATAGATTCCAGCCTTATAAATTATGGAAATCAAAATATCAAATCAAATATGAATTATGTGCCCTAGAAGGCACCAAACCACACCAAACCCTAGTCGCTCCCCTAGGGAAGAGCTCCAAAAATCATGTAAAGCCTTTGTAGGTGTTCTCCTTGATGCTCTAGTTCCAAATTAGCAAGTAAGTTTTCAAGAGATGTCTTCAAATCACCCAAAATGGAGGGTTTCCGTCCTCCACCAAGCCACAAGGAAGGTTTCCGTCTTCCTTGGATGCCACACAAGAGGGTTTTCGTCCTCAAGTGGAAAGGTAGTGAGCAACTAGCCCAACAAACCAATTGTATATGTAAAATGCGCCAAAGATGATTGCAAATGAAGTCCTACAATCCCTTTTATATCCTTCCTTGGCGCCAAAGGCCAATTAGAAGAGGACCGACCTCTTAAGCTTCACTTTATCTTTTAATTCCTTCTTTAATCTCTCCAACCCAGCCGACCTGCCTCCTAAAGGAAAACACTAAAAGAAAACATTAAATCTAATAAAAGAAAACTGAAATGAAATGCAATTCATTCCCTTGTTCAATTATTCTTTTTTGCCACGGAAAGGGAATGGCAAGAAGTCCACATTTAGGCCTTGATTTGAAAAAGGGGACATTACATTTATCTTGATATGTTGTCATCACGCACCTTTTAGGAAGGATGATCGTGTCTCATCAGTTGTTCCCTCTTCCTATGGCACCACTAGTGCAGACTATCATCCAACTGATGAAGGTATCGAGTGTTGTTATAAGGCTTGAGAAAGTAGAATGCTTCAGCTCCTTTCAAAATTACAGTACTTGAGGTGAAGATTCATCTTGTTATGTGCCAGTGTAAGAAAAATTCTTCAACCTCAGAAATCACTCTGGAGAAAGCGTAAATTCTATTGGTTTTATATCCTAATAGATTTCCTTGCAGCCCTCTTAAATGCTAAGTCATTGTTAACCAAATTTGTGGATCTTCTAAGATAAGGATCACAATTATGATTAGGCTTATTAATGAGGGGTTGATAACATGGTTTCATGTTTGAGAAAAAGGTAATTGGAGCATAATGACGGAAATGGGCAGCATTCTTGTCTTGAGTGTATAGATACAAAGCTTAGGATCAACCATTGTCCTGAAAGTTATTTAGATATCCAAGAAACCATTGGGCTGCTTGCATGACATGGTACCATACATATTTCATGGAAGCGATTGCATTATTTAGAATGTCTATGAGGCTAAATACGGTTAAGGTTATAAAGATTTGCATGATCAATAAACAAGGGGAAACTCTTCACTATTCTTATGAATACTTACGAACTTTGCATACTGATAGTAATTCCTAATTTTTGGTAAAGTCCAACTAGTGGTGCATAGATGGATACCATTGGGAAGACCTTATGCCCATTCCTCCCCCTAGTGGGCATCAACCAAGAAGCAAAGGAGGGGAACTCTTACCTAGTGGTTGTAGGTGATGTACCTTGATGAATTCAAAGACATTTGATTAATATTTCATTCTATGCTCATGAAGCATTGGAATGGTTCGACTAGGGGAAAGAAACTTAGCCAAGTGAGAAATTTCTATTTCCTTGATATGAAGGTTCCCATGTAGTTGGGGACTTCTAATTTATCATTTGCCCAAAAGAAGGGGTACCTTAGCTTGTAAGTTTTGAAATGAAGCGAGTGATCATCAGCCAAGGGTCATTACAGGTTTGAGTACTTGGAGTTGGAGTCAATGATATGCTTGAAAACTTGATGCTGGTGGGATCCAGGAGCCCTTACTTTGAACACCTTTTGAGGACGAAATAGGCTGAATATCCAATATGTTCGTTGACAAAGTGGGAGTGTGGGACTGTCACCAAACATTGGTGGCTGCCATACGGAGTTCACTTGCCCTCTTTAAAAGGATCTGTCATATTCTTTTAGCTGTGACCTTCTAGGACCTCCATTGGCCATGCAATTCGAGTTGATAATACAACCTCTTTTCCATTTGATTTATAAGGATTCAACTCCATAGTTGGTGATTTTTGGAGAGGTTTATAAGTGATATTCTTCAAAAAATGCAGCCATTGTAGCTAAGTACTAAGTCTGTTGTTGCATAACAAATAAACAGTTGAGTGTACTTCTTATGTCTCCTCAAAGTAATATTAAGCTACTGAATTCTATTGGTACATGGGATGGTGAAGCCATCAACTACAGTCACATTAAAGCCCTTAAAATCCACTACTTTCAAAACCATCCTCGTTACCAATCATTGCATCAGTATAAATTGATGATTTGAAGTGCCAATCAACACAGTTTGATGCCCTAAATGATTGATCCTTGAAAACTCATGGGCTTTAAAAGGTTAAACTGATGTTTCCAGTCATTTGATAATTGATGGTGTATTTTCAGGGTGCCTTCATTTGGGGTGGTGAGCTACCCTTCCTTCTTCTTAGTTTTGGTCCAGAAAGGCTGACATCTACAACTCAGCTTCTTCTATTTCCGATTCACCATCGAATTTAACCTCTAGGATGCAGTGTATTCAATTTTCACACCCAAGACATCAATGACCTGAGAAAAAGACTAGAATCTTTGAAGTAGAAGACAAATAAATAAGAATCCCGAGGCATTTGGACTTTATCCCAATTTACATTACCTTGGAACAGCTCTTTTCCAAATATCAGCTCATTGTTGAAATTGGCTTCTTTTGAAGTACAAAGTGCACATAGGCTGCCTCATTCCTAATATGTTGTTCTGGTACATGCAAAAGACGTTGTCCTATAGGCAAAAACTTACCCTTTGGAGCCGATCAGTCCAAGATGAATCACTTTTCAGAACCAAGCTTCATGAAGAGAAACAGTGATCAGAAGCTTAGTCACTAACCCTTGAGTAGTTTAGCGAGATGCTTGACAATGGAAAGTGGTAAGCCACCAAAATCTATTTCAGTAACCATTTGCATGTACATTACAAGTAATCTATCAAATTTAGCAATTGTAGCAGGGTAAATGGTTCCTTCTTGGACATTGAGTTGGGGCTATACTCCATCAAATGGATCTTTGGATCTGTTCTCCCAACCCTTTCCGGGAGTCTTTGATAGCTGTGTCCTTGGGTAGAGAAACCACTGATACAACTCATGTAGTTTCCTTTCATTTGAAGTGTCAAAACTTTGATAGCTTCTTTTCATACTTATTCAAAGACATAGGCTGAAAAAGAGCTTTCAAACCATGTTTTTATGGCCCCTACAAGGTTAAGGGCATAGTGGGAAAGGTTGCATATAACTTGAATTGCCGGGAATACTAAATACATAATGTTTTTCATTTTCATGCCTCCAGAAGACTTGGACAGCAATATTACTATTTGAGTTGCCACCATTGGATGAGGAAAGTTGTGGTTCCAATTCTTGGAAGGTAATCTTGGAGGTTCGCAAAGAAAGAAGAGTTTACAATAAACCTCAAGCATCAAGGAATATTTGGTTCATTAGAAGGGATTGCCACTTGAAGATGCTACATGGGAAAGTGCAGCTATTTTAGAGCATCCGAATTTGCAATTGCCTGGAGACAAACAATTTCAGGAAGGGAGGACTATAATGTCCCCTTTTTCGAATTAATCCAAATTGAAGGCTTCTTGCCCATTCTTCTTCCCGTGGGCAAGAAGAAGATGAACAAGGGAAGTCCTTGGATTGCATTTCAGCTTGTCTTTAATTAACATTATGTTTTTCTTTTGTATTTTTCCCTTCTAAGGCAAGTCGGCTGGGTTGGAGAGCTTTTAAGTCAAGTTTAAAGAAAAAAGAAGCTTCTAAAGGAGGTCGGTCTTGGGGAATTCATCCCTTGTGACCTTTGGCGCCACCATAAGGCTAAATAAGGGGTCGCATAGGCTCATTTTGGGCATCTTTTGCTTATATACTTTTATCTACTTGGTTGTAGAGCTGGTTGTTCTATTCCAATCCACTAAGGGGCGAAAATCCATTAGTGTGGCAAACAAGAAAGATGAAACCCTTGTTGAAGGATGGAGAATGAAAACTCTCCAATTTGGTGGTGTTGAGGACTTCTATGAAGATTATCTTGCTGGTTGGACAGCGAGGGCATTTAGGAGAAGAATACCAAGGGTTTATCATTACTTTTGGCTCCCTCTCCTAGGGTAGCGACTTGGGCGTGAGTGTGTTTGGGTGCCTTCTAGGGCATGTTTTGGCATTCAAAGTTGATATTGAAATTTCTACATATTTATAAGGTTGATCTATCATTTATTTGACATTTATTGGGGTTTGGACACCTCATTTTCAGTCACATTTGATAGGCCATTTTCGTCACATCCCGAACGTCCGGGACGTCCCGGGGACTTGGGGACAGTGACGGGATGTTTCCCTGTCGTCCCCCAGAAAAAAAGGGGGACGTCACCCAAGAACACACCCGGACGTCCCGGGTGCAAAGGGACTTTGGGGACTTCATTGGGGACTTCGTCGTCCCCAAGACATCCAGGGACTTCATGTCCCGGGGACTTCACGACGTCCCCAACGAAATCTGCACTTTTCCAACATTAAAATATGTCGAATTTCAGTTTTATAATACTTTTTTTTATATTTTTTTAAAATTTTAATACATTCTAATAAAAAACAACATGCAAAGTTCTCATAATTGCCATAAACTGCAGTTTATTATTTTGGTTTGCCTGAAAGCAGAGTAACTGATTATCTGTCAATAATGACGAACTAAATGGAAAATGGTCAGAGAAAGATGAAGGCCTGTAGTAAGTACCATCCTTGTGAATGATGAAAATTCCCAATATATCTCACTGTTCTACTCAAGTAAGCACTGTCACTGTACTGGAATAATATTCTGAGGTGACCATTTTCGACATGTCACTTGCACAGAAATTCAAACTTCATTAGGGAAAGACAAGCAGACCACATTTATTCTGCCTTGCCAGTACCACTTTATGTTTTACAGCTCTCCATATGTCTAAGCAATACTCTCAATAATTGCCATTCTTGTTTTCACTTTGAATTGCCATATGCAAACTGCAAACCATAACACCTATAAAACAAAGGTTACCTTTTGAATTAAAAATCCTAGCAGCCCGTGAAAGAAAGAAAAAATGGATATATATATATATATATATACATATATATATATATATATATATATATATATATATATATATATATATATGTATGTATGTATATATTTTCAAAACATATAGATCTACTTAAATGGGAAACAGAAAAAAGTAAAATGAAAAACTTCAAATAAAGACTCTTACCTCTTAAATCCCCGTCGAAATCTTTTGAAGCTGATGCAAATGAATAATTGGATTAATCATTATGGTTTCAATCTTCAAACTTTCAATTTTAAGTCTTAGTTTATTGAATTATTCATGTTATATTTGTAAAATTAATAAATTATATATATATTTTTTATTAGCCGTCCCCTTGCCGTCCCCAAATTTTCAAAAAAAATTGCCATCCTGGAAACCCCATCCCTACGTCCCGCCGTCCCGGAGTCTTAGGTAACTATGTTGTTGAATTATTGCTCTTTCCAAGCTGCTGTCATAGAAATTAGACTGTTGTTCCAGTTTTCAGTTGGCTGGTATAAAAATCATAGTTTATTTCAGTTTGGGTTTGTGTGATTTCATTGTTTGTTTGGTTCAGCCCTAGAAAGGGACATTTCATGAACTTAATTAGTAGGAAAAGATATAATGTCCCCAAATGGACAATTTTTACCCCAAATGGATTTCCCGCAATTCCCACTAGGGCCAAATCTCCAAAAATTATGAAAATTTGTTTTCAAGTAGATAATGAATAACCAGAATAAGATTTTCAATCAAATTCAAAAAACATGAATTTTGGAATTTATTAGGGCAAAAAACGCAGAACTTGTAAATTCAATAACTTGCTAAATACTCAAAATTTCTGGGCAAATGATAGCTCAAAGTAAAGCTTGAAATTTTTTTTTTCCAATGAACCCAAAATCAAACTTTTTCAAAGGCGGGAAGGCATCCAAAACGGATTTGCAATTCTAGGACTGTGTAGATAAACCTTAGCTGTAAGTGAAAGCTGGGAATACAATTTCGCTCCACTTAGGAAAGTCCCAAAAACACCTCAAAAATGATCAAACACTTCAGATCTGATCTCTCCTTGAATTTAGCTTGAAATCAGTCTTCAACAACTACTAGAAAACTATTGGAAAATCAGCTAACTCCTTGATATGCAATGGAAACCCCTGTGTGGTGAATCCTCTCAACTAGGAGAAGGGTTTTCGTCCTTCTCTAGAACTCTTGGAGGGTTTTCATTCTCAAGAGTGAAGATGCAATTAAAATTTCTCAACACACAATCAAATATTAGAGAAATAACAAGTCCTGTCTCTCCAAGCAAATCCCATTGCTTAAAAAGAAGAATTGGGCCTAATGGCTACCTCCAACAACCAATCAGATTTTTCCTCATTTAATGTTTTCCCCCACTTGCTTTTCTCTCCTTGGCAAGTCGCATTTTTCCCTTGAATAAATACTTTTGCTAAATGTCTTTTGCCTTTTTATTTTATTATTAAGTTTATGATATTTTACTATAAGTGCTTATTATATTTTCTTTCAATTTTTGCACTTTATAATAAAATATCATAACTTAAGTCTCCCCCTTAATTTATTCCTTAGCCGTTGGGAAGACAAAATGGGCTAAGGGTCTTCGACTGGGAAGGAGATATTACAAAAGCCAAGCACAAAATATGAAAATGATTCAGTTGAAACTGTAGTCGATTTTTAACAAATAAATTAGCTGACCGTACAAATGAAATTATTGGTTAGAAATGACATCCAAGCTGGCTGGAAAACACTGTTTGGAAGGTACAACTGCTGGGAAATGATGACGTCAGCAGTGTATGGCTGCTGCCTTAGCTGGTATGGCTGGTGGAAAATAAACAACAGGCTATTTGGAAGGTATAACAACTTTCAACGATGAAATTCAACCTCCCAAAATGTTGATGCCAGCCCCCAAGGTTGATGTCAACCCTCAAAATGATGCCCTAGCTTGATATCCCAATACTGAATTCCGATATAGATCTGATTTGAAGCACAAATGTAGTCCCTGAATGGAACCACCATACAAGAATGGAGGGTTTTTGTCCCCAAGTCTTATTCATAGGAGGGTTTTCATCCTGAGATGCTAAAAGTTGAAATAAAAGCTCAAACTCGCAATACAAAAATAGTTGATTGAAAAGTGATGCCCAAATGAGCCCAGTCGCCCCTCTTTTATAATTTCACTTTAACACTTTTCAAGGAAAAACAGTCATAAAACAATGGCCCCTCCTTTTATTTTAAATTTGAATTGGTTTAATAATAGTCACCTTTTTAATAATAAAACATAAGTTGCCTTTTTATGAATATATCTTAAAGTTACTTTTAGTTTTTGGACAACTTAAGTTAATTATTAAATTATTTACCTTGCACCACCACTTTAGCCTATAGGAAATGGAGAATAGGCTAAGGGTCTTCTAACTGGATTAGATTTGAGAAGGGGACATGACATTTTTACTTTTGTTTACAAACTGCCTTATCAGGGATCACATTTATTTGAGTGTTTTTGGTTGGATCCCTATGTCCTTCCTTCAAACTTAGAGGCTTTACCTTGTTTATTTTTCATTTTTTGTTTCAGATCATCACTCCAGGGAAAATTATTGCCATCACTTCTAGAACTATCTTGTGAATTGAAATGCTACCCCTGTGGTTTTGTCCATGTACTACCTTACCAGGGATCACATTTATTTGAGTGTTTATGGTTGGAACTCTATTCCTCCCCTGAAAACTAAGAGGCTTTACCTTGTTCATTTCTCTTTTTTGATTTTCGTTTGCCACTCCTGAGAATCATTTGCAATTTTTGACTTAGTATTTATAGCTTTGTCACTCGTGAGATTTGTTTTAGAATCAGGGACTGAATTAGCATTTTTTTTAACATAAAAAGGAGGAAGGTTCTATAATTGCATAGCGATGATATGATGTCTCTCTGTTTGAGTTCTGTAATTCTAGTCTGTTTCTGTATGTTTTTCTTTGACATTCTGTTCATCTGTACTAGTTTTCCTATAAATCTGTTATCTGGTTCATAGTGCACTTCTGAAAGAATTCAATCATATTTGTATCTTACAGATGTTAGTTAAGAAGTGATATACATTTTTATTTAGCTAATAAAAAATGGAATTTGAAGTACATATTATATAATATATATCAAGTTTTCATTTTCTAGCCTCATTGCATAAGGATTTTAGGAATACAAGCCTACAAAATGCTTCCAATTTCTGACAATTATTATTTGTTATTGTAGACGAAATCATTCTATGAACCTTATATGGAACTTAAATTCTGTATAGGTACAAAGGCACTTGCAGTTACGTATTGAAGCACAGGGAAAGTATTTGCAGAAAATAATTGAAGAGCAACAGAAGCTCAGTGGTGCATTGAAAAGCTGTGATCCTTCAGGAGCAGGAACTATTATGCCTTCATCTGGGGACCCATCCATGCAAGTCTTCGATGATAAGAATGGCCTATCTGATATAGCACAAACGTCAGAGGCTCCTTGTCATGAAATTGTTGAGACCACAGTACACAATGTAGCAGTTACTGATGAATGCAAAAACATCACTCATGATGAATCTCAGTTACCTTCTTCTCGACCAGATCCAATTTCACCAGAATCCATAGGCTGTGATATTTCCTCCATGGGAAGCCCAAGGGCCGTGCAACATTCATGTAAAAAAATGAGATTGGATAACATGTCAGCAACACCAAATCATCAGTTAGGTAAGCAATTTGAGCAGCAACATATGGATGGCCTTCATCTGGAGCAGTTTGACAATTTCAAACATGATTCTGTAAGTTATGGTAATACTGGTGTACACAGTGATTCACATCAGAAGGCACATTGTGGCTCATTTTTTCAGCAAATGGATTTTCCACTTTCAATTCAACATTCACATCTACCTACAAGTTCCCATGCTGGTCCCCGTCAAAGTCATCTTTCTCAAGCTCCCCACGCATCCAAGCACAATTACCCCAACTCACATCATACACAGTCTCATGCAAAAGTGTTTCAGCCTGTTCGGACACAACCGGCTCCTAGTAGCTGTATGCTGTCCAATGCATGCATGGTTCAGGAAACACCTAAGCAAGAATTGAGCTCTAGTTATAATGTTGGGAACTTGACAGGTCAATCAGAATCATTGGCCTCAGATATTTCTCAAACAAGCAACTTTGGAAGTTCTATGGGATTTGATGGTGAAAGCAATATGAGGTCTTCTTATCCTACAGGTTTTGTTCGACATTGGGATGAAAACTCATTTGGAAGTAACATCCATAATAATTTGGGTGCAGAGAACTCAGGATTTAGAAGACTTGTTGGAAATAACCATTTCGGTTTAGCTATAGATGTGAAAGAAAGTGGTGGACATCAACTTAAACCCGGTTCTGGATCAGTTCTCTATGAACCGGGAAGGTTGCCGTAATCCAAGGGAGGTTTATTATTCTGGTGGTTTCTGCTGGTGGATGTACAGAAGTCATGTTTTTTCATGTTGTATTATTATAGTGTAAAATGCAGGTCAGTTACATTTTATGGCCACAGTCAGATAGCAGCCTTTTCTTCTAAGGTGTTCCATTTCATACCGAAGTATTTCTGACTAAAATGGCTTTAAAGATATATTGTATATTCAATTACATGAATATCATGATGCTTGTTGGGTTTAGCATGCCTGCACTCCAAATGTTTTGATAGTTGATATCCCAAGTTTTCATTTAAATCTGCCATCCAGCTTTAGAAATATGGAAACCCCAGAACATTTTTGTATCATGCGGCCCATGGTCTTAATGATGATTAAACCAGAGCTGGCCAAACATTCTAGGCTTCTTTGACGATAGTCCATTTCATACTAAAAGATTTCCGATTAAAACGGCTTTAAAGATATACTGTATATTTGATTGCTTGAATATCACTCTAATAACCACAACTATCGTGATGTTTGTTGAGTTTAGCATTCCTGCACTCCAAACACGTTTGATAGTCGATATCCCAGGTTTCCATTTAAATTTATAGTCCAGCTTTAGAAATATGAAAGCCCCAGAACATATTTGTAACATGCGGCCCATGATCTTAATGAAAGTTAACCAGAGCTGGTAAAACATTCCAGGATTCGTTGAAGATAGTCCACTTGTAGGTGCTCATCTCAGTACCACTTAGTTTGATGAGACAAGAAGATAACTAGGAAGCCCCAATACTGTTTTGCCTCAATAAAAAAGAAACAGTGTTCGAGTATCACCACTTAATGGTTGCAGGTGCGCAACTCAGTACCACTTGGTTTGATGAGACAAGAATATAACGACCTGGAAGCCCCAGTACTGCATTGCCTTGATAGAAAAGAAATAGTGCTCGAGTATTGGCACTTAATACTTAATTCACTTTTATTTTGAAAATAAAAATTTCTATTCGAATTAAATCACGCCCTAACTGTGTTGTTCCTTTAGTTTCCATTTAACATTTTGGTTGGAATTGTTCATCATGCATTTAATTTGGAATTTCATAGGGCTTTGAGTTCCTGAAATAAATTTAGGGGCAGTGTTATTGCCATGTAACATGGCATGTTATTTGAGCATATGCAAACCATTTGCATAGCATAATACGAATTAAAACTACATCAGTTTTTCAAGAGGCAACAATTGTTTCTATTTCACTTTATAAGGTATTGGTGGAAACCTTAGGACACCACACAAGTTTATTTTTAGTTTTTAGACAAGTTATATTCTGTGTTTTGTAAATGTTGGAAATGATGTAATAAAACCATCAAAGTATTGCCGGATGCTAATTTGTGACAGATTATTTAGGTGCATCAATGTAGAAATTGTCCTGAAGATTCTAGGGTAACATATTTGATTTGATTCTGTAAATGAATAAGATTGGTAGTGGAATCTGCTTGTTATAGTGTTCGTCTTAGTTAAACTATTTGCACTCAGCTCCTAAATAGTTCTCTTATATTACTGTATGTACTTGTACGAGATGTTTGCTCCCCAGTTATATACATGTGATTCTATTTTTCGATTGAGTATATTCTGAGTAGTTGATCTAAGGTGTTGGTCATTAGATCTCTTGCAAAAGACCATATGATGATGGTATACCTCCATAAGGGTTGCATATATATCTAACTAAGAGCAGGTGCATATGTTTGAATGGAAGGACTCAATGGGACTTTGTTCATGCATGAAGTTTGAGGTGATACACCATCCTTGAATGTTGTGGCTCTCCACGTGCGTTTAGTTTGGGCTTTCCCCACAATCTTTCAAAAAATCATAAGAAAAGGATATAATCGTACACAATCCGAATCTGCTCTCCACCAAACTATTAGACACCAAAATCATTTATAATTTATGTGGAAGCAAAAGAAGAATCCACAAGCCAAAAATAGGTGCCATAGTGTCTTTACAAAGTGGAAAAGGCAACTCGCTACAATAAACAAGAGATGAGTACTATTAGTCCAAGAAAGCCAGGTTTGTTTGGACTCTTGAGGTTTTTGTATTTATCACATATAGGCAAACTCTCAAATTGTATGTTAAAACAATATTGAACTTTGATTCCTCAATTCTAGATATGACATTTGCATGGACTTGGCTATTTTTGTCAAGTGTGTATTACTATCATTGTAGAAATTAATTGAAAACGTATGAAAGAGATCAACAGAGGAGGGTTAAAAGGGAATGGCCCAACTACCTTGAGGTAAGTGTATAACATTTTGTAATTATCGACATATAGGCAAAATTTCAAATATCATATTTTACACTATTGAAATTTAAATCTTTGATATTTGCCATTTACATGGACTTGAGATACAATTTTTGTTAGTCATGTATTTCTGAAATTGTGGAAGCAAAATACTCGGAAGAATACGAGATTAACAAAGTAGGCCATAAGGATATAAAAGGAATTAGTCAAAATAAAGGAAAGGGCTTGAAAGGACTAACAAATGCTCTCTTGATTAATCTCCATTAACTTCTATTCAATTCTGATTTCTTTTGCAACATGGTGGCACACACCCCTGCACAAGGCACTTCCATTGAATAGCCATCAAGAAAGGCCCTTTTAAGTCCATTGTGGAGCCACAAGGTGACTTGCTAAGTTTCATAAGTCATTCCCATTGAATTAAGTGTCTTACAAGTTGCATCTTCTGTTGCCAAATTCTGATTCTAATATATTGCTAAACCTAAAGACTAAATAGTAAATGTTAACAGATAAAGTTTTGCTGTCAAGTGAGACACCAAATTATTTTTTTAGGTCACCATCAAGTGAGACATTAATTTGTTGTATGAGACTCGCAAATAGATTTTTTTTCCATTTACCTTATATATTGTGGAACAAGGTGTACAGCCCAACCGCTTTTTGGTTTCAAACATGTAACCTCGTCTATGGAGTACATGTCTATCATCAAAGCCACTCAATGTTTACAATAAAAAGTAACCTCTTACACGACCATGAGGGCTTAAATTGGGGTTTACATGTAATAATATTTTCATTGTGGGAGAAATTTAAATTTTTAGTAGAATAAAGGTGTTTAAAAGATTGTTAAAAATACTCGGGTTAATTTTGTGATTGAGAATGCAATGCTACTTAATTCTAACGCCAAGACAAGATTCTTTATTAATGCATTACATGTATATGGTTCAACGCTAGCACTTGCATTATGACAAGGGAACTTGTGTCTTTGAAATCTTCTCTCTTGATATTACATGTCAATAAGCTCAAAAATATCCCTTGTAGTGCAACAATGGTACTTGTTTCCTCAAAACCTTATGTCATGGAACACATGGTCATACATAATGCATCACCATGTACTAGTTAGACATCGCACATCTGCACATCACCACTTATTGGTCAATTAAACTCAACTTATTGTAATTGGAAAAGAAACATGGGGCATTGTTTATGATTTTTGTAAATTACCTACGACCTATATGAATGTTAGTATTTATTGTATAATTCTCTTGATAATATATATTTTTAAAAACATATTTGCGAACACACCTGGCTTATTGTAGCATGATTTTATAACATGTTTTTTCAATTTAATTGAATAATAAACAATACATGTACTCCATATTGAGCATCACTTTCTCCTATTTGGACCATATGTTTTGGAACCAAAGAAACTAATATCAAATGATTTCCATATGGTGCAAACTAAATTGTACTCTGTAGAAGCAAAAGAAGTTCAAAGAGCCAATCATGTGCTTAGAGCATTGTTTATGCCAAACACATGGTGGCTAAACATTGAAGAGATCAAAATAAAATGTTTTGCTATATATTAATTTTGACTTTGCATAGTTGCATCTTTATTATTTCTTAATTTCAACTTTTTAGTCAATTATATATTTCGTTTTATATGTCTTAATAACACTAAAATTTGATACTAAAAAAGGATGGAATGTTCGTTAGGGTCTTATTATGAAATATTTCATTTCTAATGTCAAAAATTTATAATATACCATCAATAACCAATAAACATATACATTAATACTATATCAACTAAGTAGTCTCATCAATAATTAATAAACATATAAATACACTAACACCATAGCAATTATACTTATCAATTAATTAGTGCCATCAATAATTAATAAACACATAAATATATTAATACTATAGTAATTAACTAGTCTCATACTAACAATTAACAAGTTTACAACTAGTAAAGAATTAGTAATTGTGTTATGAGTTGAAATAATCTTTTAACTTGCCTAAGTATAAGGTAAAGTTAGTTGATTCAATTGAAAAAAAGAAAGTGTAAAACTATTGAGAGCATGACCATTTACTTGTACTAGTATAACAAATTGTGTTGGCATTGAAAAAATATGTTGTGATAGAAATATCGTAGAATATGATTAACACATGGAGAATAAATATGTGAAACGTCTATATATTTGATTTTTTAATTATTGTATAAGTTTATATGTTTTTGTTATAATTATATTGTATTTTGTATTTATTTTTGTATTGTTATATAAATTATAACTACTATAAATGTTGATAAAATTAAACTTACTAAATAATTAGTTAAACATTAAATAATAAATACAACAAAGTATCAAAACTTTATAACAATAGAATATTTTAAATAATAATGTTGTGGCTAATTGAAAATAGTGAAACCTATTATGACATTAACCTATGGTAATTGGTAAACATTGTAAAACACGTAATAGTGTGTAATACAAAATTAACCTAAGGTAGCAGAAGAAGGAAAATGGCTAACTCTCCATCCATTGCAATGACTGTTGCAACTGGTGGTGGAAATGGCTCCCAAATGTGCTCAGAAGTTTGTGACAAAGGTCTACGACGAGGTATGGATTCTGAATCATCCCCAGATGTTGTTATTTCTGATGAATGTTTAGACCCTGTGGTCAAATGGTATCGTAACAATTGCCTTATTGCATATTTTTGTGGCCACATTCCCTCATAATCTTACCTGCAAAACTGGATAAAGAACCATTGGGAGTCTAATGGTATCCTGGTTTCAGGTATCTGTAACCTCACCAAAGGGTTTTATCTCTTTTCATTTCATGAGCCTTCTCAGCTCCAAGCCCTCCTCCTTAAGGTGGCTTGTTGGTATTTAGGGAATACCCTTTTAGTGCTTTCTCAGTGGACTCCTGACTTTAGCCCCACTAGCCAGGTTTCATTGAAAATTCCAGTTTGGATTGAACTTCCTGGACTCCCCGTTCATCTCTGGTCTTTCCTTCCAGAGATAGTTAAACCCATTGGCAGGGTGATATGCCATGAGCAAGAGCATTTTTTTACGCTCATCCCAACAAGCGAGTTTGTGTCAAAGTTGACCTTGCGAAAGATCTGCGGGACCACCTGGATATTCAAGTTGGGTCCCTACGTATCTCTCAAAAGGTGGTTTATTTCAACCTCCCCAACACGTGCTTTCATTGTCAAGCCCCAGACCATCGCATTCGCGATTGTCCTCTTCTAGCTCATTCCAAGCCAGTGGTGATGCAACCCTCAGTATCCTAAGCCTAAATGTGATCAACCGACTGATGGTTGGACTACAGTTGGGAATAAGAAGGGTTCTGGTGTGAAATCCACTCCTGTGGTGATGCCTACCCCCTCTCCTTCCCCCATCCAAGGATGAGTCGGGATCAGATCCACCCCGCTCGTCGGTTTCCATTCCTTCCAAACCCTCACAGAGCCGAGTTTTACCTTTACGATCGGATAATTCTGGGAATCTAGCTTCAACATCTCTTCCTCTGCGACGCTCTCATAGTCCACCCCGGGAGGTGTCCCACGACATGCAAGGAGATAATGGGGTCAAACGCCACTCCATTCATGTTGAGCTTTCTAATTCAGACCAGATCCCACTTGCTAATAATTTTTCCATTCTTGGCTCGGAGGATGGCATACCAGATGGGCAGGGGGAGTTTGATATGTCTGATTTTTCATGAATTTTATCTCATGGAATGTTAGGGGTCTTACAGAACCCTCTCGCAAATATTTTGTTAGTTAGCTTGCCATCATTTTAGCTTCCTTGATATTATTTGTTTACAGGAAATTAAAATTTCTGTTTTTTTGCTTCAGAATACGCTAACTTGTATTGCTCCTACTTTTTCACATTTTCATACTCAACACATTGATGGAAAAGGTGGCACTAGTATTTCCATTTCCCCAAAATTCTCGGCCCTAATCACCTCTTGGGCCAAGATCCTTCAAATCAGGCTATGTGGGTGATTATGGTGATTAATGATCTTTCGTTTGGTATTCTTAATGTTTATGCTCCTAATGATGGCTCTGAAAGAATGACATTATGGAAATGGTTAGGTGATAACTTACCTTTAGCTTATTGGCTGGTGTGTGGTGACTTTAATATGATAGAACATCCTAATGATAAATTTGGTGCCCTCCCTATGCGTTGGTGTGTCGACGAGCATGCGGCTTGGTATTTCTTTAAAATTCATTGGGGGCTTTTCCAATCCTTTGCTCAGATGGCGATAGGAATTTAAGGCTCAAGCTTGGTATACTTGGACCAATCTTCGAGAAGGATGCGATCAGGTTTTTAAAAGACTTGATCATGTACTTCTCTCTCAGTAGCCTATTTTTTATTTTGACACACAAGGCTTCTCCCCTGTCATGGTGTGGTCAGATGTGCTTTTGTCAGATCATCATCTGATTTCTTTTAAGATTATTTGGTGCAGGGCCCCTTTCAAAGTCCCATCTAATCAATTCCTTCTTAATGTTTCTTTGTTGAGTCACCTAGGGGGTGGTCCCACTTATTGCTAAAGTTTGGAACATGGCACCACATCCACCTTTTGTTGCCAGCTGGAATGAGTGGTGGGAAGCGGTGATTCAATGCACCACCCATTTCCTCCACTAGTTTGGTAAGCAGGTTGCTCGAGTGCATAAATGGGAAGACTCAACTCTACACAAATAATTTAGAAGGATATTTGTTCTTCTTGAGTCCAATCCTTTTGATTTACCTCTTCAGTTACAGGCTGTTGATACTCAACACAAGCTCAAGCTCATGGAATCTCATTCAGCCCATGGTGCACAGATCCGGTCAAGGTTGCACTGGCTCAAGGTGGGAGACAAAGCATTGAAGCACTTTTTTCAAATCCCTCCAAGGCCAAGCATGCTCATCAACATATCAAAGCTATTCAAGTTTCTCAACAGCGTCTCACGGATTTTCCTAAGATCTCAAATGCCTTTGTTGAGCATTATCAGTTAGTCTTCCAAGCTCAAGAGGCTACCAATGAGTGAGCTTCCTTACAACAATGTATCCAGGTGGTTATGGTCAAGCTTTCTCCTAAGGATCATGACCGATGCAATGCTCCTCTTTCTTTAGATGAGCTTTATGTTGCTCTTGTTGTGCCTTTTGATGATAAATCTCTTGGACTGGATGGCTTTCCTTGTGAATTCTACAAAGCCACTTGGTCTTTTGTTGGTCCAGACCTACTTCATGTTTATAATGAAGCTCTCCAATCCAATTCTCTTGGGAGTTTCATCAATCAAGGAAACATTAAGTTCATTCCTAAAGTTGGTGATCTGGAGCAGATTACTAGTTGGAGGCCTATCACATTGTTGAATGTTTCCTACAAAATTCTTGCTAAGGCTCTGGCTCTTCGCATTGCTGATCTTTTACCCAAGATTGTTCACCCCTAGTAGACTGGTTTTGTCAAAGGCCACTACATTCTGGATAATCTTATAGTTGTCTGGGAAGGAATGGAATGGGCTTGGTTATCTCTGCAATGGTCCTTGTTTCTCAAAATTGACTTTGAAAAGGATTATGATCATATCGAATGGCCATTTATTTTGGCTATGCTCACAACCTTAGGATTTGGAGAATTTTTTACCTCAGATGTTTGAACTTTGTTCTCCAATACTTTTTCTTGCCTCACTATCAATGGACATAAGTCTGTCTTGATTGGTCTCTTCCGCTCTATTAGACAGGGGTGCCCTCTAGCGCCTACCCTATTTGTCTTAGTTATCGATGCTCTTGCTTATCTTATTGCTTGGCGTGTTGATCAAGGCCGCATTCAGGGATTTTTTTCCAGATCATGAGACTCAACTAATTAATGGGCACTTTGTTGATGACTCTTTTCTTACCCTTGCTGAATCTGAGCAAAATGTGGTTACATTTTTTGATTACCTTGACATATTTTTCCTTGCTTCAGGATCCAACATTCAGATGGCTAAGACATTGGGCTATCAGAAAAGTTTTTGGCCTATGCCTAACTGGTTGAAATCTTACCCCTAGAAGTGGATAGGAAGTGGAGAACAATTTAAATTTTTGGGCATTCCTTTTTCCTTTGATAGTGATTCTGCCACTCTATGGCAGTATGTGATTGACAGAGTTGAACATAAAGTTTCTTAGTGGTCTTCTAAACCCCTTTCCTTAGCTGGTAAATTCCAGGTGTGTACCAAGATTCTTGTGGCCACCCATGTTTATTATTCTACATCTTGGTGCCCATCCCAGGCTTCCTTCACCAAGCTTTCCAAGCTGCTTCGGGACTACCTTTGGTGTAAAAGTTCTGGTTCAGTTGGCTTTCATCGGGTGGCCTAGGAAGTGTGTTGTTTACCTCACGATCAAGGTGGCATGGGTATTATTGATGTTTACAGGAAAAGTGTGGCTTTATGTTCTAAATGGGTGGTGAGATGTCTTTCAGGAAGTCAAGCCTAGAAAATTGTCTTTCGAAGTTGCATTTCTTCCAGTGCTCCTTATGAAAAAAATGTTGGAATAATATAGGGTTGCACACCTTAATTATCACCAGGGTACTTGTCAAGATTTATGGCACCTTCATCACCAAAATCATATGGAAATATTTCAAAATTGTGAAACCACTATGTTGCGTTGGATTGGTGATGGCTTTAACACTGGGATCTCTTTCAATTCCCAAAATATCTGGTGGTCTCCCATCATCACTGATGATACTATTCCACTTGTGGAAACTCTGGGAATCAAATCTCTCCGGCTATCTCACAAAGGGATTCACACCATTCTAGATTTGGTTTCCTGCAGAGACTGGATTTCCTGGCCCAAGCTCAAGATAAAATTTAATCTTGCCAATTCAGACCTCTTGTCTATCTGCAGAATTCAAGAGTTGATGTCAGATGTCATGCTTCATAAACTGGGGCTTAAGCCTTCGGATGCATGGTGGCACGATTGGCGGTGGAATCATGATATTGCCTTTTTTCGCTACAATGTCGACATAATATACCAATTATTGAGCCCATCTCACCTGCCATTTCCAAACTCAATGCCCACTTGGGGCCTACAATCTACTCAGTCTACATGCCTTCATCGGATTTCCCATGCTTGGAACTCCTTTCTTGAGCCTAAAGTTAACCATTTTCTTTGGTGCCTTATTTATCAGGGCCTTCCTGTCGGTGAACATCTAAGTCACATCAGAATTCCCAATCCTAAATGCCCTTTCTTCTCTAGACCTGAATCTTTTAAGCATTTGTTTTGGTCTTGTCCCCGTGCTCATGCCATCTGGTCTTGGATTCATTCGTTCTTTCAACCCTACCACCCTGAATTCTTTCATTGGCGTCTAGATTTTGTTTGGAGATTTCAGTCCTTGGCCTAATTATATTGATACTTTGTGGCAATTATTTAGAGCTTGTATTCTATTTCATATTTGGAAAGCTCAAAATTCTATGTTATTCCAGAATGATCAATCTGTTGCTTTATTCTCCACTAATGACAAAATTATTGCAGCAATAATAATAAAGTTAAAGTGTTGAACATATAGGACTACATCTAATTAATAGGTAAATATAAAAGTATTAAATTTAAAACTAACATTGAAAATGGTGGATGATTATTATATTAGTATAGATGTAATTGAAGTGACTATTCGATATTAAGTCTTACAAGAATTTTCTATTTTTTTGAGATTAAAGTGAAATAATATGTCATTTCAAGACTTCTCTTAAGTTAGAGCCAAAAAATAATTTGACTTAGGTAAGTGCTATAGTATCTTTGTAGTGCCATGATGGATTAATAAACACACAAATACATTAATACCAAAGCGATTAATTAGTCACACACCAATGATCAATAATTAGTAGGTGAAAAATCTCCCGGAATCAACTTCCTAGTTATGTGATGATGACTTTTTGACCAATTATATACTTCTATTTTTATGTCTTAATAATGTTAAAGTTTGATATTAGAAAATGAGTGGAATATTCCTTAAGGTCTTATTATGAAATATTTCATTATTAATGTCAATACTATATTATCAATAATGAATACACTAATATCATATCAATTATTTAGTCCCACCCTAGTCCCATTAATAATTAATAAACACACAAATACACTAATACCATATCAATTAACTGATCTCGTACATATAATTACATCGAAAGGTGTTCCTATATGACATTCTAGAGGGAGGTAGAAGGCTATAATGTCGTGAGTGTGTTCACTTTTAATGAATGACATATAAAAACAAAAAAGACCTCATAATATTTTAAATTTTTCGTTAAAATTAAAGTAAAAAAATTAAATTAAACTCTGACATATTGGATTTCACTATTTATATGGATATATTTATCAAATAGATATTCAAAAAAATACTAAAAGATGATTTTCTTTGTTCTATTCGATAACATATATATATATATATATAGTAAAAGGTAAGAACAAAACTCTATTTTTTTTGTTACCATAAAATTAAAAAAACCCAACACTTTTAAATTAGATGAATATGTTAAATATATTTGATTTCATTATTTCAACGAATTTGTTAGAAGTTATATATATATATATATATATATATATATATATATATATATATATATATATATATATATATGTCGAGATATTATTTCCTTCATTCTATTCTATAGCATAAAGATATTTTTCAAAAGAAAATAGAGATATCTCACAATTAGATATCTATCTTATAATCAATTGTAAAGTGAACAAGGACTTGCTACTTTCAATGTTAATTATTTACGACGATGTTAAATGTTACTTTTTGCTTGTGTGTTCTACTAAATTATAAAATTAGCGTGAAGACATATTTCTATGTCATATTATTTTAAAGAGAGAGGATTTAATTTAGTTGTTTTTTATTTATAATTGTGGTATGTTAAAAATATAATATAAGAGCCTTATATTGATATCTCAACTTTTTTTTACATAGATGTGTTTAAGATATTTGTACTAGTTGATAAACATACAAATACACTAATAATATAGCAATTAACTAGTTTGGTACCAATGACCAATAATTAGTATGTGAAAGATCCCCCAACTAAATTCGTATTTATGTGACGATGAGAAATAATATTCTCGACAAAGGAGAGAGGTGGATATATGTGTGTGTGTGTGTGTGTGTGTGTGTGTGTGTGTGTGTGTGTGTGTTAAAATTCAAAAATTCTTTTAATAAATAATAATATCATTAAAATTAAAAATATTTTTCACGGTAATCCACTATAAATATAGTTCCCCATACCAATTATCCCGATTGGTGAGGGTAAGGACCCTATTCACGAAATTATTTCTTGCCAAGAACCTTGGGTTCATGTTTTGATGTAGACTTTCATTCATGAGTTATTTGAATCTGTTATAAATCCTTTCTGAAAATGATATTTTATGCCACTAGAATCTAATATTCTAATGAGTGAAACTTTATCGATCCTTTTGGTAGGTGTGTTTAGATAGGGGTTGTTGGGGAGGCCATGAAAATTGAATATGTTCCCATAGCCATGAATGCTTTCATTTTGAGGTATTGTATTTATTCATATTTGTAGTCTTTTTGTGGTTATGTTTGATGTACTAGGGGCATGGGTCATGCTTCAACACATGGGAACATTGAGAGTGAGTACAAATCAAGGATGCTCTATAAATTTATCTATGTGTGCATTCCAATGAAACCTATTTGTGTTTGTGCTGATGCGGCCTACAGTTGTTATAAGCAACGACTTTATAATATATTTCAAAGGGGTAGAGTGTACTCATAATTCCTGAAGAGTGTAAATAAAAGGTGCTTGCATGTTTTGTTTCTATCGTAGGTTTACATCAGAATGGTTTGTCATGAATGGAAAAGGGGGGAGATCGTTGCAAGCACATATAGTGTCAATGTTGTTTTCATTGATGTTAAGAATAGCATATGAATGTATGGAAAGGGTTATCTTGGTGGCATAGGAGAGTTGATGTTGTACATTATTGATAATCATGTCATCCTTACTAAATGATGAATGTTGATTTATATTGTGTTGGTGATGACAGTGTAATGTCTTGATGCATATACATGTCCTTAGGTGTATTATCATGGTCTAGTGCAACTAGAAGTTAAGCTACATGGAACTATTATGGTCCAGTTCAAGAGGTTTTTCTATGGTGCCTATCCAACTAGGTTCAGAATGTGATATTCAAAACAGGTATTAGTGAATATTTGAAAGTATAAGAAAATATCTATGTTTTAGTGTAAGGCATAAGTTGATAGAAGCCATTCTAGATGTGCCTAGTCATAGACGTAGCGGACGTGTGGAAGCTTCAGATGAGGTCATGAGAATCTTGAATGTTAGTGAGGTAGCTGTAAAATTAGTAAAGCATGTGTCTGTCATCCAGTTTTTGACATTTGATAACAGGTTATGGAAGGTGTAAAGCCATATTTCGGGCGCATAGTGTATGTTAAAGGTCTTATTGAAGCTAAGATCATCGAAGATAAGGCAAGTAAGATAAGGGAAAACCATGGTAGCATATGGTGTAATTTGTAAAGGTAATGCAAGTCATTAGATGGGTTGCATTTGGAGATGTCTTGGAAAGATTGGTGATGAAAGAGGCATGTGTGCCAAGTTTTGAGGTCAAAAATTGAAGAAAAGACAAGAAACCTTGTATTTTGAGTTCTACTGATTTGCTCTTAGAACTGGTGCATTTTGAGACTCGATATGCAAAGTTTGAAGTGTTCAGCTCACATGTGAAATACTATGCATGGGGACATTAAGCCTTTTGTGGATGTTAGGGCTCATGGAGCTAATATGATTTTTGCAATTGAAGAATGAGGTCAAATGGGTTCATTGAGACAGTTTACGAATGATTGTTAAGAAGTCAAAGTGGGGTTTAAACCCTATGCAAAACCAGAGTTTCTAGAGTGACATGGACAAAATATGACTGGTATGGCCACGAAATGACTTGTGAATTCTAGATGTGAAGTGGATCATTGGTATGTAGAGAATTGATCATAGCTCATTTTGATAGTGATGGAAATGCTATACATTTGATGGTAAGCATACGCAAAAAAGCTCATGTTTGAGAAATTTGTAGCATATACAGGACATGTGTTGCAAGTTTCATGATGAAAAACCATGATTTTCCTGGATATCAAGATTAGTGATGTTAAATTATGTGTCTCATGAAAATATTTGGTCAAGGTTTAGTGCAATAATTTTGATGAAAATACATCTCTCACTAAATTTGCCCCACCTTAGCTAATGGCCTAAAAAGGCTAAAACTGAGTCTTGGTTGGCGTCTTTTGAGATGTTGTGTGAGTATAGAAATACATATGTGTAGTAGTATGTTTTATGACCTATGGATAAGGCATCTAAAGGACTACTCAGGGTAGTTGTGTTTTAGGTCTTGGTTTTATCAGTGAAAGTGTTTTCATGGCTTAATCCCTAATGGTCTAATCAACCCTATTAAGCTTCTCAAGAAGGTGATGAAACAAGTGTGAAGTGGTTAATATTCTTCATGTGAGATATGTTTAGTGCATTGAAGAGGAGTGTTTATGATGATGGTTATTTTTTCCATTCATTGGTTGATTCTTGGAAGTTACATTTTGAGGTGTTTCGTATTTTGTTGAGATTAAGATTGGTTCTTGGAGTCCTAAAAATAAACATTTTTGAACAATTCCATAAGATGTTGAAGTTTTTGAGGACCTTGTGCCTATTTTGGAGGATTAAAGTGAGTTATTTCTAGGTAGCCTTGAACACTAAAGTTCCATATTTCCATTCGATATGAATTACTTGGAATAACTTGATGAATAGTTATATGATATGATGCCAAGCCACGTGGGTGGCTTGTTCTTAGAGTATGACCTATTTCAAGGCGTGATCAACACGTAGGTATGAGAGATGGATTGGTGGAGTGTTGTGCCTTGTGGTGGTGTCTCATAGATAAAGAGTTGATTTTAAGAGTATCTTCAATTCATGATGCCCATATATTGACAGTTGATTTTGATGTGAAATGTTGTCTCAGGGCTTGTGGATTGGTTTTTAGTGCTTGAAGACCTAAGGAAGTTTGACCTTGTGGTGCTTGTTAACATGGTGGATGATCTACTGGTGAAAAGCTTCTTTCTTGGCCTGATGATTTCTAGAGGCCTTTTGCTGACATGTGTGGAATTGTTGATACTTAGCGTGATCAGGAGCCCTGGATATGTTGTCCTTCAAATGTTCATATTCCATTGTTGAATCATATAATGTTTGTGTTTTAGTTCTAATTATGGAGCATGGTTAATGACGCCTATAGTCGACCTATAGCGTGGTCCATAGGAAATTTGTGATCTTGCATACCTTTTTTAGATGTTTTCTACATGACAATCATGACCTACATAAATGTTCCTTAGATCATCATGTGATTTAATGATGATTCATCGTATATAGAGGTTAATGTATTGGGTCATTTGAGTGGTACAGATGATTGGGGATGATGAGCGCTATAGGTGAAGAGTACGAAGAAGAGTATAGCTCCGGATAAAGATGTGCGTTGAGAATTGTAAAATAAGAGGTGTCAAGGTATTTAGACCTAATAAAAAAAATGAAAGTGCATCATGAGATGAGTAGATAATGAGAGAAGTTGTTTGAGGGGAGTTTGAATCCTGTGATAGCTCAGTTGAAAGTTCTGGTATGATCATTTAGTTAATGGAGAAACAAGGAACATCAGTTATATCCATTTATCATGTGGTTGAGATGGGTATCTTGAGTAACATTAATGGGTTGAATCCCCCTTGTCATTAATCTCCTTATTAAACTAGGGGTTGGCTGATCCTTGTGAGGTGGGTGCCTCACTAAACTAAATCTAACTGTGTGATGTGTAACCTTATTCAAGCAAGTCCTATTGTTTTGTGTAACCCTATAAACACTAACATATGACTGTAGTAAACTTTCTTGTCGCTTGTTGTGTAAAGAAATTGATTGTGATACAATGGCGTCTCTTAATTTCTCTCACTGTGCTCATGTATGTTGATGGATGTTGATGAATGATGTATGCAAATCTAATATGCCTCTTACTAAATGTAAAATTGTTGTGTGTTAGATGTTGATATCACCGTGAATGGAAATATATGAGGGTATGTGCTTCTAACAATAGTGTGAGTCTAGATGCCATGAGAAATATGTGCTGACCATGTTGTGGTCTGTAGGTCACTCTAAATAGTAGGATTCAAAATCATGCTTATTATGTTCGTGATGTCAGTTTGCACTTTCTTAACATAAATATAATGTAATTGGTAATGGTGATGCTACCATTTCTTGTAGATTTATGCAATATCAATAATATTTCAAGGTTATTCATGAATACCACTTCCTTCTAGATAAAGTGATAATCATATTTGCTTTGGATAAATTTTTTGAGTTGTAATTGTTTGTACAACATGCAGAAGATCATGTATTGTAGTCTCTTTATGTAAGCACTTGCTTTAACATTGCCAACCCTAAACATAATACGGCTCATAATCATCACAAATTGGTATGAGAGAGATTCACCTGAGGCACTGTATAGGTAATCGAATCCCCTAGCTAAGTTTATGTGATCCTTTGTGAGACATGATCACTCTCTTATCAGTCTCAGGGACTAGCTTGCATAAACATTCCTAATGAACATGGAGATTCTAGGAATTAGAGCTATCAAGAACTAGTCCTAGTCTAATCCATTAGAGCATGGTATAATTCCCCCATGATCAGACCATAATATAACTGGAGCTTAATTGCTTCACAGAAAGCTTGTTTTTACATGTTGCTGGTTTTGACAGTGACCGACATCGGCCAGGAAGGAAACATCGGTCAGACATCGGTCAGGAAGTGACCAACATCAGTCAGGAAGTGACCGACATCGGTCACCTAGTGCGACATCATCACCTTGTGCAATGGTGCTTTGTTTTTTGGCCAAGAATTAGAATAAATATTTTGCTTTAAAGATGATTTCTTGATTGTAAAAGCATAGTTAGTTTCCCATAATAGATATATATGCATGTATGCATTGTATGAGGGTATGAGAGAAGAAAATAGCAATTGTTTGCATGTTAGTTTTCTTGGTGAGCAAGAAAGAGTAGCTGAGTGAGGGAAAAATATTGAACATCCTGTGAGGTGTTGGAAGACAATAGATCTTCATTGTATTTCCTCTGTAAAGCACTGAATAATAATATTGGTCATTTCTTGGTGGACGTAGCCCACACTGGGTGAACCACGTTAAATCTGGTGTTATCTTTCTCTTGTTTATTTTATCTTCTTGGTTTATTTCCACATTCATTGCTTGTATGCTTTATCTGATTTTAGATCTGTGCAACACTGTTATATGGTTTAACCCCAACAACTGGTATCAGAACTTTGTTTGGAGGTTTTGTGTGTTGACAGGATTTACTCACAGAGGGTTTTCTGATTGAGTGGGAGCATAGACAATGGCAGAAGATAGTAAATACCGAGTAGAGAAATTTGACGGTCGTAATTATCAACTATGGAAGATGCAGGTGGAGGATTATTTGTATCAAAAGGATCTATACTTACCATTGGATGAGCATGCACAACCAGACACGATGACTGATGAAGAATGGAAGGTTCTTGATAGAAAGGCTCTGGGATCTATAAGATTGAGCCTGGCAGCATCGGTGGCTTCAAATTTTACAGATGCAAAAACCACGGTAGAGTTGATGAAATCTTTAGAAAATTTGTATGAAACTCCTAGTGCTTCGAATAAGGTTTATTTGATGAAAAAATTGTTTAATTCTAAGATGCAAGAAGGTGGATCTGTATCTAATCATTTGAATGATTTCCGGTCTATTGTAAATCAATTAAAATTGGTAGAAATTCCATTTGATGATGAAGTGAAAGCACTTTTATTCTTATGCTCTTTGCCAGATAGTTGGGATAACTTGGTAATGGTTGTTAGTAATACAACGTCTGCTTCTAAAGGTTTGAAATTTGATGATGTGGTTAGTGTAATCCTTAATGAGGAAATACACAGGAAAATCTCAGGAGAAGCATCATCTGGAAACACTTTAAATGTAGAAAGCAAGGGAAGATCTAAGGAGAGATCATCAAAGAGCAAGAAGAATGGGAGATCAAAGTCAAGACATGGAAGATCTAGATCCAGGTACAGAGATTTACTTTGCTGGAATTGTGGAAAGAGAGGACACGTAAAGAAGGAGTGTTGGTCCAAGGAAAACAAAGAGAATACATCAGATAAAGGTAAAGAAAGGTAAAGAGGTAAACGTTGCAAGTGAGGTAAATCAAGATGTCCTTATTCTCTCCTTGGATAATAAATTAGAATCTTGGGTTTTAGATTCTGGAGCTTCTTTCCATGCTACCCCTAATAAGGGTTATTTCAGAAATTATGTTCAGGGTGATTTTGGACAAGTTTATTTAGGAGATGATGAGCCATGCAATATTACTGGTAAAGGTGATGTTCATCTAAAGTTGCAGAATGGAAATCCATGGGTATTGAAAGATGTGAGGCATGTGCCAAGCCTCAAGAGAAATCTAATATCTGCAGGGAAACTAGGTGAATCTGGATGCGTGGTTACATTCACAGCCATTCTTGGAAGGTTACCAAGGGATCTCTTGTTGTGGCAAGAGGTAAGAAGGTAGGAACTTTATATTTGTCTACCTTGTGTTACTAATTCCTTTTCTGTGCTATCTACTACAGATTCAGATGCAACCATGTGGCATAATCGGCTAGGCCATATGAGTGAAAAAGGAATGCAGATATTAAAGGCTAAGGGTAAGTTATCAGATTTGAAACAATTAGATCTTGAATTTTGTGAGCATTGCATATTTGGAAAGCAGAAGAGAGTGAGATTTCTCAAGGTTGGGTCAACAAAGAAGGAGCAGAAATTGGAGCTTGTACACTCAGATGTGTGGGGACCAGCTCAGGTAGCTTCTATTGGAGGATCCCAATATTATGTGACTTTCATTGATGATGCCACAAGGAAGGTATGGATTTATTGTATTAAGCATAAATATGATGTTTTTGAGACTTTTAAAAGGTGGAAAGCCCTTGTGGAAAATGAAACAAACTTAAAATTAAAGTGCCTTAGATCTGACAATGGTGGTGAGTACTGCAACAAGGCTTTCAATGATTATTGTTCAGTGAATGGAATACGAAGAGAAAGAATGGTTCCTAGAACTCCACAGGAGAATGGAGTTGTAGAAAGAATGAACAAAACAATCATGGAACATGCTAGAAGCATGAGGATACATGTCAGTTTGCCTTTGAAGTTTTGGGTAGAAGCAGTGGATACAACAGTGTACTTGATCAACCGTGGGCCTTCAACAACACTGGATGGTGGAATACCAGAAGAAGCTTGGTCTGGAAAAGAGGTAGATTTTTCTTTTCTTAGAGTTTTTGGCTCAGAAAGCTTTTGTGCATGTTGATAGGGAAAATAGGAAGAAGTTGGATGCTAAATCTAAGAGATGTAGTTTCATTGTTTATGGCTCTGTTGATTTCGGATATATTTTTTGGGATTTAGAAGATTTTAAGATTGTTAGGAGTCGTGACATTGATTGGAATGAAAAAAGAATGTACGAGGATTAGGTTTTGGTGCCTAAACATGAACAGGTTGATGATATTTTGAAGGAAAATCAACTTTCAGATCTAAAATAGACATCCACAGACACCGACAGTTCTACAGAAACCAATGTCAGTCAGGCTAACCGGCATCGACAGATAGGATCAGGTTTTGAACAGACAGTTACTGGAACCGGCATCGGTACTCCTTAAACCGGTGGAAGTGAGGCAATAACAGTCGGTCAACAGACAAAGGAACCATGATCAGTTACAGAACCACAGTCAGTATTAGGTGACCGGCATCGGTCACTGACAGAGATTGACATGAATGTGCAACAGGCACAGAATGAGCCCCAGACACCCCAGATCTCAGTGAGAAGGTCACAAAGAGTAAGTAGACCTCCAGAGATATTTTCACCTTCCTTTTCTTATTTATTATTGACTGATAGTGGTGAACCAGAAATATTTGAAGAAGCAATGCAGGTAGATACCCACGAGCAGTGGGAGCATGACATGGATGAGGAGATGGACTCCTTGGAACAAAATCAGACATGGGATTTGGTCAAGTTTCCAGCAGGTAAGAAAACACTACAGAACAAATGGGTTTACAGAATCAAGGAAGAAGAGGGTGGACTGAAAAGGTACAAGGTGAGGCTTGTGGTAAAGGGATTTGCACAGAAAGCAGGTATTGACTTTGATGAGATTTTTTCTCCTGTAGTTAAGATGACTTCTATTCATACTGTTCTAAGTTTGGTTGCAACAGAAGATTTGCATTTAGAACAGCTTGATGTTAAGATGGCTTTTCTTCATGGTGATTTGGAGGAAGAGATTTATATGCAGCAGCCACTTGGTTATGAAGTCAAGGGTAAGGAGAAACTTGTGTGTAAATTGAAAAAGAGCCTATATGGGCTCAAGCAAGCTCCAAGGAAATGGTATTTGAGATTTGACAGTTTTATGCATGAGCATGGTTATATGAGATGTGAATCTGACCATTGTGTTTATTTTAAGAAGCTTGAAAATGGGAGCTATGTTATTTTGTTATTGTATGTGGATGATATGTTGATTGTAGGATCTAGTATGCAGGACATTGGTAAACTTAAAGAAAGGTTAGCTCACACATTTGCAATGAAGGATTTGGGAGCTGCAAAGAAAATCCTTGGCATGCAAATTCACCGAGATAGGAAAAACAAGAAGTTGTATTTGTCTCAGGAGGCTTATATCAATAAGGTGTTGGAAAGGTTTAACATGCAAAATTCAAAACCTGTTAGTACACCTATGGCTGGACACTTCAAATTGAGCAAAGATCAGTGTCCTTCATCACATGAGGAGGTTGAGTACATGGCACATGTTCCCTATGCTTCAACAGTAGGAAGTCTTATGTATGTCATGGTTTGTACTAGACCAGACATTGCACAGGAAGTGGGAGTTGTGAGTAGGTTTATGGCTAATCTAGGTAAAGAACATTGGAAAGCAGTCCAATGGATTCTCAGGTATTTGAGAGGGACATCCAACATGGAGTTATGCTATGGAGGGTCAGATACTTCTTTACGTGGCTATGTTGATTCAGATATGGCTGGAGATTTGGATGGTAGGAGGAGCACCACTGGATATGTTTTCACAGTAGGTGGAATGAAAGTTAGCTAGATTTCAAGATTGTAGAAGGTTGTGGCTTTGTCTACTATAGAGGCAGAGTATGTTGCAGCTACAAAAGCTAGCAAAGAGATGATATGGATGAGTAGGTTCATGGAAGAGTTGGGAAAGGAGAAAGAGGATTGTAGATTATACAGTGATAGTCAGAGCATGATCCATCTGGAAAATAATTCAACATTTCATTCAAGAACAAAACACATTCAGTTGAGGTATCACTTCATATGAAAGGTGTTGGAGGATGGGAAACTGAAGTTAGAGAAAATCCATATGGATGAGAACCCTGTGGATATGCTAACAAAGCCATTGGTAAGGGAGAAGTTGGAGCTTCACTCCACTTTTATTGGTCTTCGAGTTTGAGACTTGAAGAGGAAGAAACAGGCTAAGGAAAAGGAACCAAGGATGGTGATGCACAATACAATGCAACGATTGATCTCCAAGTGGGAGATTGTTGAGTGTGGAGCTTAATTGCTTCAACCAAGTTTAGTTTAGTCCTGATGTTGTAGAATCTAATTTTGGTATGTGCCATGTTATTAGTGCACTTGTGTGTTTATAGATCAATGGTCCAAATTAGGATCTTACTGGTGCATACTTTGTATGTTGTCGAATTTTCTACCCTAGTTCTTATATCTTGGAATTTACAAATCTTACTCTTGTGTCTTGTAATATAATAATACTTTATATTAAATAAATTCTTTCTTATATAAAAATATGTAGTTTTTAAATAAAAAATCATATCCCTATGGTGTAATTTACACATTTTGGGGTATTGGGCACATAATATAAAACATTCTTCATTCATTTGTACCAATTTCTATTTTGACTCATGAAAAAAATGACAATAAACATTGCATAAATTTTACTTTAATAAATGCGTATAATCGATAATGATTTCGTTTTATGACATTCTATAGGTCACAATATTCCCTAGATCACATGGTCACATTTTCTATGGGAATTTATTAGATTCAATTAGCTACAAACTTATAACCACAAATTCTATAACAATTTATTTGGTACAAATAGTATTTGTTTAAATCTGTGTTGGCAACAACTCATTGATTTAGACCCTAATTGAAATTTATATGATAATAAAACTCTAATTAGGATTGTAATCTAGAAAGGAATGTAAATTTATATTTTTTAAATTGAGCATTATATAATTTTTTTGAATAACAGTAAATAACAAGATGTTTGATTAATAAGGGCACACACTAAATATAGTAAAATTAAAAGAAGACAATGCACTTATATTTTATGTATTTTGAGGACTTATTTGGACTTGAATATAGGAGAAATGGGAAAGAATACTAATATAAATGGTTCATCTCCAAAACCGGATCTTTGTCTGCTCTAGGACAAAATTGCCTACTAGGGACATAATTGCCAGTCGATTTTGTCCTTTGTTGTACACAATTGTCCCACTCTATCAAATAAATGTGACTGTATGACCTTTACAACTATTGAATGTGTAGCTTTGTGTGTGATATGGGATTTTAAAGATGAACACAAGTTTATGAAATCAATCATTTCTCCTTGAAACCCTATCTTCAAATTCTTATAAAAACAAGGGTCAATAGTTTGGGTTGAGTGACACCACCATGCCTATGTAGTGCTACTCCAAAGACACATCAAACCTACATTATTTTCACCTATTGGAGGTACAATTACACTCCTTTAAACCATGTATACAACTATAACTTGGCTCTTTGAAATTTGATATTACTTTCTTGGAGTTGGATTTGAATGCTTTGGGCTTAGTGTTGCTTTATCTTAACTTAGTTTAGAGTGCTTCATATTTGCATAGGGGTTTCTCATAATGTGTGCTCTTGTAATAATAAGCAATAGGGAATATGTTTGATAGGTATTTAATATATGAGCTCTTCATAAGTGCTCGACGAGTAAATGAGTGGGTTTGATTTGCATTTATACTGCTCAAAGGGTATGTATTGCACTACTACTGACATAGATACCTACTTATAGAAATTTACCTATTTGAAAATATTACTGTTATAATGTTAAAGACATAATCACAAAGCAAGGGACATTATCAACAATCGATTATATCCCTACTTGATGGTTTTGTCCTATAGAGTAAAAATTGAATTGATGATCTAGAAAGGCCCATACAAGATGCATAAGTTGTTTTTGATAGATAGGATTATTCTTGTAGGTGACTGAGCAGTAGGATGAGGGATTGGACCCATAAAAAAATCCTTATATAAGATGTGGTAGTGATTTTGAGATTGATTTATGCACACAAGTCATGCATAAAAGATATAATCCAAAACCAACATGATCAAATTCCAAAATTACCAAATTTAAGTGTCTGAATTTTCTCTCACTTTAATTTAGAAAATGAAATTTGATAGTTAAAGGAAATGTGCACCTGAGTGTGTAGAAACACTTTGCTTTTCTTGAATGCTTGAGTGGTTATGAGAAGTCTAAAGAAAAATGTACAACATGAGTGCAGTCAATCTCCATATTATGAAAATTAAAACTCTAGCTCTGAAATTTGAGATTGAATTTAAAAGAAAGAGAAAGGAAGAAGTAAAACTTTATGTGTAGAAACCAATTTTCTCCTTGCAATATTGAGGCTTCTTGGTGAAGAACTTGAGTAGATTTTTCCCTATAGACAAGGCACACAAAGAAGGAGAATCTTATCAAACCAAATGGAGAATTGGAGGTGATCGATCCCCAATTTGTAAAAGTAAAATTAGATAATGCGGTTTGGAGTGCAATAGACTCTACACACATGATTTAAGGAGTAATATGTGTTGTTACAATATTATACTTGAACTAATATCAAGCTGAATTAGGTTAGCTTAAAACTATTTGGTTTTCTTTGTGCACACCTTGTATAATTAGAATAGGATAAATGCATCGCTAATCACTTGTTACCACTTCCCACATGTGTCCATCACTTAATACATGTGTTAGTTACTTAGTTAAAAGTATATTTGGCTCACAAATTTTGATTTAATTAGTCAAAAGAAAAGTTGGAACCACTTCCCACATGTGTTCATCACTTCAGACATGTGTTAGTTACTTAAGTCAAAAGTAGAGTTGGTTCACAACTTTTGTTTTACTTAGTCAAAAGAAAAGTTGGAACCAAACTCTTACTTTTGCTATATATTGACCACCTTTATTTTTATATTGTGACTGATTGTGAGAATAAAATACTACCGCCATTCTTTATTCTTATGTATTTTATGTAGAGTATTATTAATTTGTCCATGGATGGTGTGAGTCATCGTTGAGGAGTTGCCTTGGTTTCAACAATTCTTACATGACACCAAAATATTTTTCCATGAAGTGAAAATTATGTATTTCTAACAAATTATTACTTATTCTCTCTTACCACATACTTCTCTAGTCATCATCTACTTTTTTTTTAATAACCAATATTTTGTGCTTCTGAAAAAACGAAATGATTTTTTTTTTTCAAAACTTAATTTTTATGCATTTTTTGTGTATCAAGAACTTGTCTCTTCTTACTAGTAAACTTGGTGTTCACTCTTTATTTGGGAATCTTTTTTTTAGAATGTTTGTACTTGAATTTTCTGAACTAACCAAGCACATCATTGATACGATGAAAGGGAAAAATCATTCAAATGGAGCAAAGAAGGGAAATAAGCCTTTGAAGAAATAAAAAATGACATTTCACACAAACACACACATAATCATCACAATTTCCATATACCAATGTATCTCGATCAAAATCATAATACATCACGGCATGCCACCATGGGCATCAATAAAAAAATGTGTTCCTTCATCACGAGGCATATACAAAAAATACATACATATATATCATCTATCATCTAATTTGAGTCATCCTTGATTCTCTCCCACTCAAGGATTGCTCGACCTAGGGCTAGGTGGTGGCATCTGTACTGAATGCATTGATCTAGATGGCCTCTGTGACCTCGTCAATCATATTCCTAACCATTGGATGCAAGGTGGATTTATATGAGCCTTTGGTGCTGTTGCCTGATCTAAAACTTGTATGTACACACCTAAAACTCTTCATACACTGCAAATTTCCCATGCCTACAAGACTTGTCTTCATAGTTCTTACTTCAAAGGACCTAGACCATGCACTATGAACCTGAATTGTGACCTTTGACATCTTCCACACATGCCCTGCAACCTCAAAACACATTTCACATGCTTAGATTGAATTACCTTGGCTAGCTCTACTCCATACTTCATACCACGTATATACTAGGTCTAAGACTAAGCCTAGAATGAAATGTTTTAACACATGTCTCCTATGAAATGATAGTTCACCATCATGCAGATCCTCATACACCTCTGAAACATTTACCTGAACATGTAGCAACCTTGGAACACCTTTGGAGCTCACAACATGACCATACTATCTTGATCATGCACCAAGAACATGCTACTTTAACCATGCAACTCATCATCACACCTAAATACTAATTGAACTTCACTAATTTCACCTTGCTTGACATCAAGAAACATCAATGAAAAAATCATGCACTCACCTAAGCACCTTAGCACCATTTGAAATCAATGTTACTTGATATCAATGACAACAAACTTGTCATAATGTCCAATATTATGCATGACCCTTACTTTAGTCTCTTGGTATCTCTTTCGAGAGTCTTGTGCTTGATTTCGATCCATATTTTTGACACATAACATTGCTAATCACTACCAAATCTATCACTACTGAGGTATTGCATTTATGTATCCCTTGGTTATGTTCTCTTAGGGTTGTCCCATCCATTGTTCATCAGTGTATCAAGTTTATTAGTCATCAACATGTTATCACTATCCACGGTATTCCTATTAGGGATTTCTCTCCTCATGTGCCTTGCCCTTCTGTATTTTCCACCTCACTTCCTCGTGTACCTACAAATATGCCTACTTCTTACACACACTACTTCACATCAGCACTAGTCCTCTTAGGTCTCATACATAGGCCCTTGATTGCACACATAGATTCACATCATTCTACTTCTCTTGATAGGACTTTAGTTGCACATGTTTTGTCACATAGTTTTAGGGCATCTAAGTCTCCACCTAGGCCTTCTTCTATGTACACATTTATCTTTTGTTGCTTGTAGCCTCATACATATCAAGTACACAAATCATTCTAAATTCACAGCTCACACTACCATTTCTCATCAATGGTCTTCTAGGCATTCACATGCTTCTATTCCACACCTGTACATATATGATACATTGCATTCTATTGCTTGCTAAGTGCTCTATTCTATTTCTAGTTTTCCTCGTAGGTCTTTTTGTGACGCATATTACCACCATAGTTCCACTTATACTTGTGAATCACATTTTATGGACACATTTGAGAGTTGGTCCTTCATCTTATTTAGAAATTCACTTTTCCTCCTTCGTAATTTTCTTTTGGGTTAGTTCTCATACTATCCCCAATTTTTTTCCCGATGACACACTCTGTCTTATATGTTCAACTTGAAGTCTATTGAGGGAGTAGATTCATACACCTGAACCTCACCTTTCACACATGCACACACAGCGTGCACACACACACACATGGAGGTGGGAAATATTTCTTCCCATACTTTAGTTGCAATCATTTATATGTCTATTCCCTTCCACGAGGGCATTCATTGGATCACCCTTCCTTCTCTTTGGAGAATAGGTTTTCATCTATGCCCTCGTGGAGGGTCTAAGTCACAATATATATATTTAAGTATTTGCAAAAATATAAAATCAGGACATGTTTATATAACATACATTTTTTACACTTCACATACATGTTATTTACTCATTTGGTTTGATAGATAACATTTCTTCTTTATACACATGTGTTTACATGGTATATTGAGCATGATGCAGGACATTTACAGAGTGGTACACATGATGAACATGTCTTGTCCTACCCTTTATCTAGACTACTAACCTCTGGGGGCATCTTCCTTTTGCATACTACATCCAAGTGCTATATTTCCTTTATAGTTATTTTCTTTCCTCATCACTATTGGTTACACACACACACACACACAGATATATATATAGTATTTATACACACACACACACACACACACATTATTGTATTTTTTATCTTTCAGACTAACAAGACTAACATATTTGTCTTGTGAAACACTTATAGTTATTGTTAGATCTTTCATAATATGATATATCATATGCTCCTTCATTACATATTTATATGCTTCCTTTTTCATCCATGTTTTCTAGTTGTGTTGTGTGTGTAATGTGTGTGTGTGTGTGTGTGTGTGTGTGTGTGTGTGTGTGTGTGTGTGTGTGTGTGTGTGTGTGTGTGTGTGTGTGTGTGTGTGTGTGTGTGTGTGTGTGTGTGTGTGTGTGTGTGTGTGTGTGTGTGTGTGTATGCTTGTTTACTCCTTTGATTATTGCGTAAGGGCCTTGATTGACTTGTGAAACCGTAGGTGTCCCATGATTGTGGCACAATTCATTGTGTATGGTTATGTATCTCTTGTTTGCAGGCCTAAGAGCCTTGATTGTCTTATGACACCATGGGTGTCCCATGTTTGCGGGCATTTTGGCCTTTTTGTAACATTGCTTGACATGTTATGCACTTGTTTCTATATGGTATGCACTTGTTTTTTATTAACACATTATCTTTTATTGTTGTTATTTTTGTTTTATTGCATTGACATTATTCTTGCTATCACACTTCTTCTTCTTGTTGATATTTTTTTGTGCCATGGTTTTTACCATGTGCATCCCCTTTTACAAGTATAATTTCTTCCTTGTGGCCACCACATCAGCTTGGTAGAGGTTATCTATATATTATTAACATATCAAACATGGGTATATATATTTCATTTTGAGCCACACACTCAAATTCTGCATCAGACATGCCTTAAAAGAGGGGGAAAACATTTGGGGATTTATTCTAAATTTACAGGAAACACATGCATTTTTATCGGCATAGACATTTGCGGGGGAAAAAAAAATGCTACAGAATCAAATTCATATAAAGAAAATCAATAAAATTCATAAATGGTAAAAAAACATACAACCTCGTCAGGACCAAATGGATGGTTTTGACCCTACCATATGGTTTTTCCAAGCGGAAATTTATCCATATTTGTTAACATTTTCATATTTATCATCATTATTACATAATTATTATGTGGTTTCATATTCAGATTCATGAAGTATTTCATTGATGCAAGAGCATCTATGAGAAGACCTTAAAAATCAAATCTCTTGTTTCTTGGAGTCATCATGAGTGTGAAAGAGATGTAGAAGGTTCTAATGGTGCATACAAGTCCTTCCAAGCAAGTAGTGGAGTTTCTAAATTTGAATTATTCCTCTTGTATGTTTTCCCTCAAAAAAAGCAATTTAAAAATTTAAATATATGTAATGGGTGTATGGTCTTTAAAAGGGCGATTCAAGTGTGTTAAGTGTTATTATAGTCTTATAGGTGTCATGTTAGCATGAAGGACATGTGTTGAGTCCTTGTGTGTGTTTGTGCATCATTTAGATGCTTAAAATAATGTAAGGAATGGTGGTTATAGGTCTAGGGGAGAGGGAAGTTGAAGAGTCGCAAGGTAAGGGGAGTTACATTACTTGTAGTGGTTGCATGCATGAAAAGTTTGAGTTTAGGATGAGGGATATAGATATTTAACATGAATTCCTCATGGGGGGTGATGCAGGAGCATCACTCCATGTACATGAATAAGACATGCAGGTATCAATTTTTGACATGTTAGGTTTTGTCCTAGGTCCTTAAGGTCATTAGATGTCGGTTAAGTGAGCTAGTTGGAGTCTAGGATGTTCAAAATTTGAGAATGTCACTTTCCCTCCAAATTATAAATTTGAAATCTTGGAGGCCAATTTTGGTTTAAATGTGTAAGTTGGTTTACTTTAGGTGTTTTAAAAATGATGGAATGAGGTCAATAAGGGGTCTTAGGTTTAATCTTATTTTTAAAAGTCGTAAATAGTGATTAAGCACCTAATGAATGGGTATGAACTCGGTGATAACTGAAGGAGGACATATAAATGCTCCAAGGTAACTATTTTCTCTCATTCTATCCAGATAGAGTCTCAAATTCTAAAGGTTTTCAATAAGTATTGAAGGAAAAACTGAGTTTGGGCTTGTTTTTGCAAGCAATTTTGGATGATTGTGTGTTATGCTCTTGTAAGGTTATGTACATTGAATCTTGAATTCTGTATTTGTAGAGGAAACATGATTGCAAAGGTTTTAAATGGTGTGATTGTGAGTTATAAAGGATTTATTTCTTGGTTGCATGACAAGTGTGCTTGAGACAAGGTTATGTAGGAATTCTTGCTTGTTTCTTGTGGCTTTCCATGGTGTAGGGGAATTATTCTTGATCTCAGAATGAATATAAGATGATCTTAAGCATCACTAAGAGCATATGAGGGTTTATACATTGGGTTGATAGTCTTTATGCTATCTCACATGTTTGAAGTCCCTTGTAAGAAATTAATGTATTATTGATGTGTATGTATATTCTTCGCGGTTTCAAAGTGGAACACTTATGCTCAGAATGAAGGTAAAGTGTTTAAGCCTAGTGATAAACCTATGAGTAATAATACACTGGTTGTTATTAATAGTTCTTGCACTTGCTAACTATGTAATAGTTTGAAGCATCTATGCATGGCTTAGATTTTATGATCTATAGACTGTGTTGAGAATGGTGGGTGATGAGCCTTGGGCAAGGTAAGTATTTTTGTTGACAAGTCTTTTGGGTATGCATTTGATGTCCTTACATGTTGGAAACATTGAATGGGCTATGACCTTGAATAACAAAGAAGAAATATTGTGTTTAGCTTAGTCTTGGAACTATGCATAAGTTCCTTCAATGATCAAATGAAAGATGAGAGAGTTGATCCATGAATATAAGGAATGTAGGACCCTTGCCTGTTGTCTTTCTTTCTTACCAGGGTTTCTAGCCAAACCCTAAAACTGAAGAGTGACTATGACATTGAATGGTTACTCTGTGTTTGAGTAGGCTAAAATATGAATGAATAAGTGATTTTTGGTCTGGTATTTAAGTAAGGGGAAGGCTATATTGATCAATGAAGTGGTAGGGAAAGCATACACAAATATATGGTGCTTTATGACCTTCTTGCATAGTAAACCTAATAATGAACCTTGAACTGAGTCTGTGTTTACATTTGATCAAGAAGACTTTATCACTATATGCAAGGAGCAATGGAGATTGACATTAGTGGGATAAGGGTGGTAAGAAGGTGCCACTTAGGTATAAGAGAGTTGGTTACTTAGATTCAAGGGAATGAGATTACCTTTCATAACTATGAATTCTATAGGACATGATAGTATAAAAAGGAAAGAAACATATAAATATCATGATTCTCAAGTCATACTGGTAAAATCAATTTGAAGGTAAGGTTACCATGAGGTCTCAGTTCAATTTTGGAGTTTCGAATCAATCTATAGTGATATTTGATACTTAATCTACACTCTCGGGCTTTGAGATGACCTATATGCATAGGTAGCTCGGGCATGAAGATAGAAACCTCAAATCAAAACCTTTAGACCTGAAATTCGGTATAAGTGTTGTAGATAGAACCCTTCAAAGGATTGAAAAGGAAATTCAAGGTTTTATTGGTTAAGTTTTGAGATATTATTAGCAGAGTACTAATACAATGATCTATACAGTCTAGACTTAATATAGAGAGTAGCTTTTACAAAGGAACTTAGCTATAACCTTTGAAGGAATACCTGAAATTGCTAAGATTGGTCAAATGGATTAATGGGTGACTAAAATTTCCTTTATTTCATCTTGAAATAACCTATAGGTAAAACTATGCATGACAATTCCTTTTCTAAGACCTAGTAAGAGTTTTAAGAGCTAAATGCAAAAAGTGGACTATAGAGAGTTACAAAATGAGTTAGCCCTTCAACTTTGAGGATAAAATATAAGGTGTAAAGAGGATCCTATGAAAGCTTATGAGGTATCTTAATCACATGTATAGGTCAATATCCTTATGTGAACCTGACAAGTTAGCTTCAAGATAAAAGATGCCAATTTAAGGGAAGTATTGACTAAATAAGGTAATTAGTTGAAAAGAAACTTCTTGAATCGTTATGATGGTTAGTCTAACAGTGTTTGAGGTGTTTGATAGTTTTTAATATTCAAGGAAATATTGGGATCCATATGACAAGAGGTGTTGATGTGTGCTCTTAGAGCTAGTAAGCATATAAGAAGGGTAACTAACCAAGGTGAGTTCTAAAGAAAGCTGCATGAAACATAACCAGTTGATGGTTTGAGTCAGAGATACATGAATTTGTAAACAATGTGAAATAGTGATAGTTCCCTTCCTAAGAACATATTGTCAATACACACAAATTTTGAACCTTTTGACTAGAGTATAATTCTGAAATAACAGAGTAAGGATGAAGCTCATTGTTTGAACCTCCTTAGCAGTTGAATGAATGCTTGAAACTTGATTTGAATGCATCAGGGGAAGAGGATGGAATGAAAGGAGATAGCAAGGGAGATGTATGAGATATTGTAAGAAACATATGGCATGATAATGAAGCACTTTGTTTGTGAGAACATCTATATCTTTCTTTTAGAATTTTGTGCATAATATTTGTTAATGGATTTTCAGTATTATTATTAAAAATCCTTCAAATAATTGTTTAGAACCCCTTGTGTAGATTATAAATATCTGAGATAATGAACTCTATGCCAACTTGAGAAGCTAAGGTATGAATTGTGTGTGAAAAATAGATAACCTGGTCCGAAACAGTCATCATAAAGTTTTCATTTGAACTCCAAATTCCTTGAAAGTTTTACTACAAGAATATGAGCACATTTTTCAGATGGTTTTTTAATTCTTTTTCTTAAGTATTAGTAATTTTCGAGTTATAACGTGTTTTCCGTGCTATACTAAGAGTGCATGCAAATTGTTCGACAAAATGTCTTTATGATAAAATGAATGTATCTCCTTTATTTTTAATATTCAAGACCTGAAATTTTGAGATAAGAATAATAGAATAATTTTACAAGTGGGTTTTCAATATTTATGTGATTTGACATTTCTGTGTAATTTTTAATAAAATCTCTTCAGATTGGTTTTTTGCAAGAAACAAGCTATTTTGGGCTTGGGAAGGATCCTTGTATGTAGATATGGAGTTGAGTTCTTGTTTGAAATACCATTAATAATCATATATATGCTTTTTAATATTTATCTCTACATCATTTGGTATCAGAGTGTGGAGTGTATATAGTTTGCATGTTGTTATTGCTAACCATAAGTTATTTGTGAATGATTGATGAAGATTTTGATAGGCAAGAATCAAAGGAAGAGAAAGTGGAAAATCACTTGAAGTGATAAGAATAAAGTGAGTGAGATAAGTTGAGAAGAGAAAGAAGACACCAAAAGACCTGGTGAGGCCAGGGTGAGGTGTAGAGAAAGGGAAAGGTGAAACAGACTTACCAGAAAGAGAGAAGATGAAGCTAGAAAGAGAAGAAGTGATTAAGGGATTGATAGAGAGGATAAACCACCAAAGGAGAGAAAAAGATAGGATATAGATAAAGGAAAGAGAGAAAAAGAAAAGAGAAAGAGGGAGGAAATTGGACTTGTGGATGCAATAAGAGATAAGTGAGTTAAAGAGAGAAGTAGAAGAATTGATTGTGTTGATGAGTGAAGAAGCAAATGAAGAGATTGGTATAGTGTTAAGAAAGAAGGTCAAATGGCCCAGAAAGAAACTTATGGAGAGGAGAGAGAGAATGCATGTAAAGTTACTGCTAAGAGAAGAAAAAAAGAGACTCAAGAAGTGTGAAAGTGAATAAAAGAAGAAGATGATAAAAGAGAGTGAAAAGGAGGTGAAGAAGGAAGTCATTCTTGAAGAAAGAACACAAATAGAAGATGAAGAAGAGACCATAGGAAGGTTTATAGATTCCATAGAAGGACATGTTGATGGCGAATCACAGCACCCCTGAATGTCTGCAACTCGATGGGTTGAGACTCTCAGTGCGATTGCATAACATGGAGCTTTTCCCAAGTGTGGGACCTTGCGAAATCGGAAAAGCTCTTCGGATGAAGGCCGGTTCCTATTCCTCTGTTCAGATGCACACGTAAAAATGCAGAGGGTTTACTCAAAAACCTAAACTAACTTTCCAAGGAGACAGGGTAAGAAGATGCATAAGAATAGTACCTAGACTAACAAAGGTGATGCACCGAGGAATAAAGAACACCTATCTTGCCAATAAAAACAAACCAATAAAATGTAATGCAAGATCATGCACAGATAACCAAATTGCAGTGAAAGATCAGAAGGATGCAAAATGAACATAGAGAGGGTTGAAAATCATCCACAGACATGCATTATTTGCTCCAAAGATTGGTACAATACACTACAAAATGCCAAGAGGCAAAGTTGCATTACAATTTTAGATGGGAGGTTTGAACTCCACAAATTCACTTGCCAAAGAGAAGAAGGGAGGGGCAAAACAAGAATGTCCAACCTTTAGAAAGAAGCCCCTCCTTACAATTTATAGGAAGAATGAGAGAGGGAAGAGAGAGGAAATCCAAATCTACCCCAACCACCTCCAAGTTGCATTTAATTCATCTCATTATGGTGATAGGTGAGAACCCTAGCAAACCCAAAAAGTGGCGAACTATATTTTGCATTTTTTAGAATTTTTTCCCACCCAATTAAAGATATCCAGTCGTAGTTGGATAGAGGACCTCGTAAGCTTTCCGAAAAGTCCAACCTTGCATGAATCTGAGCTTCCTGTGAAAAGTTATGGCCATCTGAATATCTGCGCCAGGGTTTGCTTCCTGTTAGCGCTCAAAATGTTGCGCCTCCTGAAGGTGCCCCTCGGCGCATCCATTCTTATATCGACATACTCTTATATGTGCCATGGCATGAATTTCTTCATGTCGACACCTTATGTCGTGTGCCTTTTACCTGCACCATGGGCGCATCCATTTTCGTGTCGACACCTTCTGTCGTGCGCCTTTTACCTGCGCCATGGGCGCATCCATTTTCATGTTGACACCTTCTGTCGTGCGCCTTTTACCTGCGCCATGGGCGCATCCATTTTCGTGTCGACAACTTCTGTCGTGCACCTTTTACCTGTGCCATGGGTGCATCCATTTTCGTGTCGACACCTTCTGTCGTGCGCCTTTTACGTGCGCCAAGGCATGACTTTTGGCATAAATAAATGTCGGGTTTTGAGTTCCTTTGATTTCCATATTCTTCCGTTTGTCTATATCTACCCGGGGCGAAGATATTTACAATAGGACAAGATTCTGAATTTAAAGAAGAAATCAGTGAAGAAGTTGGGATTGAGAGAGAGAAATAAGAATTAGAAGAGGAAGGACAACAAGAATTAGAATTAGTTATGTAGAGTTCTTGAGAGAGATTACAAGAAGTAAATGCAAGAAGAAGCTATCATTTTGGAGAACAAGACCAAGAAGATGAAGACTAAAGAGAAATGAAGAAGAGTAAAGGAAAATGGAAGACTAAAATCAGCTACATGAGACCCTGGTGGTTATGAAGAATGCAAGAACAATGAGAGAAAGAAGGAAAGAAGATCAAATAACAGTTATGGGGAGGAAGACATGTGCAAGCAAACAAAAAATATGTAGGATTTTTCTCCACCATGGGAGTATGATGCATTAACATCTATGAAGATCTTCAAAGTCAAATATCTTGTTTCTTGGAGTCATCATGAGTGTGAAAGAGCTTCAGGAGGTTCTAATGGTGCATACAAGTCCTTCCAAGAAAGTAGTGGAATTGGGAAATTTGAATTATTCCTCTTGTGTGTTTTCCCTCCAAAAATGGAATTTAAAAATTCAAATATATGTAATGGGTGCATGGTCTTGAAAAGGATGATTCAAGTGTGTTAAGTCTTATTGGAGTCTTATAGGTGTAATGTTATCATGAATGACATGTGTTGAGTACTTGTGTTTGTTTTTGCATCATTTAGATGCTTAAAATAATGTAAGGAATGACAGTTATAGGTCTACAGGAGAGGGAAGTTGAAGATTCACAAGGTAAGGGGAGCTACATTACTTGTAGTGGTTGCATACATGAAGAGTTTGAGTTTAGGATGAGTGTGAGAGAGTTTTTGTAGGTATTCCTTATGGGGGAAGAGGATGGGGCTAGATTTTATGCACAACATAAAACCTAGGCAGTCATGAGATAAATCTCCTTCATTTAACAGTGAGGCTCCCGTGTAAGATGTTTATCTATTTTGCAGGGTGAATCCTAATAACTACTTTTAGGGTTTTACTTTAATTCCCTCAGCTCGTGAACCACAGTTGGGCACTTTTGCAGCAAGTAAGCAGTTGTGATTGGGATATTTGCAGAAGGGGAAACAGAAGTAATAGAATTTAGGAAAGAAGAAAGGAAGATGCGGTTGATTTAACCAATAGGTTTGGGTCGGCCTTATCAGAGTTTTTTGGTCTCATCCACACAAATTAAATATAACATTTTACATTACAGTATTAAAGTTTTTCAAAACTCAAAACATTCAGTAGTAAGGGAAAGAAATAGCTTCTAACCTAGATATGAGATAATACAAAGTTTATCTACAACCTAAAGTATAAGTGATTAGAAAAAAAACGTAGACGCAAAGTTATCTGGAAATATACCTTTTATTCAATCCACCAACTTTCACAGAAATCACAGCAAGGGTTTCAACACAAAGTCTGAAAACTCAAGAATGCTCTACTAAACAAATTTTGATAAACAAATTGTGATCCTTTAACCCGTAGGCTCTTCCTCTATTTATAGTGCATAGAGGGCAATTACAAATAGGAAGCTTTTAATGAATTGCCACATGTGCAAGCTATGAAAAAGGGAAGAAACTGACAATCTTCCTCCTATAATTCCTCTTTACATGACATGCATGATTTATAACTGAAAATAGAACCTTCTATTTTGCATGTATGCCACCTATTTCCAAGTAATTGACTTCTTCCAGTAACTTGAAGTAACATATTTTAAACCAATCACTTAAGTTTTACAATTTAATTGATTACTCAATTGCTTTGTCAGAGAAAATAAGAGAAAGAAGAAGAAAGAGGAGAAGAAATTATTCCAACTGCAACACTTTGTTTTGTTCTTCTTCCATACTCTGCATGATGATGCAACATGCACTGTACCTTTGTTTCATCTACTTTAGAAATGAATGATATGAATGATAGCTTGTCCTGAACCCAAGAAACTCTTTCTCCCACATTTTTGACTCTTTTCCTTTGATTCTTGCCAAACTAGATCTGACATCATTGTATATTTTTACCAACTTCTTCACCCAAATCTATTTCCTCTGAGCATCTGACTGTGATTAGCTTACGGGTGTTGCCTCTGACCTGTCTTCCCTCTTATCCTTGAAGCTTTTACAGTTCTTCTCCAGTACGTGCACCAGTGAAATGTTTCCCATAAACAATTCAGACAAAACTCATCACCCTTTTATTTTTAATTGCATATGAGCAATTTTGAATTTTGGAAATCATTCCGGGTGCAAGAAAATATAAGTAGGCTCAATGTGGGCTTAACTAGAAGATTGGGAAGCACATGCACATGCTTTTAGAGGGATTTTGTATGTAATTTATAATTGACTTCCACATGGGCTGAGTTAAAACAAGAGGATGAAGTTGGCTTAACATACATGCAAACACTTCAACGACCATAATTGCCCCAAAAGCTACGTGGACCATAAGGAAGGAGAAGGCTACCAATTTCAACGACTTTTATTTAAATGTTTTTACCTTGGATCTTAAAAATTGCGTTGAAACTCATGAAGGAAAGCAACATGGAAATGGAAGGAGGAAGGCAGTTGGAAGAATTAGAAATCCATGATTTCTTTAAGTGACTTCTCTTTCAATTTTTTGGTGAAATTTGGAAAAGATAGGTAGCTTGAAATCAACATCTTGCACAAAAAGAAGAAACTTTAAAGTTTCGTGGATTTTGGAAAAGACATGAAGCTAATATTCATGCTTCAACTTTTGCAAACTCCTTCTAATATTGGCGGGAAAATTCATAAGTCATGGCAGCGTGGAAAATAGAAGTGGAAGGCATGTTGCTTTTAGAAGACATGAATCCTCTAATTCCTGAAAACTTAAGTGACTTTTCTTTAAAATTTTTTATTAAAATTGAAGGAGGAAGGAAACTTAGATTTGCGTGAATTTCCAAGGTAGAAGGCAACTTTGAAATCCATGACTTGCACAAGTGAAACTTCTTTTAATATTTCATGGAATTTGAAGGGTGTCGGTAGCTACAAATTTTCATGATTTGCACAAGTGAAAATTCTTTTAATATTTGTGTGAAAATTCATGAGTCATGACAACTTGTAGTGAGATGAATCCACCGTGAAAAACCATGATTTGTACTTAAGAAATTGCCCCTTGGTAAATTGCACTCATTTTTGGAAGAATTGGCTACCAGAAACCATTAATTGCTCTTGAGGATTATGTTTTGATCATTGATTCAATCTCCTGAGTGATTCTTCCCGTTAAATGATCCTCCAGAATGTCGCTTTTTCTTCCTTGGCCATGATTGCTCTGTAAATGGAAGACAAAATTCTTCAGGTCCGTGATCTATTCGATCATTTAACTTGGATTTAACCTCATACAAGGCAAAAAAATCCCGAGCTCTGGTCACCTTCAAAAACAAGATTTGGTAGACAAATTAATTAACACTTAAAAACACTAGATAGATTTAAAAAACCCTTGGCCCAGGAAAAGGTCTGGTACGAAGAAAGTATAGACTATGAGGATTTCTGAACGGAAAAGACCAAAACATAGACAAAAATAAATAAAATAAAAAACAACACCCGAAAGAAGTTGCAGGAAATTGCTCTGAAAATTCCTTCAATTAGCTAGTCTACAAAAACTCTCACTTGGGTGAATGTTCTGCGGTAATAATGATGGGGTGAAGTGCTTTATATAACCCAAATTTCTTAGTTTTAGCTCAACCTATTTTTAAAAGAATTTTATTTATTTAATATAAAATAAATAAAACGCTTTCAGACAAAGTCTGGTGAAGGAATTGAGTGAGCTTCAGCATGTGGGTATTTTATAGAATGTGGCTCTATGACTTCCTGAAGGTACCTTTGAGAAATGAGAGCAACTGTAGGTAAAAACAAACAAAAACAAGACCTGTTACTTAAAAGGAACGAAAAATTTAAAAAGGGATAGTCCCAGATTTCAGGGTGAAATCTTGGGGACACCATGTTTAGAACTCCTTGTGTAGATTAGAAAGATATAAGATAATGACTCTGTGCTAACTTGAGAAGCCAAGGTATGAACTCTGTGTGAAAACTAAATAACCTGGTTTGAACCAGTCATCATAAATTTTTCATTTTAACTCCAAATACCTTAAAATTTTAAATAAAAGAAGATGAGCACCTTTGCAGATGCGTTTTCAACCGTTTTTATTAAGTCTTAGTAATTTTTGATATATAATGTGTTTTTTCAGCTGTACTGAGAGTGCATGCAAATTGTTTGACAAAATGTCTTTATGATAAAATGAGTGTATCCCCTATGTTTTGAAGAATTAAGATCTAAAATTTGGAGAGAAGAATAATAGGATAATTTTTCAAGTGGGTTTTTTATAGTTTTGTGATTTGAAACTTTTGTTCAAATTTTTAATAAAATATCTTCAGACTGATTTTTTGCAAGAAACAAGCCATTTTGGGCTTGGGAAGGATCCTCGTATGCAAACACGAAGTTGAGTTCTTGTTTTCAATCCCATTAATATTCAGCTATATGCTTATTAATATTTCTCTCTGCATCATTAATTATCTCCTTTTCCAAAGTACTCAATTTAACTTCCAATTTTAGACATATGGGGGGCATGTACATCCTTTCTCCACTAATATTTTAGCATGCAACTAATTCTATTCAGTTTCTACTCATCTGTATGACACATGGGAAGAGTATGGGGGAACTTATTTCTCTTGTCTATTGTGTGTCTCCAGTTACAAAAATTGGGCTTATATATGTTTGCAGTGGTATAGTCCATGGGGTTATGGAGGGCAACAAAGTAGCTAAGTTCTTCATGGGCATGATTTCCTATCCTCTTTGTAATTAAGGGGAAGATATTAGAGTTGTTGAAAGTCTTTGATACATGGTATTCCTCCTTGGCAGGGGTGCTTCGAATCCTCTTTTTGGCTCTTCTCTTTGGCATTAGTATGTTGGATTGGTACACCTAGTGCATCGACCTCTACTTGATACAAATTAGGGATTGATCGCCCCAAATCCTTCATTAGAATTCAAAAAATTTCAAAATTTCCAAAGCATAAGAACAACACATCTCTGCACAAGAAAAACATGTGTATTTCTTCCATGTTTTGCATCTCTTATGGGATTTCTTGTTGCACATTTCTTTACAGTATTTTCATTGCATTTTGAGTTAAATTTCAGCTTCCTATATTGGGCATTGACTACACTCTATGTTGCAAGTTTCATTTTGGAGTGTACAAACACCAACACAACAATATAGTGTAAAACAAAGTTATTGCAAGAAAATACAAAGTATATCTACACACTCAAGTATCTTTTCCTTTAAGCATGAAATTTTTCATTTCATACTTAAAGGGGGGTAAATGTAGACACTCAAATTTGGAAATCTATCCTTTGACACTGCACACTTGCATGCACAAATACACCCTCCTCACTCTTTCTTAGCACACCATAATATCCCTTTGGTCACTTGTTTATCTTTGCATGGATTTTTGTCGTCAGTTTCTAAGGTTTAATTGCACAAAACATACATAGAAATATCTATCCCTAGCTCCATGAAGTCAAAATCAATTTTTACCTCCCGACTCAAAAATGCTAGCTTTGGTCGGTTTGTCAAAATCTACAACTCGACCCTAGTGTAGGTTTTGGATAAACACATTGCACACTAAAAATGCCAATTGCATCATCTTCATATGGACTAATATTCCCTCTTGGTCGACCTTTTATGACATAATAATCATCAGAAACCTATATAAGCAAGTCAATCATACCTCATTTAAGGTCTTGACACTTTAAGAGCTCCTCATGTAAAAGCAAGAAAAAAAGGCACTCCAAGCTCTCAAAATTGTGAAATAACTCATGTACATCCATTAGGGCATTACTCTCTACAATTTTGAAGTCACATACTAGGTCTAGGAGTCTCCATCCTCTTTCCACAAGCAAGCAAAGTGATCCTTTACAAGTATTTTTGCAAGTGTGAAACTCAAGAAAGATATTGTCAAAGCACATTTATCAAATTATGATTATAGTATGGTAGATATCACATTATAGGAGAATAATGTGTGACTTTATCCCTCTTCAGAGTAGTGGTGATGTCAGCAGTGCACAAGGGAGCCCACAACCACCTAAATTTTTCCTGCAAGAACTCCATCTTGCACTATGAGGGTTTGATTAGAATTACAGATTCATTCTGAAGGAGAGAAAATAAGACAGACAAACATCGACAATCATTTCCAGGCAGACAATACATACATGAAGTTATAGATCCAGAGTCCAAGTAGGTATAATACCGTGCAAAAGGGTTATGAGCATATGGATGCTCTTGACCTAATTGTATGGTTTTGCCTAGGTACACTTTCAGTCTCAAATCATCCCATTTCTACTTTCTGTCGGATCACTTAGTTTACTGTCCCACTCATTATCTCCCAATAAATCAGCTAAGCAAATTTCTCCTTTGTGTTTTGATAGTTTATAGGTCAATAGTCATTGTATAGCGTTATTCTAATTTGGGCAATTAAAGTTGGAAGTTAATTAAATCAAAATAGCTTCCTATTGCATTATTCCATATTTTTTTATGTATGTTAATTTGAAATAAAATAAAACCTTAAAAGGGAATGAAATAAGAATTCACTTTGAAATCAAGTTGCTCATGTGAGAACTTTATAAAATGATATAGACTCTCATTGGAAATTTGTTTTCATAATTCAAAACAAATAATTTGTAGCGTATAAGAATCACTGAGCATATACAGTTTATAAACATCAAAAGTAAGTTAAATTTAAAAACATATGAAGTGGGTTGAGTTTCTTCAAAGCTATTATTTTATTTTGGAGCATAGTAGTGGCCAATCTAATAAGGTTGTAGATGTTTTGAGTAGAAAATTTCCTTTGTTGAATGAAATGAGAGTAGAGGTCAATTGGTTTAACACAATGGAGGAGTTGTATGAAAAAGACTTGGATTTTAGGGATGCATGGGAAACATGCATGAATCCAACTAGTATGAATAGAAATCCATGGTGGAATATTTATTGCAAAATATCCTATTATTTATAAGACAACAATTGTGTATATCAAAAAGTTCCACGGTGGAAAACTTGATAAGGGAGAAACACAGTGTAAGCCTTGCAGGGAACTTTGTTGCTGACAATGCATTGGTATATCGTTGAATGTAGTAGTTACTATTACAAGAATGATGTACATGTTTAAAAATCCATGCAAAGGATTAGAGTTTTCCTACATACAACAGTAAAATGATGGGATACAAAACATATATCATACTTTTCCAATTATAAAAAGGAAATGGGAGCCTTAAAATGCAAGAATTGCATTCTAGAGCTACCAAGACTCAAAGAGGTAATGATATTTTTGTAATGTTGATATATTTGATAAGATGACACACTTCATAATTTGTAAGAAGATAAGTGATGTCACATATATTGCAAATTCCTTCTTCAAGTAAGTGGTAAGATTTTATGGCTTACCAAGGAGCATAATTTCAAATAGAGATACAAGGTTTTTTTGAAACTTTTGAAGAACATTGTAGAGAAATTTGAGAAAAAAATTGGACTTCAGTTCAACATATCATCCTAAAATGGATGGAAAAACAGAAGTACTGAACCATTTTTTTTGAATAAGGCTTGTTAATATGACTCATTTCCTACCCATTTTACTGGTACGAGAAATTATACTTAGAAAATGTGGCATAGACGATAATCATACTCATTTATTTATGAGTTTATCTGGTTAAATAGAAAGGTTGAGTTGCAGCTTTAAAGGTGTGATCCCAAAACAACATTTTATACTAAATGGGGATCCTTCAACAAGTTATGCCTTTTGTCCTAAAGAAACACCCATGCTTTTAGTCTAATAATGATCAATTTATTCATTCAGATTTCTAAGAAGTTTACTTGATGATTGAGAAGTAGAATGAAATACTAAAAAATGTAGTTGACTCATGGAAGAGTTTAATATTAACTAAGATTTGACTGCCTTTGGCAAATTTAATAAGAATATTCCAAAGAAATGCATCATGATAAAGTAACACCTTTTGGAAGTACATTATTGGGTCATTATAATATTTTCAAGGAATGACTACAAATAGACCCATAATACAATACATCCACATGTAGTGAACCTGTACCCTTTGAGGGACAAAAAAATGGTGAAAATGTTCAATTCTAGGATATCATAAGAAATCTATTTTCATGAAGGAACTATACAAAATAAGTACCATTGAGGAACTATTGAATGAAGAAATCATTAAACAAGCAATAATTTTGGACAAAAGAGTGTATAGATACATTTGAAATAAAAACGATACTATCTTGAACACCCCATCCAAAATTTTTCAAATTGGAAAATAGATTTAGTAACTCATAAAAATGGATGGTTTGGGATGCTTTCCTCAGTTTCTATAAGCATGGGTGCATGTTAGCATCATAGGAACAATATGGACCATCCCAAAAATTTGTATGCCACAAATCATGACAAACCAGATTAATAAATTTTTAAAATCAAAAAGGTAGAAGCATGATGCATAAATCAGAAATGCATTAAAAAAATTTAAATGCTCATAAATATTTAACCATTGATAGTACATAGAACGGGAACCTATCAAATGTTTTTATTCAAATCATTCTCTACAAGGTAGAGTATGTAGATACCTTTGAGGTTATTGGAGGAAAAACTATTGAAAGATCTATTTAAAAAACTATCACCAATGGGCCTCTCCTTGTTCTACCTAGATCTTTACAACCTCTAGAGAATATGTTAGGCCAAATCGAATATCTTTAAATCTCATGAGATGAATTTTCAGGGTTGAATTTTCTCCAAAAATTATAAGTTAGCCTATTTCTACTAAGGAATTTCAATGGATTAAATTTTGAATTATAAAAATGCAATCTATTAACACGCATTTCCATTCACCCTCATTTAGGCCAACTATGAAAAGAAGCACATCTGACATCCTAGGTGAATAGTTCATGGAGCATGAAATCAATAACATCCTAAGAAAATATCATGAGGGTTCATAGTAAGGAGGGCTAGAATGGAAGACCCATGTAATTTTAAAAAATGTAAAACATTGTTGAATTGTGGTACCTACACTATTATGCAATTCCATAAACATGCAAGATCATTTGATATATCTATTTCACCGGATTGGAAAACTAAATTTTAGAGATAGACAATTCATTGAGACTGGTCATTACATTGGCCTTGACGTGATCAATGGGAATTAGTTATCGTCATCAGACCCATTCATACTGACGCCAATAGGTATTGACGCTCACCAGGGTTCATTTTAAGACACCTCTAGAAATTGTAGGTGGAAAATACCTGGCGAATATCCCTTGAACCAGTTTCAGCGAAAGGTGAATTTGACAGTATTCCAAAACTAAATTTTTGAGCCAGAGAAACTTTCCAAACATCGATGCCCTTTGACGTGAAAGAATATGACATCAATAGACCCTTTGCATGTCAAAACAACGTCAATAGAGGCCATTGACAGGTATTGACACGCGTCAATGGGCTTCAGTGACGTGTCAATGGGACTTCTGACACACGTCAATGGCCTCTGATGCACGTCAATGGCCTCTATTGACGTACAAGTCAATGGCCTCTATTGACATGCGTCAATGGCCTGTTGACGTGCGTCAATGGCCTGTTGACACGCGTCAATGAGCCTTGTTGACATGCGTCAATGACCCTGTTGACATTGAACAGTAGCCCATTGACGCACGTCAACAGAGGCCATTGACGCTTTATTTGGCCTATAAATACCCTCCCGCCGGTCATTTTCTCATTTACACTTTCCGTCTCTCAATTTTTTTACAGGTATCCCTCATTGTCAAAGACGCAAGCACAACTACAATGGTGACTTCAAGTGCTTCCCAACCGCAAGCTCAGGAAAAAAATCAAGAAGAGAATCCAGTCCAATCCATGGGCAAGATCATCTACAAGAATCCCTTGTGCCCCCACATCCATACTATTTTAAATATGTCTTCTGAATATAAAGATTTGATCGATGCGTGTGAGTTTAGTGGGCTCGTTGACATGCCCCATTTTGAAACAGATCCAGATATTTTGAATTACCTTCTCTCGTCCTACAATACAGAGGATGGCCTTTTTATGTTACTCTGAATGATGGCTCGAATGTTTCAATTCAGTATCGAAGCAAATGATATCCATCGGTTTACGGGCCTTCCATTTAGAAATTTACCAATTGTTACAATGAAGGCAACACTCCTGGAAGAAGACAAGAAATATCTCGAATCAACGTTCAGTTTCCATGTTGATTGTAAGTATAATTCATTTTCATTCATCATTTTTATTCTATTTTTTATTGTGATACAATTTAGTGTTATAAATTTATATTAATTCCCACTGTTTGGCATTTGCAGCTCATGTCAATAAATCCAGGCATGGTGTGGATACACAAGCAATTGCACACCACTTTCTTGCTATAGTGATTTCATTTTTTCAATCCAGAATAGTTTTGCAGGGTCAACAAATAGATATACCAAACTGGGCCATTGCATACATAGTTGCCACTATCTCAAAACAAAAATTCGATTGGTGCACCTATCTATAAAAAAAATAAGAACTGACATAACAAATTCAAAGCTTTCAGAAAAACCTGTCATTTATTCCACAAACTATCTCCTTGGCCTTTATTACGAGGCACTTTTAAATTTAAAAGACAAAAAAATTCCTACTTGCACTGACGAGGAGTTGATGAAGTTGTCAATTCCATTTGAAGAACAACAGGTATAAACTATTTAGTTTGTATTTAAATTTTTGACATTACACTACACAGTTATTAACAATTTACGGTCTGTAGAGAAGATTTATTGAAGCCCTTCACCGAAAAAAGGTGTTATCAAGAGGAAGAGGCCAACAACACGCTGAGGCTTCGGGAGACTCCCAATCTGAAATGGAAGCTCACTCCTCTCCGAACCCTCAACAGTTTGAACTCATTAAATGCCAGAGAAGTAATACCTTCTCATATATTATTTACAAATTCCAAATTTGTATTTTTATTTTCCAATTTAAATTTTAACCAATTGAATTGACATAACATTTAATGTTGATGACATTGCAGGGACTTTGGACCATACTCATGTTTCAGAAACTCAACCTTCTTCCCCAACTCACTCCATACAGTCGCATGCATTCATATCTTCTCAACAACCACCAAATACTACTCCTACACGGCCACCCTTAGCACCACGAAAAACTACCCCTCGACAACAAGGTACAACTTTTGAATACTACATTTAATTTCGTAGTTTTTGCCTTTTTGGATTGTTTTCTAGTTTTTCATGTTTTTTCTTGAACTTTTCAGCACATTGTAGTCCTTCTGTTCAAACAGCGGCACCGACCCCCCCTCAACCAATAATTTTTAAAATGCCAACCAGAGGAACAGTGAAAAAGAACATTGGTAAACGCATGCCAATTGCTCCGGCCCCTAGCGGGACACTAAACATTGCCTCCTCCTTTCGAATTCCAACGCTCTCACTTGGTGGCTTTCCCAGTGCAACGGGCATATCAGTTTTGAATAATATAAATTTAGATGAAGATTATTTGGGCATTGATAGCAATGACCCAACTGGTTTTTTCAATACCCGTGAGATGATTCAAGGCCAACAAGTATACTTCAATTTCAACATGCTTTACAATATTGAATTACATTTCAATTTAAATTTATTTATCTGAATCTTGATTAATTTTATCACAAACAGGATCAGGCCACCCAAAGGCAGAAACAAGTAGCAGTTGATCTAGCCGAAAGCCCCCATACTTCTCCAGCAAGATCATCTTCATCAGATACAGATGGTGAACAGTTGCTACCTTTTCCTTTGGAGAACTTAATTGGTTATGATTGTCAATCCCATGTCAGTGAGTTTATTCTACCTCATATCAATCAGCTCATAGAATGGGAGAGAAGGGCTAAAGTTTTTATCAATGAGATTATTAGTCATTTTGAAAATTATTGGCAAAGAGATAGTTTATACGCTGCAGTCCAGAATCAACCTGCGAAGATGGATTCCTTACTTACCCAAGTAAGAAGTGGGACTGTCACGTATAACAACAACTATAAAGACGACATTTTGGATAAGACATTAAACAAATTGGAAAATATTAGTGCTGAGGCCTAGGCATATTTTAACAAATGGTCTAAGGACAAGGATCTGGTAGCAATTGCAAATGCCGAGAGAGATAGAGTGGTTGTAAGTACTATCACTTTCAAACAATCATTCTTGTTAATTTGAAATTTTCATTTTTTAGTAATATGTTGAATTGACATTACTCTTTTTGTGCAGTTGAAATATGAAAATTTGAAGAGTCAAGCAAAGGTATTCCAAGTTCACTTGGAAACAACGAAGAACAGTTTATCCGCAACGAAGAATTTGAAGGAAAATATTGTTTTGGTTAACAAACAAAACAATACACTAAAGCAGATAATTAAAGAGCACGGCTTCGACCCTGAAATATTATTCAAAGCTAAGGCAGTAGCTGATCCAAATTTGTTGTCCCATGGAGATGCGACAAAGCAAGAAGAATTTTTTTAAAAAAATCTGGACAGTGCTGCAGAAGATCTTATAAGTTCTGGGGTTATTTCTGCTGTTGGGGAAAGGGGTATAGCCACAGGGGAAGAAACCATTGGGGAAAGGAGCAAAGGAGTTGAAATGGATACAAAAAAGAGGGTTGAAACTTTTATTATTGTGGAAACTTTAAATATTGAGTCTATATTTAAAAATTTGTAACATTGAATGTTGTGGTCATGGTATTTGAATTTTATTATCTGGATTTGATAGCCTTTTAAAATTTGAAATACTATATAATCTTTAATTTTGATTGCATATGGATTTGATAGAATTTTTAGATTGTATATGGAGTTTATGCTTTTTGGTTTACTCTTAATGGTGATTGCATTAGATAGGGATGAATCATGATGACGTATGTTTCTTGTTTACTTGGATTATCATGAATTGTATGTGGACGTAGATTTAGCTTCAAGCACGATAATTCTTCTTCTCTAGACATTAATGATATAGATGAATAGATGGATAGATGATGATGAATGATGATAATGGATAATTGTTTTAGAATATATGGAATATGATAATAATTGTAGTGTCATGATTTTAGATGATGAATGTGGACGTAGATTTAGCTTCAAGCACGATAATTCTTCTTCTCTAGACATTTAAACTTGTTTTAAGATAATTCTTCTTCTCTATACTTGTAATGATATGATCTTGATGTCATTAGAATGGATATAGATGATAAATAAATGGAATGTGTTAAAATGGATATAGATGACATTAGAATGGATATATATGACATTAGAACGGATATATTTGTAATGATATGATTATGAATTGTTTTTAAAAAATGGAATTGTTTTAATAAATTTAAATTAGATAAATAATTGTTTTAATAATAATTGTAGTGTCAGGACTCATGATTATGATAATGATATGGTGATGATATGATATATATGGATGATGATGAATTTTATGTGGACGTATATTATAAATTGTATAATGTATCGTGGATTATGAATTGTATATTATGGAAATATCTTCCTCTGTAAAATTCAATTGTGTCATTTTATCCCACAGTTAAAAAAATATATCAAAGCATTTTGCAAATATAAAAAATAAATTAAACATAATTGTAAGAAATCAAGGAATAAAGAATCATCACTGGTAAGAAATTAAACATAATTGATATGATAGGGTTTATTACCTCTAGTGTGATTGCTGTGAAATCATCACTGGTAATGTGCTAGATCTTTGTTTTAAGAAAACTCAACACGAGAAATGGATTAGTAGATAGATGGGTGAGTTTCCTGACATTGTCAGTCCTGAGAAGTACCAGCTTCCTCGGATGGATGTCAACCCACGTTTTCAAAAAAAATAAAAAGATTGTATTTAAATAAATGTAAATATATAGACCTGTAACATCTTTAATGATAACAAGAGCTGAAAAAAATGTTAAGTGACAAACAATAAGATTAAGGTGAAGAAGATACCTATTTAAAGTTGAAACAATCCATTATCAATAGCTTGTTCAAACACGATGTTCTCTTTTGTAGAGTGTGACGATGTGCCAATTCCACTTGTAGCTGTATACGCTTATGGAACAGTTTCCTCTGTAAAATTCAATTATGTTTCATTTTAGCTGTAAAGAAATATATCAAAGAGATTTTGCTAAAAAAATTAAACATTTCGCAAATGGGTGTTTAGATTGATTCAACCTTTTGTCTCCATAGGCGTGTAATTGTCCAGTGAACTCATCCAAAGTAATATTCATAAGATCTAAATGTAAATGTGGATTAATGAAAACTATAGTATGGAAATATCTTCCTTTCTGTAAAATTCAATTGTGTCAATTTATCCCATTGGGTGAAGTTTAAAATTGTATATGTCAATTATGAATTGCATTTGTTTCCATATATAAAAAATTTTATCAAATTAAGCATAATTGTAAATTCCATTTTAAAAAATCAAGAAAGATGATATGATAGGGTTTAATTACCTCTAGTGTTTTAGATTGCTGTGAAATCATCACTAGTAATGTGCTAGATCTTTGTTTTAAGAAAACTCAACACGAGAAATAAGTAGATGAAAAAAGAAGTACCAGCATGTCCAGGCTGGTAAAGGACAAAAATAAGATTAAGGTCAAGAAGAAGATACATAAAGATATGGGAAATCATATTGTACTGGTAATGTCCCATGTATAGATCTTTATGGAATTTTGGTCAATGGATATTCAACATTTTCTGAAAAAATAAAATGGATTAGTAGATAAAGGGTAAAACATTGTCAACATGTGGATTAGTCGATGAAGTAATAGACTTAACATTTCAAGAGCTGAAATGACAAACAATAATATTAAGGTGAAGATGTACCTTTCAATCCATTAAATAGCTTCTTCAAACACGATGTTCTCTTCTGTAGAGTGTGAAATGCGCCATATTTTAGTTGGTATAACTCTTTAATGATAAAAAGAGCTGGGAACAATGTTTTATGTAAAAAACTCTAAATTAAGGTGAATTATTCACATATCTGGGGATGAAATGATTTGATAAAGTTTAAATCATGATTATCATGCTCATGCCACTGGTAATGTGATAGATGTTTTACAAAAACATGGAGAAATTAAGAAAACTCGCATTGTCAGTCTCGATGGAATGTTTTGCATGGATTTCTGCCAGATGGGTGATGCCTAATTTGATCTTCCCGAAAATTAACAGCTTCCTTGAAAATGTTTCTCTTCTGGAGTTTTATCCCACATTTTAAAATGAATTGTATAGTATGGAAATATCTTCCTCTGTAAAATTCAATTGGTTCATTTTATCATTGTATTCAAATAAATGTAAAAATAAATTAAACATAAAAGATTTGATAAGAAAATCAAGTAAAGATGAATATGATATAGGGTGAATTAACTGATACCTCTAGTGTTTTAATTGCTGTGAAATCATCACTGATAATGTGCTACATCTATTTGTTTTAAGAAAACTCAACATTTTGAGAAATGGATTAGTAGATAGATGGGTGAATTGCCTGACATTGTTCATTCCTGAGAAGTACCAGCTTCCTCAGATTCCTTGGATGTCATTTTATTGTATCTGGATGTCAACCCACATTTTCAAAAAAAATGAATGATTGTATTAAAATGAAATGTAAATATGTATCACCTGTAACATCTTTAATGATAACAAGAGCTGAAAAAAATGTTAAGTGACAAACAATAAGATTAAGGTGAAGAAGATACCTATTTAAAGTTGAAATCATCACTGGTAATGTGCTAGATCTTTGTTTTAAAAAAACTCAACACTCGAAATGGATTAGTAGATAGATGGGTGAGTTTCCTGACATTGTCAGTCCCGAGAAGTAACCACTTCCTCAATGGATGTCAACCCACATTTTCAAAAAAATAAAAATATTGTATTTAAATAAATGTAAATATATAGACCTGTAACATCTTTAATGATAACAAGAGCTGAAAAAAATGTATAGTAACAAACAATAAGATTAAGGTGAAGAAGATACCTATTTAAAGTTGAAATCATCACTGCCACTGGAATGTGCTAGATCTGTGTTTTAAGTAAACTCAACATGAGAAATGGATTAGTAGATGGGTGAGTTGCCTGACATTGTTAGTCCCACAAAGTAACAAATTCCTCAGATGGATGTCAACCCACATTTTCAAAAAAATAAAAAGATTGTATTTAAATAAATAAATTATAGTAACATCTCTATGATAGAAAGAGCTGAAAAAAATGTAAAGTAACTTAATAAGTTAAGGTGAAGAAGATTCCTATTTAAAGTTGAAATCATCACTGCCACTGGTAATGTGCTAGATCTGTGTTTTAAGAAAACTCAACACGAGAAATGGATTAGTAGATAGATGGGTGAGTTTCCTGACATTGTCAGTCCCAAGAAGTACCAGCTTCCTCGGATGGATGTCAACCCACGTTTTCAAAAAAAATAAAAAGATTGTAGTTTAAATAAATTTAAATATATAGACCTGTAACATCTTTAATGATAACAAGAGCTGAAAAAAATGTAAAGTGACAAACAATAAGATTAAGGTGAAGAAGATACCTATTTAAAGTTGAAACAATCCATTATCAATAGCTTCTTCAAACTCGATGTTCTCTTCTGTAGAGTGTGACGATGAGCCAATTCCACTCTCAACGTTGGGAACAGTTGTACTTGTAGCTGTATTATTCACACCTCTTCTTTCGCAAAGGGAATTCCAATGCGTAATTGCTCTGTCGAAAGGAAAGGTTTCGATGGAGTATCGAGAAACATAACACCTCATGCAACTTTCTAGATTTTTATCCAACCTGTTTCTCAGTTTTGATTTTATAAATGATAATGCACTGAAAACCCTTTCATCCTCCACAGACCCCAAAATCATTGTTTGGCATAACTCATATAATCTGAAATATTCACTGATATCTTCTTGTAAGATAGAACTTTGATAGATTCCTCGCCACAGCCTTGTAATAGCACCACTTTCAGAAGGTTTGTCTAAAATTTTATATTGGTTCCTCATTGTTGTTGCAAAATTTGTTGATTGAAACTTTAATAAATCAACATTCAGTATACCTTTGATTTCCATACCCTTGAGCTCTGAAGTCTTTGTGAAATTGTTCCATTATTGTACCCATGGATTTATGGAAATGCTTTCTTACAAAGTCTAGCACGACCACCTTCAGTATTCCAAAAATTAGGATTCATCACACCCATGGCTTCAAGAATTTTATCTTTGGAGAAACAGAAACGTTCCCTAATTTCTGATGATAAGGATTCTGAAATTTTTTTAAGCTTTATTCTTGTTTCAACTATAACAGACTCAAAGAGATTACGTGTCATGGGAACATCTTCTCATTCTGATCCTGTAATATCTTGACATTTTTGCAAAATGTGCAGTGGTATGTCCCTCCCATTAACAGTGATGCAGAGGTGATCATGGATATTAAATCTCAAATAGTTACTGGGAGTTTTAAGATCTAATAAAGCTTTCCAATTCTCAAAAACAGGGGTATCAAAACTATCTTGGGAACAATACAATATATCAAGACTTTGACATACCATTTTTCTCATCCGTATAAAATCCACAATATAGATTAATCTTCCCTGTGCATGCTTCATCAGTGTATTGATCTCCTTTAACATTGGAAGAATACCAACCAATGTAAGCAATGTCTCCAAATTAGTTAAACGGAACAACAAGTCCCTTGCCCTATCAACTTCATGACGATATTTGTGCATGAAACCAACCAACGAAGGATACTCCTCATGAACTCTACATGCAGGTTCATACAAAGAGATCCATCTAGTCTCAACATCTTTCAGAAGTTTTTTGCCATCTGTAATTCCAATTGCAAATTTTTGGAACTCAAGAAATCACTTTGGGCTGCTTGACATATAGGCATGAAGTTCTCTTATAAGGTCTTCTAATTTAGCAACATTTTCGTGGTTGCTTACCATTTTATACGCTAAATTCATTCTGTGAGCCATACAGTGAATTGGTAGCATATATGGGGCCACTGTTGTTTGTAATCTAACACACAACCCTATTTGGTGACCCTGCATGACAGATGCACCATCTGCTCCAACGCATACCAACTTCGTAGCAATTTCATAATCAGTCATTCCAGCAATATCTTTCAAATGAGAAACAACTATTTTATGTAGGTTTTCGGCATTGCAGTTTTCAACCATTTTCATAACACCCAACAGATGAGGTGTCCTTATATGATTTTCTAAAGTATAGACGTGGATACATACCCATGCAGTGTTGTCGACTGTTGTCACTTCATCAATTGAAAGAGAGATAAACTTTGATTTTTTTACATTCTCTTTCAAATCTTCCTTCTCTATCATCGAAAGGCATTTTTCCATTTCCCATCCACTACTTTCAGACCAATGAGACTGAGGTACGTTCAACATTCCATTAAATTGATACAAAACTTTGAAATCGAGGAAATCTGAAATCGGTCTTCCTTTTTTTAGTATGTGAAATAGAGTAGAGAATTGTATGAGTTTTGCATGTAGATTTGTTTGTTTCATCTTACCAATATGTGATGTGATCGTTCCTCCCTTTTCCAAGAGATGTCTGTGTTTTTTTCTGCTCTTCCTCATATTCCGCTGCGTATCTAACATGCATGCATTCTTTTTCAGTTTTCCACCTGTGTGTTTTGATTTTCTGGCCATCCACCCCCGTTACAGTCAAATATTGTTTTCCACAATGTTTTTCTATAGTGTCCAGCTTCATTTGCATTTTTTGTTGCTTTCCCAATTTCCACGTACATATTGTACATGTACATTCAGATGGGATCTCTTCAGAATTAGATGATTGTATAGGTTCGATAAACAGAAATTTAGCTGCCCAATCAAACTTGTATGTCCTGCCAATGGTCCACATATTCTTGTTCATTTTCAATGTTTTACTTTTTTGAGTAGAATTTTGAGCAATATCACAATCACCTGGTTTCCTCTTTCTTGGACCGGAATTTGAATTTGATTTATGTGTTCCATTTTGCTGAGTATTTGTATGTGTGATATCTTGATGCACTTCTGGTTGCACCCCAACAGGAACAATATCTTCAAGATCTGGCATATTATCGTAGGTGTCATTTGTTTGACTTTGATACTGTGCAGAATGCATGTCCACCTCAATAATACCTTCCACATAGTCAGTATTCTGATTCTTTGTGGTGGCATCTATATGGTTGGTATTTTCAATATCTGTATCCACAGAGTTTCCAAAATACTTGAAGAGCAATTTCTGAGATTTCTTAGTTACTTTTAGGTTCTTTGCATTCTTTAAACTAGCACCTTCCATTATTTTGAAGAGAGTCCTACGTCAGCAAAAGAACCAAGTAGTGACTCCTATCCACTGTCTGACATCAACAACTAACCCTTTGTCCACGCGTCAATGAGCGTCAATAATCCTTGTCACGTCAACAAGGAGTCAACTCTATCCACGTCACGCATCCACTGTCTGAAGTTACTGTCACACATCAACTACCTATGCCATGTCATGTGTCAACTCTCTCTGTTGCGTGTCAAACCTATTCCTTTTTGTACACATCTACAATATCTCCTTGTCATGCGCATCTGTAATAACTCTTTATCACACATCAACTATGTCCCTGTCACACGTCAACAACTAACCCTAATAGGCTAACAACAATCTCTGGTGCTTAAGAGTATGTGAGTTCAAACTTCACGGTATTGGTAATTTGGTAAGCTACTTGAGGTATACTACCCGGTGAATCACCTAGGTTTTTATAGGAGATGTTTTCAAATGAAGGCGAAGCCGACCCCCCCAAAAAAATATACTGTATATTTTAGGTGAACAGGACACCGACCCGCTCCGAAAAAATCACCTTTTCAAATTTTCCTAAAATGAAATTTTCTCCATATTACGAATATTCAATCCAAATCAACATTATAACTATTATGGGTCTAAAATGAGAAATAGTGAGAAATAATGATCACCATGTATGTCATAGGAAGACACACAGTGCTTTTAAACAATTAACTGATACATTTTTTTAGATTATCCCAAGAGGTTTCATGCATGAGTCCTCATCTTGATCTACACATGTTTTCTTTGAAATTTTAGCATATGAGAAGGAACTTATACATTCAAGACTTTGTTAATGTGATGTGGAGGGTGATATTAGGTGCCAAATTTATGTTTTTACTTTTAATTTAGCATTTTCAATACTAGCTTAAAAGGGGGCATCTATATACACCTAAATTTTATATTTGACACTTTAAAAACATAAAATTTGGAATAGATTGACACACATAGGAAAAACACCTAAATTTGACTCTTAACCACACTTTCCATTGATTAGTTTGCTTATCGGTTGTCATGATATCACCTCTTATGCAGGAATCTATGTTTATTCAAGGTTAGCTTATTCTAGTGTCACAAATTTACATTGTAAGAATCCATAAATTTGAATAAAGTCCATCATCCTAATCCCTTGAGCACTCCCAAGACCTTAAAATAAAGTTGACAATAGAGTAGTTAGAGTCATGGAAAACATGGTGAAACTTCTAATAATGTCTGAATAACCTTCAATAGATATTTATTTAAAATGGGATCAAGGTCTCCATTAGGAGGAAAAATGGGGATTTCATGGAAAAGTTGTAGAAATTGGGGTGAAATTCAGGACTTATATGATGACAAGAACATCAATGAAGGTCATTACTAGGTGGTCTGGACACAACAGTCAAGAAAAGATAGTCACTCTCTTGAAGCACTCTCACTACATTGAGAATTATTATCAAAGTTGTAAAAATTCTAAAATATATCAAGGAGAAACCCTATAGCAATCCATGGAGCCAAATCTAAAATTAAAGAGGTCAAAGTTGCATAGTAATTCTTTATCAAAATGTGCATAACTATGTCTGAAGTGAAGCTCTATTGTTGGAGCTGCAAGATATTAGATTCAAGTCATTTAAGTTGTCATAAATGCATTTATTCACTTTATCCACTCAATCAGTTTATCATATGTAAGTAATGATCTTAATTGGATGAATATTAAGGATTGGGGCAATGACAAACACTTGCAACCCTTTTTATCAGGGAGTTTGTTCTTAGTAAGAAGGAACTATTAGATAGTTTTAGAAAAATGAATTAGTAAAACCCAGTGTACCATCTCAATCTGTAAGGAAGAGTTCCCAGATATCTAGAAGCAGGTATAAAGATGTAGACACATAGCAATTTCGAGACAAGATGTTATAGAATACCTAAACATCTCCCAAACTGTAAATATTCGTTCAAGTCTAAATTCATCTGTATTTGTTATAGATTTTAATTCCCATGAATCCCCATAATTAATTTAAACATTTATTATGTAATGGCATTTAATTATCAATACATGCCTGATGAAACAATTCCATGTCATTTTCAGCTACCGAGCCACCTTTTTAGATCACAAACTGTTATCCAAAATTAATTAATACCCATTTTTTGCCCTGTCAACCTGCTAAATTCTAGGATGCGAGTTATCAAATTCATCACTTGCTTTAAAGCTAAAATGCTTGGTATCTATTTGCTTGTGCTTAAATTTTCTGATTTTGCAATCTAATCCCACCTAAATGATTTAAAGCATTCATCCTTTATGCCACAAAAACAAATTGAAATCATAAAGATTAAAAAGAGAGCACTATTAGTAGATAAATTTTCCCTGAATACTCTAGAAGTGAAGGAGAGAAGTTTGTCATGTTTCCAATTTAAAAGTTGATCCTGTTTGAGAGAATGTTAATACCTAATTTTATCCATGATTTAGAATAATTTCACAGAAAAAACATCCAAGTAATTTATTATGAAAGATATGAGATTTCTCTCTTACACATGAACCTGCAACAATTTGAATATATCTAACTTTCTCCAGTGTGCTATAATTTCTATTCAATCCTCTTTCATTGAGACATGTAATGAGTAAATTTGTATATCTTTAAACAACAATGATCATTATATTGGTATTTGATGGCATTGACAAGTTCAAAGGTAGTCTTGCAAAGGAACACTCACTTCTCTAGTAACCTTATTTTCTATCCTTTTTATGGTTTACTTCTCACATTTCATCATTTTATGCTAATGTTGGGGTTAAATCACACCGGTTGTAGAGATATATTAATCAGATCTAAGAATATAAACAATCAATACATAGAAATAAACAAAAAGAAACAATACACAAGATTTAACGTGGTTCACCCAGTGTGGGCTACGTCCACCAAGAAACAACCAATTTATTATCACAGAGGAAATACAATGAAGATTTGTAATCTTCCACACCTTCTTGGATGTCCTGTAATTTTTCTTATCTACAAATTTCTCTTTTTTTCTCAAAGGAAACTTCTCTCTATTCTCAATTGAATTCTACCTTCTAAACCCTAGCTTTATGCTTATATATGCATCTACAATCTTAGGGCACTTTAGCTATGCAATTACAACCATTAGATTCACTTTACAACTAAAGATAGATCTATTTCCCATAACTTAATTATAATAGTCACACACATGCAACTGATGTCAGGTTAGCCTTAACCGATGTTGGTTAGCCCTAACCAATGTTGGTTCCTCCTTGTCTAACTGATATCAGTCCATGGGTGACTATGATGGTTCATCAACCAACGTCGGTTACTGTGTATTCCAGCAAGTCTGCAAAAGCATGCTAGTGAAGCTAATTAAGCTCCACAACTCAACAATCTCCCACTTGGAGATAAATTTTTCACTGTACCATATAACTCCTTCCTCTAATCCTTTCTTTGGCATGTTTCTCCCTCTTCAAGTCTCAAACTCGAAGACCAATAAAAGTGGAGTGTAGCTCCAACTTCTCCTTTTCCAACGGCTTCATTAGCATATCCGTAGGGTTATCCTTTGTATGAATTTTCTCCAACTTCAGTTTCCCATCCTCCAATACCTGCCATATGAAGTGATATCTCAATTGAATGTGTTTCATTCTAGAATGAAACATTGAGTTCTTTGCTAGATGAATTGCACTTTGACTATCATTGTATAATCTGCAATCCTCTTGCTCCTTTCCTAACTCTTCCATGAACCTTCTCATCTATATCATCTCCTTGCTAGCTTTTGTAGTTGCAACATACTCAGCCTCTATAGTAGATAGAGCCATAAATTTTTACAATCTAGAAATCCAGCTAACTGTCGTGCCACCTACTGTGAAAACATATCCAGTGGTGTTTCTCTTGCCATCCAAATCACCAGCCATGTCTAAATCCACATAGCCAAGTAATGAAGTATATAACCCTCCATAACATAACTACATGTTGGATGTCCCTCTCAAATACCTGAGACTCCATTGGATTGATTTCCAATGCTCTTTACTTAGATTAGCCATAAATTGCTCACAACTCCCACTGCCTGTGCAATGTATGGTCTGGTACAAACCATAGCATACATCAAGCTCCCAACTGCTAAAGCATATGAAACTTGTGCCATGTACTCAACCTCCTCGTGTGATGTAAGAAACTGATCTTTTCTCAATTTGAAGTGTCCAACCATAGGTGTACTTACAGGTTTTGAATTTTGCAAATTAAACCTTTCCAACACCTTATTGATATAATGCTCTTGAGACAAATACAACTTCCTTTTTTTCCTGTCTCTGTGAATTTACATGCCAAGGATTCTCTTTCTAGCTCCCAAATCCTTCATTGCAAATGTGTGATCTAGCTTTTCTGTAAGCTCGCCAATGTCTTACATACCAGATCCTACAATAAACATATCATCCATATACAGTAACAAAATAATATAGCTCCCATTTCCAAGCATCTTGAAATAAACACAATGGTCAAATTCACATCTTAGATAACCATGCTCATGCATGAAACTATCAAACCTCATATACCATTGCCTTGGAGCTTGCTTGAGCCCATATAGGATTTTTTTCAATTTACACACAAGTTTCTCCTTACTCTTGACTTCATACCCAAGAAACTGATTCATATAAATCTCTTCCTCTAAATCACCATGAAGAAATGTCATCTTGACATCAAGTTTCTCTAAATGAAAATCCTCTACTGCTACTAAAATCAATACAGTACGAATAGAAGTCATCTTAACAACAAGAGAAAATATTTCACCAAATTCAATACCTTCTTTCTATGCAAATCCCTTTACTAGAAGCCTTGCCTTGTATCTCTTCTGTCCACTCTCTTCTTCCTTGATCCTGTAAACTCACTTGTTATACAATGCTCTTTTACCTTCTGGAAACTTAACCAAATTCCATGTCTGATTCGGCTATAAGGATTCCATCTCCTCATTCATGTCATGCTCCCATTTCTTGTGGGATTTATCCTGTATTGCTTCTTCAAAGCTTTTTGGTTCACCACTATCAGTCAATAATAAATAAGACAAGGAAGGTGAAAATACTTTTGGAGGTCTACTTACCCTTTATGACCTTCTCACTAAGATTTGGGGTGCTGGAGACTCAATATGCTCATCCTGTAGATTTGTATCTATTTCTGACAGTGATTGACGTCGGTCACCTTCTGTCGACATCACTTCATCTAACCGATGACGATACAGGGGACTAATGTTAGTTAGGGTAAATCAATACCAGTTACTGTGTAAACCTGCACATGTTAATTTTGAATATGAGAGTTCATTTTCATCCAAAAAATTCTCCACCGATTCACTTTTGGGTACCAAAACTTGATCCCTGTACATTCTCTTTTCATTCCAATCAATGTCACGACTCCTAATTATCTTAGAACCTTATAAATCCCAAAAACTGGATTCCAAAATCAGTAGAGTCATAACCAATGAAAGTACATCTTTTGGATTTAACATCTAATTTATTTCTATTTTCCTTATAAATATGCATAAAAGCTTATGAGTCAAATACTCTAAGAAAATAAAGATCCACATCTTTTCCATTCCAAGCTTCTTCTAGTATTTCACCATTCAGTTCACTTGAAGGTCCACGATTAATAAAATAAACCACCGTGTCTACTGCTTCCACTGAAAAATGTAAGGGCGATACAACATGTATCCTCATGTTTCTAGCTTGTTCCATGATTACCCTGTTCATTCTCTCTGCAACAACATTCTCATGTGGTGTTCTAGCAACCGTCCTTTCTCCACATATTCCATTTACTAAACAATAATCATTTAAACCCTTGTTGCAATACTCGCCACCATTGTCAGATCTAAGACACTTTAACTTTGAATTCGATTCATTTTCAACAAGGGCTTTCCATCTTTTAAAAGTTTCAAAAACAATAGATTTATGATTAATACAATAAACCCATACCTTTCTTGTGGCATCATCAACGAAAGTAACATAGTATTGGATCCTCCATGAGAAGCTACCTGGGTTGGTTCTCACACATCTGAGTATACAAGCTCCAATTTATGCTTCTTATTTATTGCCCCAAATTTGAGAAACCTCACTCTCTTCTTATTTTCAAAAATACAATTCTCACAGAAATCAAGATCTACACGTTTCAAATCTGATAATTTACCCTTTTCCTTTAAGATCTACATTCCCTTTTCACTCATATGGCCTAGCCAATTGTGCCACATGCTTGTATCTGAATTTGAAGTAGATAGAACAGAAAAGGAATTAGTAATATAGGTAGACAAGTATAATGATCCTACCTTCTTGCCTCTTGCTACAAAAAGAGATCCCTTGGTAACTTTCCAAGATTCGACTGAGTGCAACCATGTAACCAGTTTCACACAATTATCCTGCAGAAATTAGATTTATTTTAAGGCTTGGAACATGCCTCACATCTTTCAATATCCATGAATTTACATTTTACAATTTAAGATGAACTTCACATCTACCAATAATATTTCATGGTTCATCATCTCGTAAATAAACATGCCCAAAATTACCGTGGACATAATTTCTAAAATAACCCTTATTAGGGGTTGCATGGAAAGAAGCTCCGATTCTAAAACCCATGACTCAATTTTATTATCCAAGGAGAGAATTAGGGAATCTTGCATTACCCTTTTGCATCAACATTTACCTCTTTACCTTTCTCTGGTACATTCTTTTTTTTTTCCTTGAACAAGCAATCCTTCTTTGCATGACCTTCCTTTCCACAAGTCTAGCAAATTATACCTCTACCTCTAGATTTAGATCTACCATTCTTAGATTTTGATTTCTCAGTATTCTTTCTCTTAGATCTCTCCTTCTGCCTTCCCCTTCTTTCTACATTCAAAGCATTCCCAGAGGATGATTCTCTTGTACTTTTCCAACGTATTTCTTCATTCAGGATTATACTAACAATATAATCAAACTTTAAAACATTAGTAGTAGATGATGTATTACTAACAACCATTACCAAGTTATCCCAAATATCTGGAAAAGAGCATAATAATAAAAGTTCTTTCACTTCATCCTCAAACAAAATACTAACTGATTTTAATTGATTTATAATAGACCTGAAATCATTCAAATGACTTAAAGAAAATCCACATTCTTTCATCTTTAAATTAAACAATTTTTTCATCAAATAAACTTTATTTGAAGCACTAGGTTTTTATATAGATTTGCTAAAGATTTCATCAACTCTACCTTATATCCTGCTTCAGTAATATTCGAAGCCACAAATACTATTAGGCTCAATCTTATAGATCCCAAATATCAAGAATTTGCCATTCTTCATCAGTCATCTTTGTAGGTCTTGCCTTCTCATCCAACAGTAAGTATAAATATTTCTGATACAGATAATCCTCCACCCGCATCTTCCATTATGGATAGTCACGACTATCAAATTTATCTATTTTGAATTTTCCTTCTTCTCTCATTGCTTTGCCCCCACTAAACAAGAAATCCCTCTTTGAGTAAATCTGTCAACATACACAACCCTCAAACAAAGATGCTCTGATACCAGTTGTTGGGGTTAGCACACCAGTTGTACAGATATATTAATAAGATATAAGCATAAAACAAATCAATACAAAAATAAACCAGAAGAGATAATTCACAAGATTTAACATGGTTCACCCAGTGTGGGTTACGTCTACCAAGAAACAACCAATTTATTATTACAGAGGAAATACAATGAAGATTTGGAATCTTCCACACCTTCTTGGATGCCATGTACTTTATTGTCTACAAATTTCTCTTTTTCTCTTAAAGGAAACTTCTCTCTATTCTCAATTGAATTCTATCTTCTAAAAACCATAGCTTTATGCTTATATATGCATCTATAATCTTAGGGAACTTTAGCTATTCAATTACAACCATTAAATTCACTTTATAACTAAAGATAGATCTAATTCCTACAAGTTAATTATAATAGTCACGCACGGGAAACTGATGACGATTAGCCTTAACCGATGTCGGTTAGCCCTAACTGATGTCGGTTAGCCTTAGTCGATGCTAGTTAGTCATAACCAATACTGTTTAGCCTTAACCAATGTTGGTTCCTCCTTGACTGACTGGTACCAGTCCATGGGTGACTGATGACTGTTCGTCTGACGCCAATTATTGTGTATTCTAGAAAGTCTACAAAAGCATGCCAATGAAGCGATTAAGCTCCACAACTCAACATTTTATAAATCAAATTTCATATGGCAACAGGGCCATACTGATCAGTTGGAAGAGATATACTAACTTTAGGAATGAAGACAAGATGAGTGTAGTTTAGTTGTTTAACCATTTTATTTTTTTCCATGATTCTTCCACATCTGATCATTCATATTTTATAGGTGCCAAAATGGTTGGTAAATCCATCCAGTCTAGGGGATTTTCCCAGGTCGAAAGAGAAGACAAATACATGAATTTCTTGTTCAATAATTGGTTGGAAGAGGGAGTATCCGATCGATGAATGTGTTTTGAAATATGTTAAAATCTTGATTATGGGTTGTAAAAGCCCCGACTTCATAAAGAGGAGGAATGGATGAGAAAATAAAACTGAGTAGTGATATATTGCCCATCAGTTTGTTGCAATCTTTGGATTGTTTAGTTTGTAGTTTTTAGGAGCGGTGTAGAATAATTTGGTGTTGGAGTCTCCAAACTTCAACCATGTGTCTTTGGATCGCTGAAACTATGTTAAAAGCTTGATTATGGGTTATAAAAGCCTTGACTTATTAAAGAGGAGGAATGGACGAGAAAAACAAATTGAGTGGTGATATATTACCCATCGGTTTGTTGCAACCTTTAGACTATTTAGTTTGTATTTTTGAGGAATGGTGTAGAAGAATTTGGTGTTGGAGTCTCCAGACTTCGACCATGTGTCTTTGGATCATTGAAACTCTGTTAAAATCTTGATTATGGGTTGTAAAAGCCTCAACTTCATAAAGAGGAGGAATGGACGAGAAAATAAAATTGAGTAGTGATATATTACCCATCAGTTTGTTGCAACCTTTGGAATGTTTAGTTTGTAGTTTTGAAGAGCGGTGTAGAAGAATTTGGTGTTGGAGTCTCCAAACTTCAACCATGTGTCTTTGGATCACTGAAACTATGTTAAAAGCTTGATTATGGGTTGCAAAAGCCTCAACTTCATAAAGAGGAGGAATGGACGAGAAAATCAAATTGAGTCGTGATATATTACACATCGGTTTGTTGCAACCTTTGGACTATTTAGTTTGTAGTTTTGAGGAACGGTGTAGAAGAATTTGATGTTGGAGTCTCCAGAATTCAACCATGTGTCTTTGGATCATTGAAACTATGTTAAAATATTGATTATGGGTTGTAAAAGCCTCAACTTCATAAAGAGGAGGAATGGACGAGAAAATCAAATTGAGTCGTGATATATTACACATCGGTTTGTTGCAACCTTTGGACTATTTAGTTTGTAGTTTTGAGGAACGGTGTAGAAGAATTTGATGTTGGCGGTGTAGAAGAATTTGGTGTTGGAGTCTCCAAACTTCAACCATGTGTCTTTGGATCGCTGAAACTATGTTAAAAGCTTGATTATGGGTTGCAAAAGCCTCAACTTCATAAAGAGGAGGAATGAATGAGAAAATCAAATTGAATAATGATATATTACCCATTGGTTTATTGCAACCTTTAGACTATTTAGTTTTTATTTTTGAGGAGTGGTGTAGAAGAATTTGGTGTTGGAGTCTCCATACTTCAACCATGTGTCTTTGGATCATTGAAACTATGTTAAAATCTTGATTATGGGTTACAAAAGCCTCGAATTCATAAAGAGGAGGAATGGACGAGAAAATCAAATTGAGTAGTGATATATTACCCATCATTTTGTTGCAACCTTTGGACTGTTTAGTTTGTAGTTTTATAGGAGCAATGTAGAAGAATTTGGTGTTGGAGTCTCCAGACTTCAACCATGTGTCTTTGGACCGCTGAAACCCGCGGGGTTCATACTTTTGTAATTATGATAAAGCATGAATGGAAGGATGATCTCCCATTTCAAATAGGGAATTATAACCATTCTTATGAATTTGAATTTGAATAACAAGAAGTCTTTGTATGATGGATTCTATTTGAGTTTTGCGGGACCCAAATTCAGCCAAGTCATTTCTTGAGTTGATACTAGAGATGTTTCAATTTTTTCATGATTTAATACATAGTGAAGTCAATGCTTTGTGAGGATTTATTCCATTAGTCATTGAGTTTTTTATTGAATGAAGGTGAAATCAACCATATAGAGTCAAATAAGAACTGAGTTTGGTTGTGGGGTGAACATGATAAGAGAAATGTAACAAAATTGGACAATGATTTGATAAGCTTGTTTCCCCAATCTGGGATTTAATCCATTGTGTGGGCACATTCTAGTGATCTAAGAGAGATATGATCCAATTTATCAACAATATAGCATCTCCCTTTCCTAGATATTATTTTCATTTTTGAGGTTAGAGACATGGTTTTTTTTAGGCTTTAGCCTTACTGACAGTATTCTCTCAAGATGAGTGAAGTTGAGAAGCTTAAGCTTTGCTTCTATGAACCTTACATGATTAAGTAGAAGATTGGGGAGGTTGTTTATGAGATCGGGGCTAAAACATTGTGGAATTCACAATGTATTTCATGTTTCCTACCTCAAAAGGGTAGTTGGGAAACACATCACTCCTTCAACAAAGTTTCCTCCTCTTGATGATGAAGGAAAATTGATTGTGGTTGCAAAAGCCATCATTGACAACAGAGAAATTAAATTGAGATACATGAGCATACAAGAATATTCGGTGCATTGGGAAAATCTCCTAGCAGAAGATGTTACATGGGAAGGTGTAGAGATCCTTGAGCATCCAAACATGTCATTTCTTGAGGGAAAACAACTATAGAAGAGAGAATTATCGTATCCCTTTTTAGAATTAAAATAATTGAGAGACTCATAGCCTATTCCTTATTTCCCATAGGCTAAGGGATATAGTAAGGGAAATAATTTAATAATAACATTTAAGTTATTCTAGTAACTTTATTTTTCTAACATTGTAGAAAGGAGACTTATGCATTATTATTATAAAAGGGTCTAATGTAATGTTTTATTAAAAGTGTTTCTAGACACTTCTTGAGGGAATTTTAGGTAGAAAAGGAAATTCAAATTAAAAGTGTAATTATATAAGGAAGAGCTAGAAGGAAGAAAACATTCCATTCATTATTGTTATCAAACCCTATTTCAAAGTTTGAGCATTCTATGCTCAATTTTTTCTCCCAAGATGAAAACCCTATGAGTGTGGGGATTTGGATGACAAAAACCCTCTTCTCCTTTGAGGTGATTCCATCTAGGGATCGCATTTAAGATAAAATATTGAAGTTTATTTCCAGTTCCAATTGGTTAAGGAGAAATTTTTAGAGATTTTCAATTTTCTACAGTGTTGCTACAATATTCTGTACCGCTACTACAATATTCAGTACATCTACTGCAATATTCAGTACAACTGCTACAATACCATCAGATATGCATATTTCGTGAGTTGGGTTTGTTGTTTATTTTGGTAGTTCAAATAATAAATGAACCACAAATTGATGTACATATTTGAAAATTATATACAAAAATAAATTTATGGAACCATTGCTACACATTTGATATAAAATATTTAATATGAATGTTGAATGTTGTAGTCCAACATTCAATAAATGACAACTTGGCTTATGTTCAATGTTGTGTAAGGGTTTATTAGTTTTCATTTTTTTTCTGAGTGCAACAATAGTGCATGTATGCCAATTGTTTGTGGAGTTTCCAGTGAATGGTTCATGTTTGTCAATTGTTTGTGAATATGTCAATCATTGTTGTGATAGTTACAATTGTTCCTAAGTATAAAAAAACCAAGGAAATCTACATAGATTATTGGTTTATTTTGAAAGGGACATTATAGTGGTATCATAGCTAACATCTTACCAACTTGTGGGTTTGAGAGTAACATTTAATGTAGCCTAGTGATAAAGAAGTCAAATATTACTAGAGGGAAAGAAGGAGGTTATAAAACCAAGGAAAAAAAGTGGAAATAAAAGAGGTAGTAGAAATGGGTGAAAGAGGAAAGCATGTGCTAACTGATGAGGAAAAAGTAGATATGCAATGCAATGTAATTGTTAACATGAGTCAAGGACAACAACAAATGACAAACCTCATGGCTAAGTTATTACAAATAATACAAAATATTAATGCACCAAGACCAACTAACCCCTACGGTTGAAGGTAGTGCTTGGGTAATAACAACACATTGATTGGATTAACACCTATGCCCTTTCATCCTAAATTCTACAAAGAAAAGAGGAGCAACTAGAAGAAGAAAAAAAATCCAAACAAAGATAATTTTGTAGCTTTTTTCGATGATATAGAGCACTTGGACTTGATTTGCATGCACATGTCTCTCACAATTTTTCACAATTTGAAGATGAAGAATGGGCACAAAATGAGAGAAGATCAAACAAAAACCAATCTCACAAGGATCTACAATAGAGGTTAGGTAAGCTAACTATTCTAGCTTTTGATGGGTTTAACAAATGTACAGTTCGTGCTTAGGTGTAGAAACTAGACGCATATTTCTCATTGAACCCCTTGTATAAAAAAGAGGCCATCAAGTTTGCCACACTACATTCATAGAGAATAACACATGAGTGGTGGTCCATAGTCTAGTGACGTAGGGACACAACATCATCAACACATATGAGGAATTCAACTAGAGGCTCATTGAGAGATTTGACAGGAAGGACCTTGAGACCCATTTTAGAGAGTTAGCACAATTGAGATAGTATGGTACAATGGATAGATATGTGGTAGAGTTTGAGAGACTATCCGTCATGGTTCCCAATATCTCTAAAAGGAGGCTCGTTGTTATGTTCATGGAGGGCTTAACCAAACCTCTCAAAGGTTGGGAAAAGCTTTTGATCTACCCTCCTTACAGGATGCCATTAAGAGGGCTCTCACATTGGAGGATTCAGTGCCAAAGAATAAACTCTATGCAAAAACACCACCTTTGGGGCAACAATTAACACTTTCCTGAAGGGGGGATTTCGTCAAAAGGATGTGCCATAGAGATCAAACAAGGAAGAAGAATCCATAAATGAGATCGAGGGAAAGAAGCTTTGTTCACTTGCAAGGATCCATGAGCATGTTACAAATATATTGCGTAACATTATTAATATATCGTAATATTATTAATAATGAGTTTATATAACTCGTATTAATAATATAGTTAGTGTGAGTGTGTTGTGATAAACAACTCACGTAGCTATTTTGGAGTGTGAGTGATCCTAGGGATAAGCTTGAGAGATATGAGGAAGACTAAGTGGTAAGACTTGACTCCTAGATTATAGGATCAAGCATTTGTATAAGAAGCTATCTCTAGATGAATACAATATCCCAGATGAATTCAATTTGCATATTATAATATTCGGTGTTTTTATATTGCAGTTCTTATCACTGGTATCAGAGAGCAGCTTGTTATCCATATAATGGAGAAATAACAGTGAGCTCACAACGGATGAATATCAAAGCAGAGTGTTTTCCATGAGAGTCTAGTGCATATTTTTTTTGTTTGGCATATATTAAAAATTTGTGACCATTTATCAACTCTTGCCGATCGTGCATTTCTAAGATCTCGCTTTGCTTTCAAAGTTCTTCTTCATTCAACACACCCCGCTGTCAGATTTGCGAGGGAAAAGGTGATCCAAAATGTGTTTATGGTTATAAATTAGGCATACTTGTTTTTGTGTTTTCTCTCACTTTTCGTTCAGTGGTATTCTGAGCTCTCCTCGCCAACTCAGAACCTCTCGGCCTAATTTGTGCATATGTGGAAGTATGTATCTTTACATTCATTGATTTCTCTTGTGGAATTGTTTTGAATTAGTTTAATTAGTGGTTGTATATAAGTTTCAACCATTTCGCACCTATTGGATTGCGGAAGACAGTATGTTAAAGCCGTATGCATGCATGAATTCTCTTACAGCTAGCAATTGGAGGTTCATCTATCCAATTTCATCCATGTCCACGTCTTCCTTGTAGTTAAAATCCTTTAATCAAACTTACTCCCAGATATTGTGAACCTCTATGCATCACCAACAATTCTTTGTGGATTATAAAAATGACATGCATGTTTCAAGGTTATACTACTTTGCAAGTCGATTCCCATTGCATGAGCAGGCCTAGATACCTATTATCTAACAACTTGCGCTTTCCAATCTGTGTCCTATGCTCATGCCTTATTTTCCACATTTGGTCTAGTTACTTTCTCAACAGTACGCTTCACGAGGATGTCATTGACAACGAAGAGTGGGAGTTGGGAATGATCATTTGGAATGACAAATATATGTAGAGATTATTGTGTTGATAGATCAGATCACGGCTCAGCTTCAAAGGATCTCGTGACCATTGGAGTAGATCAAATAAATTCATTTCTATTCATTTACTAGTGGAGGATAATAAGACAATAGGGGGTGAATACAAGTTGTAGGAGTAAATCACCTTCAATACATACAAAATTGTGGATATCTCAATTGCAAAGGTGTGGTAATATGTAAGGTCTGGTATCAAGTTTTTTTTTCAGAGTCTTTAATAAGCATTCAATTTTTTATCAATAGATTTATAGTCTATAAAATTGTCAAAGTCATGTTGGAAGTATAGTCCTTTATCATAAAAAGGAAGAATTTATTATGTCATAGTCATTCAATAGTGTTAAGGAAATATTGTAAAAAGTTTTAAAAATAAAAGAAATTTGCCTTACGAACGCATTTTTGGTAGAATCTGACGTTCGGGTAAGGTATGTAATTTTTGAGCTTCATGATCACATCCGACTGAGGTAGCAGCATGTTCATGGAGGACGGAGGCAACGAAGAAAGGAGGTCAATCAACGACCTCTCACCGGCTACAAGCAACGGGGCCACATAATGAAGTTGTGGAATTTTTTCAGTTGTGTGTTTATTTTCCACTGTGTGAAAATAAGAATAGATGTCACATTCCTATTCAATTGTAATGTGTGAGAAATTCCTATATGTAACCTCCTAGAAGAAAACATTGTAGAGTATGTCTCTAAGTTTATTGTAACACTCATATATTTGGAAAGGGTTGGTGGTAGATCTAGAAAACCACAGATGTAAAAAGGTAGATAGACTTTTACTGATGTAACGGTCCTCTGACTGCCTTCCTTCTTTATAAAGATGATCCGCCAATGGAATGTCGAGTGCATTCTTGTCATAGAGTAAATGCGGGATGCGTTCCTTCACATAGTTGTGGTCATGTGTAGCAAGACAGTCAGCTAGTTGGAAGTTTACATGCCTTTCTTTGATCTAGATTAGGAGGCAAGCTCATGCAACACGTTACAGAAAAAAGGAGTTATATTGTACCATGTCAACATTAGGGGGGTGTATATTGGAAATTAATAATGTTAACAATAGGGGAGTGAATGTTACAAATATATTGTAATATTATTAATAATGAGTTTATATAACTGATATTAATAATATAGTTAGTGTGAGTGTGTTTTGATAAAAAAACTCACGTAGCTATTTTGGAGTGTGAGTGATCCTAGGGATAAGCTTGAGAGATTCATGGAGAGAGATATGAGGAAGACTAAGTGATAAGACTTGACTCCTATATTATAGGATCAAATATTTGTATAAGAAGCTATCTCTAGATTAATACAATATCCCAGATGAATTCAATTTGCATATTATAATATTTGGTACATGGTCATAGATACCTTGTAAAAGGCCAAGTTCACTACATAGAGGTAATATTTGATGATGACACTGATAATCAAGAACCCAATCCACAGATGGTAAGGGAAGAAAACGAATGTGAAAAGATTAAGGATGAGGGTACAAATGGGGGCACACTTGCATCTCTTTCATGAGAACCTAAATATCATCCATTAAGGGTCCACAAAGTGCTAGCTAGATAGTGGATTATGGTGCTCATTGAAAGTGGGGCTACCGAAAACTTCATTGATGAAGGTTTGGTGGTTAAGAGGTGACTAAAATTTGAGGAATTTGAAGGTTTTAATGTTGGTGTTGATGATGGTTTCACCATCCCTTGCACCAAAATAATTTGACAACTCAACATCACTTTGAGATTTTGAAGGTATATGATGATTTTTACGTTGTGGGATTAGGAGAGACTAATAGGGTGTTGGGTGTACAATGGTTTGGTGTGTGTGACATGCCTAGTCATCATCCACATCACCTGGTGAGTCATCTCACCTTGCGAGAGTCATAGGTCTTAGGAAGTCAAATGACAAGTGTCAGATTCTGTCATAGAATCTGTCATTGTCATTTGCGTCAGTGCGTCATAGGAGTTACATTCCTTATTTGGAATTGTAACTCCTCCTTTAGTGGCATCATATGCGTCAGTCACGTCATATGCATCAGTGGCATCATTGATATTCTTTCCTTGTTTAGGCATGGGGGTTACACAACACCCCTATTTGTACTTCCTTTTTTCGATCTATGAGCATGAGCAGACCTGTTTTCTTATTTGCATATTCTTTCCATTGTTCGAATCTTGCTTATTGCGTTGGAGCTTGACGTTACCATCGGAGTGTAACTTCATTGTGGTGCATTGTTTTCGACATCGGTTCTCGAATCCCTCTTTCATGGTATCAGAGCTGGTTTCGGTAAAACGTGCACTCTTCATTTATCAGTTGCTTATTACTTCTGGTTTCTTCTTATTTCCTCGTGCAAGTTTTTTTTATTATTATTTTGGAATTGTATTGCTCACCTCGTATTGAGGTTTCAGCAGTTGCAAGTTTGAGGTATTTGGTTGGTTTGCTTTATCATGTTGTTGAGTTCGTGATTGCTTCTATTCTCGTGAGCTCAGTTTTTTCTTTGGCATGGACCTATGGTTCATTGTTGTTCTAGGTTACTTTGCATTTGGACATTTTCTACAGTTTGGTTGTTTGTTATTCATGTTTATTTGGTTTGTTGGCTTACTGTTTCACTTGCTTTTTTTGTTTTTTGGACCTTCATGCATTGGTTTCAACTCAATTTGTCTACATTGCTTGGGTTGGATTTTGCATTGGTTTTGGTTTGCTTGAATGTAGCTTGTCTCACATCCACAGGCTCATTTTTTTGGTTTTCATGCTTGAACTCATTCTTGGCTTGGCTACACTTTTTTGTTTGAACATTTGCAGTTACCTCTGCATTGGCTTCATTTATTACTTGGTCTGACTTGTTTTGGGTCTCTCTTTGTTTTGTTTTTCACTTTTTTTTGAAAGATGACTCATTTTTCTTGTTTGGTTTTTTCATTGTTGCTATGTTCTTGTGCTTGGAAGTTTTGCTCATTCATGTTGAACCTTGGTTTTTGCCCTGGTTCTTTGTTCTTGCTTTCTCTCCACTGCATGCAACTTTGGCCTATTTGGGGATGCTCTTGGTTGGTGTTCTTCGACTGATCTCTACTTCTGTTGTCCTTGCCATTTTTGTTGTTTGCTTTTCATCCTCTTGGCTCCTAATGTTCTTACCATCCCTTTGCTTGTCATTCTCCCATGTTTTTGCACTTTTCTCTCTGTCTTCCTGCTCTCATGTGGCTCTGTGGTCCTACATTTCTCTGTGGTTCAGCTCTTGTACTTTTCTTCACTGTGCTCCTTGCTACTCTGCTGTTGACATCTCTCAGGCTTACATGGCTGCTCATCTGCATGGTAACAGTTACAACTACTCATCAACTCTGGCATTGCTGTGCACTAGTTCTTCAGGTTTGACACCCATCTACAGAACACCTTGGCACGTGGTTTCACTCCACACCACTCAACGTTCACCTGCCACTTTGACTCAAACTTTGCAACAACTCTCAACTCGGTCAACACTCATGGTCAACTCTCAATCAAGCTCAAACTGGGCCCCTTTTTTTTTAGAATTGATTGATATTGGTAAATCAATCTCACCTTTTAAATATTTTAAGGTGTAAAACATTTATTTAATTGGCATTGTAATTTCTTTTTTTGGGTATTTTTTTGCTTGTTTTATTATCCTTCCTTCGAGTGTCGAAGACGGAGGGTGAGGTCCGGGGTTGGCAGGAGGCTAATCCCCCCTCAATTAAAAACATACCCTATCTAAAATTTTGTTCCATTTCCAACGAGCATACATACGACACACTTTGCATGCATTTAGGGCACCTTTTTAATCCATTTGTAGGCTTATTAACATTTTTCCATCAGTTGCGGGAATTGTTTTTTGCTATAACTTTTGACTCGTTGCTCGGTTTTGAGCACTTCTTTAGTCAAAGTTGCATGTTTTTTCACACTCTAGATGATGGGATTATCAGTTTTGTAAATGCACTATTTTATAAAGTGCCACATTCTGGGGGGTGTCTTTGTATTGCTTAATTCAGCTCATTTCGAATCATCTTGAGCTTTGTTCTATCCCTTTTATTGCTTGTGGACTTGTGAGCACATCCGCCACAGTCTTACAGCAAAGGGATTCTTTCATGTGACGTGAGACACTATTTCTCACAAGGCCTTTCTCTTCCCCTTCTTGTTTTCACTCATTCTTGTGCTTGCTTACGGTGTCGAACTGTTGCGCCCAACAAACCTTGATTGTTGTCTCCACTCTTGCACGTTATTACGTTGATTGCAAGGTGAGTGACAGACTGGTTCTCGGCACACAGTCACATCTGATTGTAATCAACACACTAAACTATAAAGTGCCAAACTCGGGGGGGTGTGATATTGTTCTGGGGTGGTTGTTTCCTTTCTCTCTCCTTCCTTCTTCCTTCTTTGGTTCTATCTCTTCATTATGGATATCTCTAAAGTACCGGTGCTCACACCTTTTAATTTCTTTGAATGGAAATCTAAAATTATATTGGTTTTGTGAAGTAAAGGGTTATACCATGTCACCATGGGGTTAGAGACCAAACCTAATGATGAACTCAAAAAATCTAAGTGGTTCAACCATTGTGATGAAGCCTTAGGTCTTCTTTGTATGTCTGTCTCTCCCGACTTGCTCTTCCACATCGAAACTTCCTCGACACCTGATGCAGCATGGAAAATGCTCGACGATATGTTTGGGAAGCAAGATGACATGAGAGCGCATGAGTTGGAGAATGAACTACTAGGGTTAAATCCTAGTGACTTTGAAAACCTGCAGGCCTTCTTCTCAAAGTTTGTCCACACTAGACTGCTTCTAAAGGAATGTAAAGTGGAAAAGAAAGACTCTCAATTGATCTTGTCGATTCTTTCTAAGTTAGGTCCTGAATACTCTGTCTTCATTTCAACTTTCCACGCCACGAAAGCCACCTTGGGTAGTGCTTGGAAAATGCCCTCCTTTGACAGTTTTTCATCCCAACTCATTCGAGAACAGGACAAACTCATTCAAATGGGGACTCTAAAATCCAAGTCACATGCCCTTGTGGCGAATAAGGGCAAGAAAAATGAAAAGAAGAAAGAAACAAAGGACCAACCTAAGAAAGAAACCAAGACCAACCAACCCCCAGCTAAGCCCAACACTAACACTTCGACTTCTGAGCCTAAAGCGAAGAAGGAAAAGTTTAAATGCTCCTATTGTAAGAATTCTGGCCATGATGAGCATCATTGTTTTTGGAAACAAATTGATCACTTAACTCATTTGCTTGAGAAGAATAAAATAAGTGTTCCTGAATCCGTTAAACAAAATGCTCAGAAGGGCGAGTCTTCTAAAGCAAAGGAGTCTAAAAATGAAAAGAAGAAAGGTAAGGCCCTCGTAGCTAGATCAGCTCCATCATCAACTTGGATTATTGATTCCGGTGCCTCGCACCACATGGCTTCTTCAGAGGTTGAATTCTCTAGCATTGAACCATGTGGCATGTCCCAAATCACGTTGGGTGATGACACTCATGTGTCAGTTTCCGGTAGTGGATCGGTAGAGATAGAAGGTGGAACATTTAACCAAGTGTTGAGTGTTCCCAATCTCTCTACCAATCTCCTATCGGTTTACCAAATCACCCACCTTGGTGAAGGAATGCGAGTGGAATTTGGTCCTAACTTGGTGATCATTTGTGAGCTTAACTCTAACTGCACTGTGGCTGAGGGAAAGGTGGATCACCATTCACGGTTGTATACCTTTTCCCACTTCTCTTCTGATTTGACACCCAATGCCTTGCTCACTCATGCAAATGAGGTTAGCAAGCTATGGCATGAGCATTTTGGGCATCTAAATTATCGTTACCTTGAACAATTGAGCCAAAATGAAATGGTCAATGGGTTACCCCGAGTTAAGTTTTCTAAAGGTCTTTGTGAGGGTTGCACCCTCGGAAAGCACCCTGAAAAAAAATTTGATAAGGGAAAATCCTGGAGAGCTACTCGTCCCTTGGATCTTGTTCATAGTGATGTTTCTGGCCCCTTTCCATCTCCTTCTTTCACTAGAGCTCTATATATACTAACCTTCATTGATGACTTTTCACGTTATACTTGGGTATATATTTTCTTAATCTTAAGTCTGAAGTCTTTGAGCATTTTCAAAACTTTAAGGCTCTTGCTGAGAAACAAGCGGAACGGTCTATCAAGGTTCTTCAAACCGACAATGGAGGTGAGTATGTGAGCAATAGGTTTGAGGATTTCTACACTTCTGAGGGGATTGCTTTGCAGCGTACAGTTGCTTACAGCCCTTCCCAAAATGGAGTTGCAGAAAGAAAGAACCAAACTCTAAAGGAGATGGCTACTTGTATGGTTCACTCGAAGTCCCTTCCTCCACAGTATTGGGCTGAAGCAGTGAATTGTGCTTGTTACATTCAGAATCATGTTCCACACAAGGTAGTAAGAGGGATGACACCCTTTGAAGCCTGGTTTGGACACAAGCCTGATGTTGAGCACTTTCGAGTCTTCAGATCCAAGGCTATGGCTCAGATACCCAAGAAGAAATGTAAGGCATTAGATCTATAATCCAAACCTTACATATTTGTCAGGTATCCTGATGGCATGAAGGGATATCAATTGTTGAACCCTACTAACCCATGAGCTCTATATTGAGCGGAGTGTGAAGTTTGATGAGTCATCCTTGACTTTTACTTCCACTTAGGTTCTTTTTCCCACTGATTCAGATTCTGGCTCATCAGATGATGTTGTTTTTGAGTGAGTTCCTCCTCTCCCTGCTCCTCCCGATCCTCAAACTTCTGAGTCTTCTGATTCTGACAGTAGTGATGATGAGGACTATGTCCCTTCTCACTCGAGTGAAGAATCTTCTGACTCTGAGCTTGAACCTTCGGGACCTCTTTGGGCCAGGAAAACTTTACAGAGTGCTGGAGATTTAGTTGGAGATCCTTCAGATGAGAGACGTACTCACTCAAGTTTCATTGGACCCCACTCCTTCTTCACCTCTGCTTCTGATCCACCATCTTTCCAGGAAGCTTCTGGGATTCCTGAGTGGGATTCTGCTATGGATGAGGAGTATTCCTCACTCATAAAGAATGACACTTGGGATCTTACCCCTCTTCCGAAAGGAAGAAAATTCATTCGGTGTAGGTGGATATATCAAACAAAGTATGGAGCCAATGGAGAAGTCGAGAAGTATAAAGCATGACTTGTAGCTAAGGGTTTCTCCCAGGTAGCTGGGGTTGATTACTCAGAAACCTTTTCTCTGGTTGTGAAGATGACTTCCATTCGACTGACCCTTGCCATCGCTGCCACTAACAGATGGGAAGTCCACCAGATGGACGTTAAGAGTGCCTTCCTTCATGGGGACCTAGAGGAAGAGATCTATATGGAACAACCTCTGGGTTATGTCCATGATCCATCCCTCATTTGCAAGTTAAAGAAGTCTCTCTACGGCCTTAAACAAGCCCCTCGGGCTTGGTATGCCAAGATGAAATCCTTTTTACTTGCATCAGGATTCACTCGGTGTCACTCTGACCCAAATGTGTATATTCTGTGGCAGGATGACTCCATGCTTATTCTTGTTCTCTATGTTGATGACTTGTTGATCACGGGTAGCTCTTCCTCTATCATTGATTCTGTGAAGATCTCCTTGGCCAACAAGTTCTCCATGTCTGACTTAGGATTGCTTCATTACTTTATTGGGATCTAGATTTCACAATCTGACTCAGGAATTATGATCTCGCAGCCTAAGTACTCTCTTGATTTGCTTGCTCAGTTTCACATGTCTGATTGTAAGTCCTCACCTACTCCTTTTCTTTCTGGGGTCAAGTTGGTTTCTGATTGCTCTTCCCCCTTGGTTGACGGTACCCTTTATCGGTAGTTGGTGGGGAGCTTGATCTACCTTACTCACACTCAGCCAGATCTTTCGTATGTTGTCGGGATCATGTCCAGATTTATGCAGGAGCCTCATGAGCTGCATTTAAAAGCAGCAAAGTGGATCCTTCACTATGTTCATGGCACTCACACAGATGGTATTCATTACTTAGGAGGGACTGAGATTGACTTGGTTGGATTTACAGACTCAGATTGGGCCGGTGATCTAGATCATCAGAAGTCTACCTCAGGCTACAGTTTCACTCTTGGTTCAGGTCCTGTCAGTTGGTCCAGCAAGAAGCAGAACACCATTGCCATATCATCGACAGAAGTAGAGTACAGAGGAGTAGTTAACACTGCCACAGAAGTTGTTTGGTTACAGGGTATCTTGACAGAGTTTGGCATCCACTTTCGGTGGCCTACCATTATCTACTGTGACAACATGAGCACTATCTCGATTTGTAGAAATCCAGTTCAGCATCAGTGGATGAAGGACATTGAGATTCACATGCACTTCATATGGGAGCTGATACATGAAAACATCATCGACATACAGTATGTTCAGACAGCTGATCAGGTTGCAGACATATTCACCAAGCCCTTCACTGAGGTGAAATTTCTTCACTTGCGGTCTCTTCTTGGGGTGAGGTCTGCTGCAGCCACCCATCTTCTTCGGGCTATATAGTCCTCCTTCTTCTCCTCTTCTTCTTTCCAGAAAGATGTTGTTTGTATATGGGCACCTTATCAGGCCTTTAGTTGTCGGGCCCCATTGACACATCTTTCTTAGTTGTCTAGGGGAGTCTTCTTTTCTGTTCTGGCTTACCATGACCTCTTCCTCAGCTTCGATGAAGGGGGGGTGTTGGTGTGTGTGACATGCCTAGTCATCATCCACATCACCTGGTGAGTCATCTCACCTTGCGAGAGTCATAGGTCTTAGGAAGTCAAATGACAAGTGTCAGATTCTATCATAGAATCTATCATTGTCATTTGCGTCAGTGCGTCATAGGAGTTACATTCCTTATTTGGAATTGTAACTCCTCCTTTAGTGGCATCATATGCGTCAGTCACGTCATATGCATCAGTGGCATCATTGATATTCTTTCCTTGTTTAGGCATGGGGGTTACACAACACCCCTATTTGTACTTCCTTTTTTTGATCTATGAGCATGAGCAGACCTATTTTTCTTATTTGCATATTCTTTCCATACTTCGTTGTGGTGCATTGTTTTCGAGAGTTCTTGGTCATGCCTTTTGGCTTGACAAATGCACCGACCACTTTCTAGTCATGCATGAAATCATGTATTCTTAGGAGCACTTGAGAAAGTTTGTTTTGGTTTTCTTTGATGATATTCTGATTTATAGCAAGACTTGGGAAGATCATCTAAGGCATTTGGACACAGTTCTGGGTATATTAGAGCAACAAACTCTCTTTGCAAAAGAGTTCCAAATGTGAATTTGGGATGACATAAATTTTGTACTTGGGCCACATCATTAGTGCTCAAGGAGTTCAGGTGGATCAACAAAAGATCCAAGCAGTCTTGGATTGGCCTCCTCCTACCACACTGACACAATTGAGAGGATTCCTTGGCCTTTGTAGCTATTATAGGAGATTCGTTAAGGGATTTTCACAGCTTGCAACACCCTTGACAAATAAATATGACCAAGAAAGGAGCTTTTGCATGGACAAAATCAACACGAGAAGCTTTTGATAAGTTCAAGGAGGTAATGAGTTCATGTGCTTGTGTTAGCTGTTCTAGATTTTTCACTTCCATTTGTGTTAGAATGTGATGCATCAGGAGAAGGGATTGGGGCAGTTTTGATGCAGAAAGGGCATCCCATAGCTTTTGAGAGTCGAAAGCTCAGAGAGTCAGAAAAAGGATTCTCAATCTATGACAAGGAGATGTTGGCCATAATGCATGCCTTGGCCAAATTCAAGCAATATCTAGTTTGTGGCAGATTTGTGGTTAAGAATGACCACAACAACTTGAAATTATTCCTTGGCCAAAGAGATCGAAATGATAGACAGCAGAAATGGGTGAGTAAACTTCAAGCTTATGATTTTGACATAGAGTATGTTAAGGGAAAAAACAATGTTGTAGTTGATGCCCTATCCAGAAAACCAACTTTATGCTCTATGTCTGAAATCTTTCTTGATTGGAAGGTTACTATAATAGCAGAGTATGCAAAGAATTTGTTTGCTACTGATGTCCTTGAGGGAAAAATATAGGATGACAAGGTATAAGGTAGCAAATGATCTCATCCTTTACAAGGATAGGATTTATCTCATTCTAGAATCAAAGGTAAAAGTCTTGAGGGCAGTGCATGATACACCATTGGCTGGTCACCCAGGGTACTTCAAGACTTACAAGCAAATCAAGAGAGATTTTCTTGGAGAGGACTCAAGGGAGATGTCCTCAAATACATCAGAGAGTGTATTACTACTATAAAACAAAACAAAGCAAGTATTCCCGACAGGTTTATTGCAGCCCTTACCGATTCCCAATCAAAAATGGGAGAGCATCTCTATGGATTTCATCACCAGTCTCCCAAAAGTTCAAGGTAAGGATTGTATATATGTTGTAGTTGACAGACTCACTAAATATGCTCATTTCTTTGCGTATCATTTGAGATCAAGGCACCACAAGTGGCTGATTTATTTTTCAGAGAAGTATTCAGGCTTCATGGGTTGCCTAAAAACATAGTGAGTGACAGAGATAGCAGGTTCCTTAGTTTATTTTGGCAGGAGCTCTTTCATTTGACAGGAACCGAGTTGACTCTTGGTACTAGTTACCACCCTCAAATAGATGGGCAAACAAAGATTGTGAATAAGTGGATTGAGGGATATTTGAGGAATTATGTAGTAGGACAGCAAACAACATGGATCAAATGGCTCTACCTGGGGGAGCATTGCTACAATACATCACATCACATGTCCATTGGTATGACTCCATTCAGGGCCTTGTATGGTTATGACACTCTTACTTTTGTGGATTTGATCATCACAGACAGTAGAGTGCCAGGGGCAAGAGACTTGGTCAAACAAAGTCAAGAAATTTTGGAGTCACTCAAGGAAAATCTCCAACGAGCACAAAATCAGCAGAAGATGTATGCAGATCAACATCGTATTGAGAGGACTTTCGAGGTTGGAGACATGGTTTTCTTGAGGTTACAACCTTACTGACAATCTTCTCTCAAGAGGAGTGGAGCTGAGAAGCTTAAGCCTCTCTTCTACGGACCTTACAGGATCAGGCGGAGGATTGGGGAGGTTGCTTATGAGCTTGAGTTGCCAGAACACAACAAGATTCACAATGTATTTCATGTTTCCTGCCTCAAAAGGGCACTTGGGCAGCACATCACTCCTTCAACAGAGTTGCCTCCTCTGGATGATGAAGGTAAATTGATCTTGGTTCCAGAAGCCATCATTGACATCAGAGAGAAGAAATTGAGAAACAAGAGCATAACAAAATATCTGGTGCATTGGGAAAATCTCCTAGCGGAAGATGCTACATGGGAAGGTGTAGAGATCCTTGAGCATCCCAATCTGCAATTGCTTGAGGGCAAGCAATTTTGGGAAGGGCGGACTATCATGTCCCCTTTTCAAAATTAAAATAATCGGGAGACTTGTAGCCTATTCCTTATTTCCCGTAGGCTAAGGGATAAAGTTAGGGAAATAATTTAATAATAATATTTTAAGTTGTCCTAGTAACTTTATTTTTATAACATTGTAAAAGGGCGACTTATGTATTATTATTATAAAGGGGCCTAATGTAATGTTTTATTAAAAGTGTTTCTAGACACTTTTGGAGGGAATTTTAGGCGGAAAAAGGAAATTCAAATTAAAAGGGTGATTATAAAAGGAAGAGTTGGGAGGAAGAAGACATTCCATTTTATTGTTATCAAACCCTATTTTGAGAGCTTGAGCATTCTATGTTCAATTTCTTCTCCCAGGACGAAAACCCTAGGAGTGCAGAGATTCAAAGGACAAAAACCCTCTTCTCCTTTGAGGTGATTCCATCCAGGGATCACATTTGAGTTGAAAGATTGAAGTTTATTTCCAGTTCCAGTTGGTTAAGAAGGATTTTTAGAGATTCTCAGTTTGCTGCTGTTAGTGTTGCTACAAGTATTATTGTAATGCTGCTACATACTACAATACCATCACAACTGCATATTTCGTGAGTTGGGTTTGTTGTTTATTTTGGGAGTTTGAATAATAAATGAACCACATATTACCATTATACATCTTTGAATATTTCGTGAGTTGGGTTTGCCGTTTATTTTGGTAGTTTGAATAAGAACCAAAGATTGCTGGTACATCTTTGAATATTATATGCAAAAGGGGTTTGTGGAACCATTGCTACCCATTTGATATAAAAGATTTAATATGAATATTTAATGTTGTTGTCCAACATTCAGTAAATGACAGTTTGGCTTATGTTCAATGCTATGTGTAAGGGTTTCATAGTTTTCAATTTGTTATTTGTCATTACCCATAACTATCCCAAGTTATTAGATCCTACTTCTAAGGAGGTTGTTCTACTATCTCTATGGATATATAATAGCCTTTGTCATGTTCTCGTGAGATATGCTAAATAGAAGATTATTCTGTGTTTAATTTATTGCTATACTATTAAGCTATGCAAAGGGATGAGGTTGTTGGGTGTGGATTGTTGCTTTCCCTTTCTACTGTAAATGATCTGAAACTTGGAGAGGGATTGGGTGCTACGGACAATAGTCATGTCCCAGAGGAGCAGTGGAGGAGGATGCATGTTAGGGTTTTTGGGTCATCTATGCCATGTTTTCCTAGGATTCAAAAGGAGAGTGGAAGCATGGCTCTTCATGTTTGGGACAGACCTTGACAAGGTGTCCATGTCCATCACAAATCCTACATTGGAAGGGGATTTTTGATAATCCAAAGGTTGTTCCCATTCAATCACTTCCAAATCAAGGATGTTACGATCAAATAGAGGCCAACAAAGATCTAGGTTAATGCAAATCTGAGCGTAGTTAAGAACTCCATGCCTCTTGGTGATCTCGGAGCCTGTGATATATTCTCTTAATGCAACACCGACTTTACGCAAACTAGATTCATGCCAGTATTCATTAGTTAACAAGGATAACTAAACCCATATGGGGACCATACTACTGAGATCTTTAGTAGGATTGAAAGTTGGGGACTAGTGTTTCATAAAGATCCCAGATTTGTTGTAGAACCATGGTTTGCCTTGAAAAGATCGATCATGCTCCTATGATGTGTTGAAGATGGCCATGAAGTAGCCCCTGGTCATCAATAAGATGTTCACTAATCCTGAAGCTTTTCAGTTTTCTTGAACCCATTTCTTAAGAGTTTTGGGTCCAGGGACAGCCCCCATAAATCTGCATATAAAGCCTTTTTACTTGAAGTGCTAGAGATGGTTTTCCTTCTCACCTAGTGAAAACGAGACCTTTGGGGGCATTTCCCTTTTGAGATAACAGCGGTTTGTTTTTTAAATTTTTACACGGAAGGCGGGTTGTTTGATAAATCTTTGGGCATGGTATTGCATAAACTGCTGCAGATCTTCCTTTTCTTTGATATGGTTGTCAACGGAAACTGCAAATTTAAAGGTAGGAACAGCCATGGAAGGTAGATTTGAGGCCATAGCCTCCTTCATAAGTGAAATGAGAAGAGATCAAATCAGCAGCAAGATGCGGAGAGCAATAGTGGAGAGGTTAATGGAAAGGGTGAAGTGTTGAAGTTGCAAGTTCATGGGAAGTAGTTGCAAACCGGGGTAGCCTATGTTAAATCAAAATCTTATTTAAAGAAACCCAAAAGTATACCATCAGCACCTCGTAAAACATGGACATATTTATCACCTGTACACAAGCTATATGTGAGTCTAGCATTATTTTTGATAACACAGACATGCCACCTTATCAACGACATCAATGTTGTCACCCTCATTACCTGTCCTGTGCCAAATCCATTGCAAACTTTGTAATTGTTACAACCGAAGTGGAAGTACAATCCCTTTGGTACTCCAAGAACTCTTTTTGGAAACACAACAAGGTATTCAAAACTATCATCAAATTTCTGTTGTAGCGCACTATAGAATATATCATTGAACTAGTTCCTAATTTTGCACTTCCAAATTTACCCCTAAGCAAAAAATAATAGATAGGCAATGTAAAGATCAGGGGGGTAATCATTAATTGTTGGGAAAATTCTTTATCAAACCTAAGAGATCAACTTGTGAATCAATCATTATACAACAGATATGAAAGATACACGCAAGTGGACTGATAAAATAATCTACTAGTTACAGTCTACAAGTTGGGAATAGTCTTTCTTCCATTTGAATCAATATAAAATATTCTTATGAAAGAGATTAAATCCTTTGTTGCTTGAGAAAATCAAAATTAAAACCTAAAATGATGTAATATAGCTTCCATCTACATCTTGTTGCACATTTTCTGCCATGATATGAAATCTTATTTATGCACTTTGAAGAGAAAACACAATAAAAGGTTAGAACTTTGTGTGACTCCTTGAGAAAGAAAATTATTTTAATGTCTGTGACTATGACTAAAATCCAAAGAAAATAAGAAGCAATCCATGAGTTACTCACCACTTCTTGGAAATGATAAGAAAGTAGTAAAACGAAATCTCAAAATGGAATCGATAATGGCGTTCTCTCCATGTGAAATTACCTACCTCCGCAACATAGTTGAAATGATGCTAGTCAGTGGTATACTACAGCCAAAATCATGTTTCACAATCACCTTCCATAAGAGTTTCCTTTCCATGATAAATTGTACGATTTTACAGTAATGTCAACCAATCGCCAAACCCTTTTTTAAATCCAATTTCATTGGGATCTGGACTTTATCATTTCCAAGTCCAAGAGCAAGAATTTCAGGGATTGTTTACTTCAAATGTTTTATGATAGAAATTTATGTCAACAGAATCAACGTTTTCCAGATACCAATGCAAGATATTTTATGTATCACTCCAATGGATCTACAAATATAAAAACCTGGCTAGATGATACCCTAACCTTTTGCGTTGAGAGATTTTTGCTATGAATTCTTACGCAAGTGTATTCATTTTTCATCAAGTAGTTCAAGTGAGTTTGTTAGAATTGGAAGACATAGTTTAGGAGGTTGGGGTTCGACTTTATGCACGTATTATGTATTCATTTTATTTGGGTGTACGTTGTGTGTTAGAAATAGATCAAGCAAGTATTAGAACATTTTATTTGGGTGTACGGTATTCATTTTATTTGCAAGTAGATCATACGGAAGAACCCACATTTCTGGAGATAAAGACACCTTTCTTTACTAATTATTACCCAAATGAATCTCCAATTCGGTCATAATAAATTTCTGCACTCTCAGAAGTTCTAACAACCACTTATACAGATTTCTCTATTGTTTGTATGCACTCTACAAGGGAGGAGTTTTGTGACATAGCCGACATCAATGCCTCATGAGTTTTGCTATTGTTCTTCAAAAGTGAAGTAGCAAACAGCACCTGGAATAATTCATGGGAAAATTAGCAGTGAAATGCTTGTTTGACTAAAAATAATACTTGCTTGAATTGACTCAGCTTCTTATGAATACAAAGACTTAACACCAACTTAATGTTCTAATCGCATTGAAAATTTCCAGATGGTTGAATTTATTCAGCCTTGTGATTATAGGACTTACTAAAGTTCCAATCATGTTGAAATTTCCAAAAACATCAATTAGTCTATGGATCTTGTATGTATTTGCTTTAGCTAAGCATACCGCATTGGAATAATTCAACACTGACACAATACTTACTGCCCATCGAGTAAGATTCTGTTGTTGTTCTTTACTAAGTGGTGGTTTGCTTCTGTTTATGAGCCTCTGTGATTGAGGAACTGTTAGTAACATGATCAAGCTATTCAATAAATGTTGAAAAGAAACATAACAGCTGGCATTTACAAATTTTTGAAATCTAGAGTGAGAATAGTGTCTATACCTGAAGAGAGAAAAGATCGGCAGATTGACCAACAACTTTATCGTATCTTAGGCCCTCAGCTGCTAATCCTGCCATAGATACTACAGCCAATCTGAAAGTTGTAATAAGTTTAGTCATATTTAAGCAAAGATACTTTACTATATGTGTTTGCAAAAAGAAAACGGAAGAGAAGTTCAAGAAAATTCACTACAACTAAAATTCCTAACCATTCATTTAGTCTCCATTGTAAGTGTATCCTTTTTCACACTTTAGCCTCACAAAAAGTAACATTTTGACTCCTTTCGCTGTAAGGAAACCTCTCCATTACACCCTATATTACATTCTCATGCACTCCATGAATATTAGTTAACAAGAGAAGGGAATCAATCCTTACATTCTTTGAGTTTTCTATGTTATGAAGGAGCAGAAAAAGAGAATATTATACAGAATAAACTAACTGAAGGAAAGAGTGGTGATTAAGGCCCCAGTCCCCATAGCTTGGTCTCATCCATTGTAAGAGTTGTGATTTGTATTGTTTTTGCTTGTGTCAATATGAAAACTTGTTGGAATTTTCACTGTTAACCATTACAGAGGACCAACTATATTGACACAAGAAAAAACTCTTCGCGCAGCAAGACATTCCTGAGATATAGTCACTAGATAGATGATGTAATTGAATTCTTGTGCAAAGTAATGATTGTCCATTTTGAGTTTTTGTAAAGAAGTGAGTTGTGAAAGTTAAAAAACAACAAAAAACTTATGTTTGTGCTAATTTTACAATGAGAGACATCATGAAGCATATAATCTGTTGAAATTTCTTCATGGGAACCCTCCAACCCAAAGCTCAAGAAGATTATTTTGATATGCAGTTCCCTGCATATGAACAGAAGCTACATGCACTAACACACACAAGGGATTTTCTGCATCAGTAAAAAGAGGCTCTTTGGTAAAGCTATAGGAGACGGCCCTTGGTGGTCTAATGTGCTTGCATTAATAAGATTGCACAAATTTATCCAATCCATGGTAAATCTTCAGGCAGTAAAATCAACTCATATTTCACTTTTAGGGTGTTTTTGGGCTCTCTTGTAATAGAAGATAATATAGCGAAGCTCAAATCAGATAGTATTCGGACACGTCTGACATTATACGGATTGAGCCAGATCTGGTACAGATCTCGGCTGAACTTGGTCATATCTATGCATTTTTAAAAATAAGAACTGCAATGGAGAAGGTAGTTGGCAAGTGCATTAAGTGTGCTCACCAATCACCACGTTCTAGGTCACGCACAAGGTAAGCTGAATTAATGGAGGAGTTTAAACTAGACTGCACTGGAAATGCCCTAAGGCCCCCCCGTACCAGCCTGGAAACGTACCAGGTACTATGTACGGGGTTAAAAGTACAACTCAATGGGTACGCTCAAAAACATACCCACAGGGGACAGGGTACGGTCTGGGTACGGTATTAAAACGTACCCATACTTGTACCTTGTCCCCTGTGGGTACGTTTCCAAGCATACCCGTCAAAAAAAATGCTCAGAACTCAAAGACTGTATTCTTTCCATGTTTTATGGCAATCTCTGCTCCTGATTTTCATGGATTTCTTGGTGGAAAAATCACAAGGAGAAATTTTTTTGCCATTTTTGGAAAGGGTCCAGGAAGATGTAGCAGCATTATAGTAATCTTGCATGTGCTACATAACTTTCATCGCTGTGAAGCTTCAAACCTTTACAAGTGTTGTTTTAAGCGGTCTAAAAGTGTATATTTTCTTGAGGCTCTACGCAGTTGAGTGGCAATATTTTTCTTATTTGTCATAAAATCTTCTATATCTTATAAATGTCAAAAAGATTTTTTCAGACCAGAGCATACTTCTTGTTTTATCTTACTGAAAGAATCATGAGCTTTGTTATCAGCCTGTAGTTTTGATTAAGTACCATATAAAAATACTGGATAGCTTACTCCAAAACTCGGTATAGTATTCTCCCGTGCTCGGACTTTAAAGTCGTCCCACCTGCTAGCTTGGATCCATATTATGTTATCCTTACTTAGTTATGATGTTTGAACATTATGAATCAATACAAACTCAAGTCTCAATTCTCAAAGTATTGGAAATTTGTTTTGAATCTTATCATGTTCTATGAATGATTTTAAGTTGTATGACTCTATGAATATTAAATTTCAATAAGTATGCAATGTATGAGAATTAAATTTCAATAAGTATGCAAATGCTTCTTTAAATTTATAATTTATATACATATATATATATATATATATAAAGTACCCAAAAGCGTACCGTACCCGAGATTTTTAAAAATTTGTCGTTTCAGCATATCGAACCCGTACCCGTACCAAAACAATCTAGGTTATATGCAATGCTTGGAATACATGACATTATTTGAATTGATACATTTAGGGTTTATCCACCCTAGTTAGAATATTTTTTGTGAGCGCTTAGCTTGTATTCTTTTTGTCTCTTTTATGGTTGGACCTTTTTGGCTCCCACACGTTATCGTTATTGATTGTACTATCAGGTCCCATTGACCAATTTTGGTCATTCATGGTCATCAGTATGAGTTATTTCATTCTTCTTTGTTTCTATCTTCCATAACAACAGATGTTTTGAAAAGATTGCAATCATAATTATTCGCCATATGAAATACCACTAGTTATACACCAGAGCAAACCTCCAACAATTAATAAGAAAGCTCCAAACATGTTAAAACAATCAATAAGAACAGAATCACATGTGTTGAGTTGAGGAATTACAAAAACTGCACTTCAAAAGCTGATGTAAAATTTTAATCCTAAAAAATGGTGATTTATGCACATCAAATCCTAGGAAACTAAACACATGCCACACGGGACATAGTTGTTCTTAAGAAAAAAAAATTGCATACAACAGGGTTCTGCAATCAGATTACATTATGTCAACATTAAAAGGGAATTTATTTGTGTATGTGCTTTAATTGTTACTCCGGTGTATGTATCATGTGCAGATCAAAATTAATTTTCAATCACCGATGTATTCAATATCAACATTCCAAATGCCATAAAGAACTTAAAATTAAAATTAATGTATATATTTTGGAGCATACAGACATTTGCAGCTTGCTGTTGCATTTTTGATGTTTCATCTCCAGCATTTTTCAAGGAACTGGATAAGGAAGACGCAGCTCTCTGAAGACTTCCATAGCTGGTACTTGCTACACTGCGAGAGTGTTCATTCTGGATCTTCTCTTTTTGAGCAGATTCTGCAATTAAATTCCAGTCTTGAACAACTTTTAAACCATAAGATATAAAAATATTTATAGTTAACTTTAAAGGATCAATATTAGGAATTTGGGTAGGAAATAGCAGAAAGAGTAATTACAAAGGTAGAATTAATTCAATGGAATTCAAAAGGAATCTCAAAAATTCTGATAGTAAACTAACTAGTGAAGTTGATCAGTCATCAACAATCCAACTCTGACATAGTGAAAACAGTAGTCCTAATTTACTTAAGGCTACTTAGATGAAAACAAACTAAGATTGTACACATCCTATAATGCCTTCACACTGTGTAATGTCCCCAATGGACATATTTCTACCCCCAAATGGAATAACCGCGAATCCAAACCAAAAGAGCAAGTTGTAGAAGATATATGAAAATTATAAAATCAGATCTAAATTATTACTGAAAAGTGCGACTTGCTCTAGGAGTGAGAACCCACAAAATATGAAGTAAAACAACTCAATTCTTATCCCAAACAGATCAGCAATTTTTATAAAGATAAAAAACATGAGAAAATACTAAAAAACATGAGAAAATACCATATTTTGGATCAATAATAGGCTGGAATTATTTTATAAAATCTGCAGATGAAAATCCTCAGACACGGCTGAATTATACAATTTTCTTGGCCCAAAAATTATGCAAAGTGGCTGATCTATTCTCCAAAAATCTGATTTATGAACAGCAAATTAGATCTTATCAAAATCCACTCCAGATCACTCCGAACATATCACAATATGGGTGTCCACAAATGACCAAAAGTAGGTCAATGGGACTCGAGAAGGTAGACACCCAATTACAATAGATAAGTGCTAGGGTAAAAGGACCCTAGCTCAAATCGGAAGAACAAAAACACTGCAAATCAGCCTTCAATACCCATTGGAAAATCACAACCCATAGATCTTGAATATCAATGAGAACCCCTGAACAAAAGTCAGAGCTCCCTCTGTGTTGGTGCCAAAGAAAAATGGATCAAACGTCTTTCGTTCTTCTTTCTAAAGCTTAAGAGAGGGTTTTCGTCCTTTGGAGTTTCCCTTATGGAAAGCATACAAGCTTACACCACAAGGCATCTGAAAATTATCATAAACAAAAAGAGGTGTCTTTCCTTTGCAAGTCGACTCGCTTTTATAACAAATCTTGGCCTTCTAGCCACCCACAACCACCAATCAAATTTCTTTCCCCACATTTCCATATTTTTCTTTACATTTTTTCCTCCTCCGCATCGGTTGCATTTTCCTTGGGGAAAATAAAATAAAATAAAGTGATTTTCATATTTTCTAATTTTATCTTATCATTTTATATTTTCTTTTTTAACTTTGTCATTAATAAATTAATAAAGTGCTTATCATAATATTTTATAATGCACTTTATGATTAATTCATCATGACTAAATTTCCCTTTTTATTCATCCCTTAGCTGTCAAAAAACAAAATTGGGCTAAGGGTCTCGACCGAGAAGGGGATATTACACATTGGAAACATGTTTGAGGCATAGAATGTCATAATGGTCATATGTAAACTGTGAAATCTTTGTTAGAATAAAGGCACTCAAACATATATAATTCTAAGGCTTAAAATGAATAATAACAACTTGTTGAACATTAACATCCCTAAGTTGAATGGTCATGCCTACATGGTACCACTGATAACAAGTTACCTGCTCAAATAGATGGGGGGAGGTCCTAATGTTAAAGTTGCCCCAATGTTAAGGTGCCTCAGAGAATATGGAAGAAGAGTTAGATTTCAATCATTCCAAAATTTGGTGGTGATATGGAATGTCCCACTTCCTAAGATAATCCAATTGAAGACCTTTAGCCCAATTTTATTTCCCGACAGCTAAAAGGTGTTAAAAGGGGAAACTATAGCCTTAATAATTTATTATAAAGTGCACAAAAAAAGAACTTTATAAAAAACACTTATATTAATTTGATTAAGGGTAGTTTATTTTGAAGGATGGTATTTCATGTATCTTTATTAATTGAAAAGTATAGAAAATTTCACTTTATCTTTTTATTTCCCCTATGGGAATACTTATGTAGTTTTTTGTTTTGGTGTTGACAACTTAAATGTCAAGAAAGAATGTAAATCAAGGGAAAAGGCATTTGATTGGTTTTGTGGGTGGCAACCTAAGCCAATATGTCCTTATAAAAGCAAGTCCTTGGCTTTGAAGACCATCTCTTTTATTTTGGATACAAATTGCTGATTTTTGTCTGGGGAGCTTGAGGGCTTTACAAAATAACTTCAAAGGACGAAAAAACCCAATTTAGTTTTTAATTCATCTCTAGAGGACGAAAACCCTCTTGAGATCTAGAAGGAGAACAAAACTCTTCTTACTATTTGAGAAGGAGCTCTCCATTCAAACCACCCATTGAAAGATTAAGGATTGATTGGAGAAGATTTGAAGGTTTAATGTTGCAATAGAACATGAGGTTTGAATAGAAGATTTTGAATGTACTTTATTTCCAGGAGACTGTTCTAGGTCACTAAGCGACCCATAACAAAGAGCTGATTTGTGGTAATATTTAACTGAGGAAAATATACAGATTGGGTTGTTTCATCGGCAGATTTTTAGTCATCCAAATCAGCAAAAAATGGTGTAGATTTTGGCTCCAAAGATATTGTATTTCCAAGTTGTATCTGAAAAAGTTTTGCAGATTTTCAATAAATAAATCAGCCTTCGCTGGTTGAAGTCCAAATTTGGTATTTGTGGACGGTATGTGTTTTTGGCTATATAAATCCTCTGCAACTAATACGCAGCTGATCTGTTTTTAGCAATAAAAGGGTGTTTTCACTTCAGTTTTGGGTGATTTCCATTCTCTATGCAAGTCACATTTTCTCCATAAGATTCAGATACTGCACTTTTTCCCATTTTTGTATATCTTGATATAATTTGCATTTTTGGGAGCGGGTATTTGCAATTTGAATAAATCCATTTAGGGTATCAAATCATGTCCATTTGGGGACATTACAGTGGGATCAAAGGGTTATTGCATCGACAGGTGCAGGATAACAGAAAGAATTAGAAACCGACACAAACATTTTCAGTGGAGAAGCAGGTAAAGGATGTTTTTCCTTCAAGAAATCCTCCTCAACAAAAGAAGGTATGGTAAATATAAAAGACCCTGCAGCCCGATGAAATGGCTTCAAGAATTCAGAGGCTTCACTGTACAGGTAACTCTAGCCAGCTTTATTGAACATTTTTTTTCTGCCCCCCATTGTCGATTGCATTTGTTTGGAACTCATTTTAAGAATTATGATTAATTTCTCTAGTAACGCATTGAGGATTATCCAGTTCATGAGCTAAGCACTAGTAGGAAGAACTTCATGTTCTCAAATCATATGGCAATTGCAATTTGACAGTCGGAGCTCGGACTTTGGGAGAACGTGGGTGCTCTACGTCGTATGCATCATTGCATGTACAATGTATTTTCAGGGCTAAGTTTCCTTCTTACATTGTTTATTTTTGTTTGATGTTTTTTTTAATTTAGCGAATTCTCCTTACTGACTGTCCTCAGGCTTAGATGCCATGCCTATCCTGGTATCTGGGCCCTGGATATGCGCCAACCCATAATTAGATGTAGGGAGTTGCTACCCAATTTCAACAATTGACATTTGTACAAGTTCACATTTAATGTGTTTCCCAAGAATTTCAAGGTGGGTCACTCTTCACTATGAAAGCCAAGCGATTTCAACATTTTAGATTGGGTAAGAGAACTCTTCCTACATATGATGGTACATAGATAAACAAGCTAGAGCGTTAAAAAATCTAGAATGGACTATCTACGTAAAAAAATTCAATGTATGAACAAGAGGCCCTCGTAATTTGCACACTTTTTTAGGGAGTTTTCATGAAGCCATGGAAACTGTCACATGTGAGGACTTGGTTCTGCATTACCACTAAGATTGAGTGTTCAGAGGTCAAGGCTACGTTTGATAGGTTAAGACCCATGAGCATTTCAGAGCACATTAGCCAACTCAAACAAGAAATAATATTCTTTCAGTATATTTTAGATTTTCAGGCAAGAAGCTAGGAATTATGGTGGACTGATATTAGTGAAAGAAGGGTATTGTTTTTTCATTGAGGGTCCTTAGATGTCCCATTAGTGGCTTAGTCAAAGCTTTAGCCTCCATCTCTACCTGGTTGCTATCAAGATGGTCACTAGGAGTTGGAAATACAAAAGGGTTCAAAAAATTTGCAGTTTTGGACAACAGCGAACAACACCTTTGGATTTTCCAAAAGAACTTCATTTAACATAGCCAATATGCAGATGGGCAACCTGATAATCTCTATAAGGACAGCATATTATTATTTTCAGCAAGGTAATTAAAGTTATGGGAAAGAACAGCATCCCTCAAATGGCCAATAGAGGCAAGGAATGAGTTAAGGAGTGTAAATGGGATTATGCTTCAATTGTAGGGACCCATGGCACCCAACCATCCTCCAAGGTAAGGGGTTCCTCCACTACATTGACAAATTACTCAGATGATGAAGACAAGCAAACTGATGTTGATCCTAAAAAGACTTGAAGACCAAGCAAACAGAAGAGAGTGGTGCATCAAAGGTGCCACACTTGCTACATTAAGAGCGGTGTACCACCTAGTTTCTATGCATTCTATGTTGCTAGGAGATCTTCATGGGCCCCCCGTCACCATATTGATACGATAGTGGAGCTACACACACTTCATTGATGACAGACTTGGATACGTCTAGATGGGGTATTCCAAGTTGGAAGATTTCCACAGGTACGTTCAATGTAATTGTGACATATGGGACATTCAATCTCATGCACAAAGAAGATTCCGGAACTTAAGTTTACGATGGGAACCTCATGAGAAAGAGATGATTTTTATGTTGTTAAAATTGGTGAATTGGATTTAGTACTTGTTGTACAATGGTTGCAATCTAATTGGGTGAATATATTCATGAATTATCAGACTATGGAGTTTGAAGTTCAAAGTGCATAGACAAGGAAGTTGTTTTGCAAGGTTATGAGGAATGGTATTCCTCAAATTAATGAAATGAGCAGAACCCTGAAGGCTGAATGTTTTTTATTTGCCATTTTCAGATAAATAGATATTTACCAAATCACAAGTGACAACACATTATATTATTAAGCTACATACACGAATGTTGGAAACAATCTTTCTTGGAACAAATCCACATTCCAACCCATACAAAGGACCAGCTGAAAGTAAATATCCAGTGCGTTCATATGTTGAATACTTTTGGTTTAACATAATGATATTAATTTAAGTGCATGCAATGTGTCTGGATTCGAAATAAAATTGTAGGAAAAAAATTGGAACCCACAACCCTCTATCCACGTGATCAATGAAATGTAAAATCTTAAGTATACAAATATTGTATGTTTTGAAAATTTGAACATTGATCCTAGCATATTTTTCAAGTTTTGTTTGTATTCATGTTGACATGATATTCGTATATCATATGTATGGCAGCCACATGATCAATGAAAATGTAAAGTCTTAAGTATATTGGATGTTTTGAACATTGATTCAAGTTTTGTATTACTATTTCAGTTTTTTATGGACTAAAAAATGAGTAAAATGAGTATATATATATATATATATATATATATATATATATGTACAGACGTATCCAAGACGTATCGTACCCAAGTGTTTTTTAAAATTGACGTATCCACGTATCGAACCCGTACCCGAACCGGTACTCGTACCTGTATCCTAACAACATAGGAAAAATGTGAATGTAACAACTAATTTGCTGTTAGCCAAAGTTGTATCATGAGGATATAACAAAACAATGTAGATCGTAACTAGATATTACAAGGTATGGACATTGAGCTGAGTGACCATGGTCATATTCATCTCCAGGATGACCGTTCAGATTTTATTTTCAGGTGGTTCTAGAAGAATGACTGACTTAGAAGATCAAATGACTACTCCTAGGATTATGTACAATAATACCCTTGATGCAAGATTTGTGTATATAATCATCATGAGAGCAGTGCTCTGTTGGTGGTAAGATCTATGTAAGTTGTTACAGGTACATGCGGGTGTCAAATTTTGGAGCAGCTAGCATGTTATGTCTGGAAGAATCATGGTCATGGCACTATGGTTCTATGAGAAGTAAGGAATTGCTTGAGGGCTATAGCTATTGGGGATAGGGAGGTCTACCCATTCCTAACTCTCGAGGCCTAGCGGCTTATTTTTAGTTGGTCATCTTTGCTGTTTTACCCGATGGTCTCTATGGATAAATCGTCTGTTCTTAGGTAAAAGGTTTTTGTTGACCACATTCATTTTATGTCCCATATTTTTGTCGTTGACTTTAGTTTCCTACGCTGCTTTATTAATCAGTCATATATTTAAGTAATATCTGATTTTTTTCAAGTATAGGCAGGTTTACTTAAGTGTACATTTTCAACTCTGCAATGTGCACATTAAAGTAACTTACTTTATATGCTGCCTTTCAAAAGCAATAAAGAAATCCAACAGCCTACCTGATTAGGGGTTTGCTGGAGGACACAAGTGATCATGCTTTCCCATTGATTGGTTTTTAACTTGAAGGCATTCGTTCAAAGAAAGCTTTTGAAGCTGTCTGTTATTTAAAAACAATACTGCTTGTGGAGGTCAGATTCTACAGGATGTTGACCCTAGCTTCGGTGATGAGAGATCCATCCCTAACTAGTAGAACATTCTTCGGTGAGGCTTTTTCATTGCCCTGGATATCCTAGCTTGGTTATTGCATGTATCAGATTTGGATCCTAGACTTGCAGAATTTATATTGTGGTAAGGAGCTCAAAGACATGATTGTTCGTCTTGATCACTGCTTCACGTATAGAGGAGAGGACAACCAGTCTTCATCAAGGGTTCTGCGTCCTATTTTTAGCTTTGGAGGCGGTTGGTGACTTCCCCAGACAAGTGGAAAAGCAAGTTACCTATGGCTTTTAGGCAAAGTTTTGAAAGGGTTTTTTGTGGCTTCTTTTCCGGAGATTTCAGAGCTAGAAGATTGTTTTCATCATTAGGATGCCAAACTAAATCTTATTTCCAATCAGATTTCCCTTGATATTTTGGATGTTTACGGTCAACTGTATTTTTTCTCCTCATTTTTCTGCTCTAAAATAAATAAAGAAAGATCATATCTTTGCAATAAAAATTATTTCTCCTAGTTGTTTATTTGTTCTCCATATTTTCTACATCTTCCTTTGAAGCTTTTAGGTATTGTTGGAAGTGAATATTTTTGAAGATATAAAATTTCTTTTATGAGATCATGTATCTTGCTGTCTTGAAAAATCAGAATTGACAGTTTTGTGCAGATTTTTATTTAATTTTTGCAAGTTTTTAAAGAGATATCTTAAAAGGGATATTTCAGGTGGACTTCAATGTGTACCAGATCCTAAAGGAGACGAGTTTAAGTTTAGCCATGTTTCTGATCTTTCCTGGAGGCTTGTGGAACTATCCAAAATGATGGAAACAAGAGACTTTCAATCAAATTATTATAAAGTGCATAAAAAATAAACTTTCTAGAAAATTGACACATATTAATTGTATTAATGACTTAATAAAGAATAAAAGAGAAAAGATAAAGTGAAATTAGAAAAGAAAAAGGAAAAGAAGTCAAATAATATTTTTATTTCCCCTATCAAGAAAAATGTGACCCATGTTGGAAAATGAAAAATGTCAAGAAAAATTAAATGAGGGAAAAGGTATGTTGATTGGTGGTCTTATGGGTGGCTAATAAGGCCAAGATTGGCTTTATAAAAGCAAGTCAGATGTCTGCAAAGTAAGGATCTCTTTTGCATTTTGACAAATACACGTTAAGTGATTTTTTGTCTAGAGCTTGTATAGCTTTCATAAAAACTTCAAAGGACGCAAAACCCTTTGAAGTTGGCTTGAGAGGACAAAAACCCTCTTGAGATCTAGGAAGAATGAAAACTCTTCTTTCTATTTGAGAGGGAACTCCATTCAGGGGTTTCCATTGATTTTCAAGATCTATATTGTGTTTTCTAGCATTAAGATCCAACAGTGTTTTGGCAAATGTTATTCCAATTAGGGTTTGAAGGAGAGGATATTGTTATTGATTTTACCTTATTTCTTGCACTATACTTGGTGGAGTGACCCATGTTGAAAGAGCTGATTCTGTGGTGATTTTGGATCTCATTTTGGAGCTGATCTGATTGGCTGTTTAATCAGCTGATTTTTAGAATAAAATCAGCCATTTTGCATAATTTTTGGGCTAAAGAAATTGTATGTTTCAGCAGTGTCTAAGGATTCATCTACATATTTGAATAAATAAATTCCAGCCTATTATTTGATTCAAATCTGGTATTTTCCTAATGTTTGTCCTTATAAATTTGCTGATTTGTTTGGGAAAAGAATGAATGAGTGCATTTTACTTTCAGATTTTGAACAAGATTTTCACTCCTATACAAGTTGCATTTTCCTTAATAAATTCAGATCTGCATTATAAAATTTTTGTATATCTGTCTACAATTTGTTTTTTGGTTGGGATTTGTTCGCTATTACATTTGATCCCGTAGCTGAGGGTAAAACCTATGTCCATTTGATACAAACATTATAAGGGCAATTTAGATGGTAACCTAACCATTGGTAGATGGTACCGACAAGTGGTTCGTCAAAGGCCAATGCCAATCTGGGGCCACCAGAAGCACACCAAGGAAAATACCAAAATCATGTGTAATTGCACTCATCAGGTATGGAAACTGAAAATTTCAAAATGGAAACATCTTGAGTGTTTGTAAGACAAGAATATTACAAGGAAAAATGGACACCATCCCATGGCAACTGCAAGTTGACAAAGTTTCATGAACATAAGTCTTGTGCAATAACTTCGAGAGGTCCCTTTTTGATAGTCTAAGCCTTAGTAATCTCTGTATCCATAGCAATTGGGGGTACTTAATGAAAATTAGAGAATAGGAGACTACAATAGATGAGAGAATTGAAGGATTCGGTTTGAAGCTATCCCCAAGTGAGGTTGGTTTGAGAAGCTTCAAACCAATCCAAATGCTTGTTAGTCAACTGCTGATGTTATTGCCCAATCTTGCAAATATGGTACAATATTGAACCAGAAGGAGCTATGAAATCCAAAGGAATTCTAGGACTTGTTGGCCCATATGCACACGTTGTGTAGTGATGTTGAATATTGAAGAAGAAAGAATTCTCAAGCTGTGCAATGTTGTAGTGCCGTCAAATTGCCATTGACACAAACACGTGTCAATATCCCCTTCCCAGTCGAAGACCCTTAGCCCATTTTGTCTCCCTGACGGCTAAGGAATAAACATAAAGGGGAACTTAAGTTATATAGTTTATTATAAAGTGCAAAAAAATAAAAGAAAATTATTATAAAGCACTTAGAATAAAATATTATGAACTTAATATCTAATTAAAAATAGAAAAGACAAAAGCATTATTTGCAAAAATTAGTTATTTAACCAAAGGGAAAATGCGATTTTCCTAGGAGAGAAAAGCAAGTGGAGGAAAGTATTAAATAAAGGGAAAATTTTGATTGGATGTGAGAGTGGCCATTTGGGCCCTATTCTTCTATTTAAGCAAGTGAACTTGCTTGGAGAGAAATCACTTGTTATTTCTCTCATTTATGAAATTGTATGTTGAGCATTGAGCTTGCAAGTTAAGGATTAGAGATTCACTCTTGAGGACGAAAACCCTCCAAGAGCCTAGAGAAGGATGAAAGCCCTTCCTCTAGTTTGTGAGGATTCTCAACCTTGGGGTTTCCATTGTGGATCATTGAAGTAGCAAAAATTTCCTTCATTTCCAGCAATTTGATGAAAAGATTTGATTTGGGTTAAGATCTTTAAAGTGAAAGATTGCAGCCATTATTGTAATTCATTTTTTCAGGTGAAACTTCTACCTTGGGTGTTGAATTTGGAAACATTTAGAAGAAATTTGATAAATTTGAAATTTCTGATTTGACTATTTTTAAAGGCTGCTTTTGAAGTAGGTTTTTTGATTTCATGCCCTAGATTTCTAATTTTTTGGATGCATATTTCCAGTTGAAAATCATTTTTTATATTTATGGGCAGCTTGTCCCATATTATTCAAACTAGTAATTATTTCAGCCTTTTGGCATCTAAAATTTCTGGGTTTTTAAAATTATGGCGATAAATTTATAAAATTAGTTCAGACTGGAGTGGAATTCACAATAATGATCTGAGTTGCTATGAGTTTTCTTTTACACCCTAGTCGCATTTTTTATACATTCAGATTTGCATCATAATTAATTGGAGGTATTTTTTAAATAGCCTTTGCTAAATGGATTTACCAAAAATCCAGATAAGGGTTCAAAATATTGAATTTGGGGAATTACAGTGCCCTTGCAAGTATTTGATGCCAATTGCAACATTCAATCAAAAGGCAAATGATAATTGCTAAGCAACTCTTGAAAACCCTTGTAACAACCAAATTGGCCAAGAAAAGAATAAGCTTTTTGGGCAATTTAACATATGAGGCCTTGGAAATCCACCCCGACATGAAGAACAATAGACCTGGAGATCTGAATGCTGAGGAATTTAAAGGAAAATTTTGGCAAAGGGGAGACCCTACGAGAAAGTTTGGTGAAATTGAAGAAGCTATTAATCTTTTTTCCAATCTCTTGTGACCATATTTTATTAAGACCAAAGCTAAATTATGAAGTGAGCTATTTAAGGCAATATGGTATGGCAAATAAATTGAGAAACTACAAACCTAGCTGAATCCATTGAATTGAAAATTTTTGTTGGCAATGTGATTTTTTATGGAAGAGATTGTTCATAACTTTGAGTCCTTTGACATTGAATGCTTGACCATTGAATCAAGACAATAAGATCAAAATTCCATTGACAGATTGCTAAGAAAACCAGTCCTCGCATCCACAAGATATGAGAAAGGAATGCATCTGCAAAGTGAGGGACATTACCAAGGAATAAATCTCTTATGAATATAAGATGTTGGATATCCTACCATGCCAAAAACCAATCTTGATGAAGTAGTATTTGGCAAACATTTCAGGAAAAAATGAATTTCCTATTAAAGAACATAAAGAGAAGGGGGAGAAAGCTCATGGGTGGATGCTAGAGTGGTGTATGGGCCAGAAAATATTGAGAGCAATTGTTAGGAAATAGAAACTATTCTAGTGGGCCTAGATATAATAAGATAGTGGGGTGAAAGTAAAGGATCTAGGTGAAATCCGGAGAGTCTTATAAATAGAATTTAGAGTAGATCGACCGCCTATTCAGGATCTTAGTCAAAGTATGCATGTCAAAAATAAATCTTTCTAGTCAAACATGTTTGTTAATAAGAGCCTTGTGAGGTGCTAGTAAAGAAAAGTATTAATAATCTAACAAGAGTCCTATTCAATAATGAATCACCAAAGTTTAAAATTCATTGACTAATGATAAGAAGAAATTTGAGATGTTAAGGAGAACAATGATTTTATAGGAGAACATTACATGAAGTAAGAGGTGTCCAATTAGATATTCTTAATGCTCAAGTAGGGAGGTATAGGGGAATGTCTTTATACCCTTTCTGTTTGTCACAATACTAGAATGTCTCAAGAATGGATTGTCTGGAGAAATCAAGATGTCAAAGTTCCATTGCAAAAAAGGATTAAAATCTAGCCCCTCTTATGACAAGATTATAGAAATTGGAGAAGTAGGATTAAAGGATTGCCACCACCAAAGAAATAAAATTCTTTATCGGAATCAACCTTGAAATATCCCAATGTTAAAGATTTTTCAACATCCAAATGGGGTGAAGGAACCAAGGTGGTGGGATAGATTGTAGAAAACAATTGGAATTTAAAGACATTCAAATCATATTTTTAACAATTGTGAAAATGTGAATTATAATCACACCCAACTGCTGCAATCTTCCAAACTTATTTCCCGCTTAACCATCCAAGCAAAACCCTTCAAACTTTGGATTTTGGGCCACAAAAATATGAAGAATAATATGTAAAAATCAGATTTCGCACAACCAACATGAAACCCTAATTTTTCCCTAAAAAATCCCCAGCACATTTAGGGCATCAAATTAACTCCAAAAATTATAGATTATTTTTCCTTATTCCTTCTAATTTGATACAACCAAATCCAATATTAAATTGATCCCAAATTGCATTTGTGAAATAAATATTAATTAATATAACTAGATTGCTTGTTTTAGCTGTCTTCTAAAATTCCTAACTCATTCAATACTTTCACAATGTTTGACTTCTTTGAAATAAGATGCAAAATGGAACTAGATCAATTTAGGGTTTCCACTGCATGAAGACTAACACTGAATTTTCTGATCAACAAAACCACTCCAAAACAGCCCTACAAAAATCTGAAGCTTAAGTCACCTAGGATTAGACCTTATATAAATTATTATCAGTGTTATTAGCTCAAAACACTCCAAATAACTAAGCCCAAAACTTAACAATAATGTGTTACACAAAGTAGATTGCATATCTAGCATATGATGACACCAAAACATGATGTAAATAATTGATACAATGGAAGTCGCTATGATTAAATAAATTGCAGCAAAATAACAGTCACAAAAGTAATATGGATTCACATACAATTGATATTTACTCTCAAATAAATGTTGACCAATACTCCTTTACACAAGTCGCCAATATTTAGAATGGAAAATGATACTGCATCAACCATTCATTCCTTTCTGAATGATTGACACCTAGCTACAATAGCACCTAAGGTAAAAGTAGGGCATACATCCCTTGGATGGATCTTTATGAGAAGGGCCAAAAGTCTTATGGAGTGCAAAAATCAATCAACATAATAACACTAGAGGAAATGCGACCTCATTTTATAGAGTTAAGGGGTGCAATATGTCAAAAAGACCGACCTTTCCAAGGAGGGAAAACATAAACTCTCATTATAATAAAGTTGTAATAAACTAAGACTATGTGCACTTTATTATTTTTAATTAAATAATAAAAGCAGGTATCCTATGTGCACATTTAAAGGAAACTAGAGCTCCACTTGTAGCGCAAGGCATGCCAAGGGGTTACAATGCAGAATGGAAATAGATATTTCAATGTCTAAAAAAATGAGAATTAGCAACCTTAATAACAAATCAAATTTGCTACCCAAAACAAAATAATTCAATAAGGAACAGCCATCAATTCTGAGGGCCAAAAAAGCCATTGGCAAGCTCGCTTGTTAAAGAAGGAAAAGTTTCATTTCCAATTGCTAAATCTGGTAAGATAGAAACTTCATTTCCAATCTTCAATTAATCAAATCAGAATATTGAAAAGGAATTGCACTATTTCCATGAAATTCTTTTAAGGATTTAATTTTTCTTTTCAGTGTTTTTACCTGTAATCAAAGGCAAATAGTTTAACTTATCCAATTAAGTCGAATTAAATAAAAAAGATAAAGTTAATACTTAATGAGGTCGGTCTTCTTCAAGCTCAATGCCTCAATTGCGCAAAAATAGCAAGGAAATTTCATAAAAATCATTGTCATGACTTCATTTAAGATTTATCATTGATCATGATTTGCAATTATAACAACATTAGTTGGGAAATTTGCTCAAATACCAATTCCACTTGAGGAAAATAACCAATTTCAAAAGTGGCATCCAAGGAGTAGGAAACAACTTCCTTATGGCATTGGTTAAAATGAAAAAAAAATCAATTTTGATCAATTGAAATCTCTATTGAAAAACAGTTCCAAAAATCATCAATTCAACATCAAGAAGAAGAAGTTTCAAAAGCTCCACAATTGCATGAACAATTTATCACTTCCCTATGGGAGCGACTAGGGTAATTGGTATGTTTAGTGCCTTCTAGGGCACATGAGTTTTACCATATTATTTGGCCATTGGTCACCATAACGTATTCTCTATTTTTAAGGCTGCCCCCATACCAGTGGGTATTTTCATTGGAGAAATTTATCTATTGTTTTTAGCCCTAATGTGATTCTCCTTAGTAACCAAAACAAGATCTATATCAATGCATGGTTTTCTCCATACAATCCATGCTTGCATTTCTATTGTAAGATGGAGAAAAAATGTGACCATAGTTGAAGTCAGTTATTTTGAACGTGGCTTTCAACTGCATTGTGCATGGTTTTATGTGCATGCAACAATAGCACTATTTCCCTATATTGTTCCCTGAAGCTTTTAAAAGAATATTACCTCAACTGTTATATCAACTTAAGAGATACTTCACTTGGACAACTTATCTTTCCTACCTTACTTGTAATGTCCCCATTTATTGAAGACCCTTAGCCTATACTTCCCCATGGGCTTCGGGATGTTGCAAGGGGAAATTTTTATTAAATAATTAAATATTATTGCCTATTTTTAGCAATTAATTATTTAATTATGAAGATTATTTAATTTAATTCCCAAAATATAAAAATTAAATGGGGAATTAATTAAATAAATATTTAGGTGGCTTTTATTGATAAAATCACCCTTTGAAAAGGGGATGCCACACCTAGGGAAAACAAACTGCTTTTATTTAATAATTTCCCTCTCCTAGGGATTTCGAATTTTGTGCCTCCTTGCTTATAAAAGGAGTGCTAGGATCATTATTATTATTATTTATGATGAAGTTATTTTGATACTCCATGCTTGGAGTTGGGATGCATGCCCATTGATGTTCTCTCTCTCTCTCTCTCTCTCTCTCTCTCTCTCTCTCTCTCTCTCTGTGGGAGGTTGTATTGAGCTGGTTTTGAGGATCATTTGAAGAAGTTGATTGTTTTGGTTTGAATTTCAAAATATTCATAAACTGTACAACTGAGCTTTTTGCCTTATGGTTGCATATCGATGGGACTGATTTAAATGCAATTGTCTATGTAATTTGATTGGATGACTTTTGTGACAGTTATATGGACATTTTTGGTGTGTTAATGCTCTAATTTGCGGATCTGAAAGGGTGCTAATGATGTTAATTCCAACAGCGACTCAGTTTGGCATAATATTGAATGTTCAATGCAGTTTGATTCTGTTCTAAATCAGCGAATTGTTAAAACTGGATGAGGTTAAATTTCATGTGCTAAGAAGTTGTGATTGATCTAATTTGACTATTGTTTGAAAGTCTCCTTGCAGCGATCTTGTATGATTGATATATGTGTTTGATGAGTTTTGGGGATCAAGTTAATCTCATGAAAAAAGTAAATATTGGGCAATTTAGAATTTGATTGGCGAACATATTCAAGTTATTTGACTGGACATCTTTGTATTGTCCAAGCAAACTATATTTTGCATTTTGAATAGAATACACAATGCATTGTGGCCCACTGTGGTAGATGTAAGTTGATTGGGTTTGAGCATATGATGCTTTGGATGAAAACTTTAATCAGATTCATATGGGGTGATTTATTTAGAGGTATTAATATGGGTTTGATTCCTCCAAAAATCAGCGATTTGGGTGATATCTTTTGATAGCTAATGTTTGATCTTCATGTTCTATTGGAAAGAAATGTGATTTTCTGAATCTCATTAAGTCCAGTAGATGAGAGTTAATGCTGTGTGAAACAATGTTGTGTAGAGGCATTAAACCCCTATTATTTGGGTTTATTGAGTCAAAAATTTACATCAAGCCGGTTTGTGGGATTTGCTCACAATTGCTGCTTTGGATTGAAGTATTGAAGAGGTTGTTGATTTGCATATTTTCAATTGATCCCAAAGTGAAAAATTTACTTAAAATTCAACATGGGATATCTAAGTTAAGAAATCAAGAGGGTTATGTAGACAAATCTAATTGAGCTTCTTTGAGCAACAGGGGATTTTAAGGTAAAATGCCATTAGGGTATCTTCTCTTTAGGGGGAAAGATCTGCCATTGAGTACCATTGAAAGTACCAATTAAAGGAGATATTGATAGCATATGTAATGTTTTGACCATTTTTCGAACTATTAGTTTGTTTTGAAATCTTAGCTTGCCCATTCCACTTGTAATTGATGATGAAGGTGATTGGAAGTATTTGTTAAGTAAAGATTGAGTCTGTTTTTGTGAGCATTTACATTTTTCTTTCATGGTATTTTCTTATAGAGAAACTAGGTCGGCTGGGTTAGGAGTAGTGAAAAGCCAAGACAAATTAGTTAGGGCAACATCATGTAATAAGGTTGGTCATGGGGGAAACTCCCTCCTTGGTTTTGGCGCCACCAAAAGGGTATTAAAGAAGGGTCACTTGGACTCATTTGTGCATCATCTTTTGGCATAAAATTAACTTTACTTGGTTTTGGGTTGTTTGCTCAAAAGGACTAAGATAGAAAATCCTTTGGTGTGGCTTCACAAGGAAGATGAAAACCCTTCCTTGTCAATTAAATAACGAAAACTCTTCAAAGTGATAATTGTTCCAAGTGCTTCAAAGATGTGGATTGGCACAATTTTCAACAAGGGTTTGGTCCTAAAGTGAAATTCAACCCCTCCCTAGGGGAGCGACTCCACCTTGGAGAAGTGATTGGTGGTTTCTAGGGCATGAAGTCAACTCAATGTTTGTATCAGCCATCATTGCATTCTCCATATTTTTGGCAGCTGGAATCTACTTTACATATTTCATTTGTAGGGATTGGAAGCATTTATTTCCAGGCATTTTGTAAGGGCATACTGTTTGTCATTTATTTAATTTCCAGTTGGGCTTAGAAGCTGATTTCTTGGTTGATAATTGTTCTAAAATATTGGCTAAAGTGCATTTACAAGTTTTGGATGATGTGAATGGTGATATTTTCAAGAAATATTGAAATCCTTTCAAACTATTCTGAAAAATCAGACTGTTGTTCTAACATTAGTTTGCTGATATAAAAATTTTATTTTCAGTTCTTTTGTGTTATTTACCCTTATTTTCAGTTTCAGCCCATGCACTAGAAAGGCTACATTACAATGGTAAGAGCCAATCAGTCTTACCAACCTGAAGTGGTCTTCATTGCAATCAAGAGGGTGATAAATGATACATTTGTTATCTAAACATTAGAGAATTTAAATCAGATCAGCCGGTTGAAGAGGCTTAGCATGGCCCTGGAGATTCACAAGAAGCCAAAATCAATAAGCTCATTGAAGGGCAAGTTAGATTTTGCAGACACCAAGTGGACTTGTTGGCCCTAACCCTAACTAAACTTTACAACTCCAAGAGCTTCATAAGGTAAGGGCAAATTTAGTTAATTCACCAGCCCCATGCCTCCTCTAGGATTGTAATGTCCCCTTTTCCATCTTGAGAAGGTGATTTACTTCTTTGAAGGTCATCAAAAATCTTTGAGACCATGACAATGATAGGAGATTCAGATGTGCTGAATTTGAGCTTGAATCTTTTGCAAGCTGTTTTTCTAATTTTATAATGGTTCTTTTCAGCATTGAATTCCTTTGAGCAGGAGATCGGCACCCTAGGTTTTAAATTTCCCAAGGAGGCCCTAATATAATATCGGACTTATAAAGGGTCGGCCTTGCTTGTAATATTCCCTTTTGGGATATTATTCCAATGTGCAAATTACTAGACTGAGTCGACTCTAGAAGGACTAAACCCTTCTAGTTCGACCTCAAATAATCCAATGTTAGATTCAATACAACCCTAAAAGGGTTGGAGTGGGCCAAGGTGGTGGATTAAATGGGAGAACCAGTTAGGAAATTAATCACTTCAAATCTAAAATTACAACAGTAATTAATTTATAAATGCACTAAACTGCTGCAAACTTCAAAAATTAATAACTCCTTCACCATCCATTATTTTTCTATCAAACTCATGCCAAAATATTCTTAATATTTTTAGCTTTCCAACAAGCTATAGATCACAATTTTTGGATAAGTAGAAGGCATGCAAATCAACCCACGAAATCTGAAACTGTGTAGATAAAACCCTGGCACAAACAACTGAAACTTGGAAAATTCATAACTTGCTCAATACTTCATCTTTTGCCATGAAATAAAGTGCAGATTAATCTATAATTCAAGAGCTTTCCAAAGATATTAAAATCTGAATTTTATGATAACTGAAACCCCTTCAAAACAGCCCCCGAAATCCCAAACCCAGTCGCTAGGGTTAGAATAAATTGCACAAGTAATTTCCAGCACTTAATAATTCTTCAAACATGCTAAAAGATACCCTAATCAAGTCGCCATAGTTAGAATAAAATCAACATACCAGCAGATCTAAAACACCATAAAACCCTTCATAATATTCAATAACATGCAGATTTTACTCTCAATAAAAGGCGCCAAATCTAGAAAGAGAATCACCAACAAGTAGATTTGCAAATCTCATGAAAATACTTCAATTGAATATCAAACCAACACAATAACTCCCACGCAAGAGAGAGAGAACATTAATGGGCATGCATCCCAACTCCAAGCATGGAGTGAAAATCAAATGATCAATCAACATACCCCTCTAAGGAAATGCCAACCTCCCTTTTATAGAACTAAGGGGTGCAATATCCAATAAAGACCGACCTTTCCCTTTTGGAGGGAAAACATAAACTCTTATTAAAATATTTAATACTAAGACTATGTGCACTTTATTTATTTTTTAATTAAATAAATAAAAGTAACTAACCTATGTGCACATTAAACTAACTAAAGAGACTCCCACTTGTAGCGCTAGGCATGCCAAGGGGTACAAATGCAAATGAAAAATAAATATTAATAATGTCCCGAAAAAGGGGATATTACATTGCTCTTCCAAGCTTTGGCGCCAAGAGGAGGTTATAAAAGGAGACTTAGGAGCCCATTTGCACTCATATATCTTTGGCGCATTTACTCTTTGACATCAAAAAGGCTGAGTGCTCATTGTTCAACGGAACCTTCCATCTTGGATGAAAATGTGATCAGTGTGTGGCATCTTCCTAGAAGGACGAAAACCCTTCTAGTGGTTGGTAGGGGTCGAAATCCCTCCTTGTGTGAGCTTAAAATATTGTTGCAGATTTTTGGAGAAGGAAACATAATTATGATCTAATGTTGCATTGATTCTCTAGCTAATTGTTGGAAATGGTTAATATTCGGGGTGAAGATTGGTGCACTTGAAAGGCATATATTTGATATTATCACTTCATTTTCAGATTTGCCATCCTATTTAAAGTTGGAATCTAGTGCTTTGTTGCATGAATTTTTGGGGTTTCTAAACCCTCTTTTCATAATTGTTTTGGAGTTGTAATTCCGCTAGCTATTATTAATTTTTATTTGAGCATATGCATGTCTAATTGGGTTGAAAACAGTTCTAGAATATCCCTAAAAGGTTTATTGAAATTGTGGATGCATTTTAGATGGTAAGCTGGGTATACTCCTTGTGAGTTTTCATACTCCTTTGCCAACCCAAAATCAACATTGAAAGTCTAATTAAGTTCATTTCAGTTTGTTGGTTTTAAAAATCAGATATGATCATCTTGGAATTTGTGCTAATATCCTAATTTTTTAGTTCAGCCCTTAAAAGTGATATTACAAGGATCAACTTATGGATCAACCACTAGGCCTACTTTCCTTCCAAGGTTTAAGCCATCCAACAAGTTCATGAACAAGACAATCTTACATGTAGGGAAGAATTTTTTAACAACTATTGAAGAGTATAGGGCCCTTCCGAATGACATCCGAGAAACTATTTCATTTTCCAAATTCATAGGGGTAAGCACAGGAAGGTCAAGGTCGAAGCCTAGACCTAATGCGCCTCAAAGGGATGTTCAGAAAACCTTGGTTAAGATGTCATGCTCTACATTTGATGGTTCCAACAAGGGGACAACCTGCCAGGCTTCCTTCAGAAGTTGATACTTATCTTCATAGAGGCCTATGACAGAGGATGAAGCAATTAAATTTGCAACCCTTCAGGCATGAATAGTAATGGGATTGCAAATGAGCTATTTAGACCAGGGTTTGTCCCCAATCCCCCTAACCCCCATCTGACGATATCACGTATTCCAAGCTACTTAGATGCATCTTGACTGGTTTCAAAACAAAACTTTCATAAAATACGTTTGGACGTCCCGGTAGAACCCCCACTTCTGGCATAAACCTTCAAAAAATGGGTTTTAAAATTAATACTTTTTTAATTATTTGACTTAGTCAATGCAAAACAAGGATTTCCTAACAATTAAATGAATAAAATATTGAAGGTCCTAAACACTTCAAAAAGCTATAAAAAGCATACTCACCCCCTCCATTTGAAATCACACAAACAATTTATTGTTGGTTTTTGCAAGTGTATGGGAAAAGAACCAAAGAGGAATTGAAGAGCTTAGAGGCAAATATTGGAAGGAGGTTTTGCAAGGAGGAGATTGGGGGCAGTCATTGCTTGTTTTGTTTGGAGTCCACAATTGCAAGGAGGAGAGAAAGCAATTATTGAGACTTGAGAGGAAGTAGATTGTTTTAAATTTATTGTTCATTCAAAACTAAATGAGTAGACATCATCAAATAAGAATTGGAAGTAGCATTTGTTTGGAGGCAACAAGGATCTACACTACAAGTATTTTTTTAATTCATACTTTTATTTTATTTTTTTACGGTTTTTAAGAATTTATTTTGTTGCATTTTTTTTAAAAAAAGTTTAGAGTTTAAACACACCCTAATTTGTGTATGCCCTCACCTCACACTTTTATGGTGATCTCGGTGATCAAAAACATTTAGGATGGCATTTTTAGGGTTTTTTAATTTAATAATTAGTAAAATTCATTTTTTTAATTTTTAAATGCATTGTTCAATGTTAATAAATCTATTTTTTTATTTTTTTAGCTTTCTAAATCTATGTATGCTCTCACCTCGCGCCTTTATAGTGATCTTGGTGATCAAAAACAAATTAGGATGACATAACTAATTTATTTTTGGCAAAATTTTTTTAATTTTTTAAAATGTCCTCTTTTGGCAATCTGTGTATGCTCTCATTCGCACCTTTATAATGATCTTGGTTCAAAAACATAATTAGGATGACATGGTTTATGGTTTTTTAATTTTTTAAATACATTAGGGTGAATAACTTAATAAATCATGTTTGTTTTTTGTTTTTTTAACTATCCTAAATCTATGTATGCTCTCACCTTACACCTTGATGGTGATTGATTAAAAATGTTAGGTTGAAAAATAACTGTTTAATTTGTTTAAGGCAAAATGTTTTTAATTTTTTAAACATCACAACTCTGTGTATGCTCTCACCTCGCAACGTTATGGTGATCTTGGTGATCAAAAAACAAATTAGGATGACATCAAGTTCTGCTTCAGTTGGAGTGCAGGGCCAAGAAGCTTCTAAAAACACATCAGTTTCTACGAAACATGATCCTAATTCCCTTCTTTGGAGACATGTGACAGTGGTAGACAACCTTGTTGGTGGTGGGGGTCGGATTTGGATATGTCATGGTTGTCATACTCAATACAAATCCTCATATAATCGACTGGAAATTCATTTGATAGGGGTTGGATGTGTGGGGATAAAGAAGTGCCCTAAAATATCAAATGAAAAAATGGCAGAGTACCTAAGAGAGCAAGAGGAGGCTGATAGACAAGCTGAAAGAAATAGATCTCGAACAAGTCCATTGCAAAGAAGGGTCTTCGTCACAACCACCCACACTTAGATCTACTACTCATCCTTTCATCCAAACTCAAAGTCAACCACTTGATTCCCCTTTTGATGAAGAGAGTCTTGAGACCTCAGGAAAAGGACAAAAGGAGCATTGGAAAAAGTATTTAATATTGGAAAGACGGAGATTGCTGATGAGGTTGTTGCTCGATGCATTTATGCGGGTAGGCTGCCCTTTAATGTATTGAGGTCTCCATATTGGCATCAGATGGTGAAGGTTGTCAATGAAGCTCCACAAGGGTACAAATCTCCAAGTTATGAAAAGGTTCGAACCACACTCTTGGGAAAGGAAGTGGAACACATTCACAACACTTTGCAGCCAATCAGAGAATCATGGAAGGATAAGGGTTTTCCATCATTTCAGATGGATGGAAAGATGCTAGAAATAGACCCCTCATAAATGTTGTTGCAGTATGCCCTAAAGGGGCAATGTTCCTAAAAGCCATTGACTGTGAAGGGGAAGTTCAAAGATGCACAATTTATTGCCACATTTTGATAGAGGCAATTATAAATCGGTGGGCCCCCAGAATGTTGTCCAAGTCATCACAGACAATGCTAAAAATTGTAAAGCAACAGGATTGATTATAGAGGGTAGATATGAGTACATATTTTGGACCCATTGTGCCCTCCACTCCCTCAATTTGATGCTGCAAAAGATTAGGAAAATCTCATGCATTGTGGAAATTTACACTAAGGCAAATGACATTCAAATGTTTATCACAAACCATCATTGTCACAAAATTATTCAGGATTTCTCAAGGTTGGAGTTGCTAAGGTTGCAGAAATAAGATTTGCCTCTCACACGCTTGTTTTGAGACGACTTGTGAAATCTGAGAGAGGCTTTAAGATAGTATGGTGATCAACAATGTTTGGACCCAGTGTGGAGGCAGTCAAATACAGAGAAAGCTTCAAGGGTAAAATCATGGGTCCTTGATGATGATTGGTGGGCCAAGGTTGAGTACTTACTGAGTTTTAGAGACCCTGGTGTCCCCAGATTTCACCCTGAAATCTGAGACTACCCCATGTAAAAAATTTCGTACTTTTAAAATAATGGGTCGTTTTTTTGTTTTTATTGCCAGAAAGTGTCTGTATTGTGTCAAGATATTCCCAGAGAGTCATATAAGCCAATTTCGACAAATACCCAGATGCCCAAACTCGTTATATTCTGTCGCTAGGGTTTGTCCTGCGGAGAAATTTTTATTTAATTATTTATGAGCCCCATTTGAGGGAAATTATGCTCCGGTTTAACCCTGTTATAGTGTTACATGTCAATATTCCCATATACCACTAGGGTTTTAACCAGGAATGAATTCTGGGCTTTATGTGTTACTTCTGGCAACGTTTTGTGTTTTTGGTGTTTTCCCGTTTTCCCTAAAATCTGTTTTCTGTGAAATTTCTCTAGGGTCAATTCCTTTGTCAGTTTAGTCTGATTTAATTGCCTGGAGTATCTGGAGATCATCTACGGACGTTATGCCAGAAGGAATTTGCCATAGGAAGTCTGGTTCTCTCTGGAATCAAAAAGACGAAGTCATGCACAAAAAAAACCTCTCTGGGCAAGTCGCATTTTTGGAAAAATGGATTTTATGAAAATAAGAAAAATGGGATATTTGCCATCAATGGTAGAGCTGAGAAGATATGTACTTTTAGAGAAAACCCACTTAAAACGGAGCCACAGGGATGAAAGTTAGAGGCACATGCAAGTTTTTGCTGCTACATCTTCCCCTGCCTTTCAGGGTAAAATGGCAAATTTTATTCTTCACCAAAAATCCAAAAAAGGAAAGAAATGCACTTAAGGCCATTCGAATGGGCTTTCTTACCAATTTCTGAAGGTGCCCTAAGTGAATCACAAATTTTGAAAGTCAAAGTCAACTTTTGGAGTGGCTATCTTGGTCGATTTTTTGAAGGAAGACTGAAGCTGCAGGGGAATTCCCATTGGCAAAGGCGGGAATTAAAAATAGAAATGCCTATGCAAAAAGTGCGACCCATGAAGTCCTTTTGCTGCAATGGAAATTAGAAAATTTAATTTCCATTTAAAAGGAATTCACTTAATATTATTCACCACCTGCCTTGGCAGGGTAAAAATTCAAGCATGATGAAAGTCAAATCACTTAAGTGGAAGAAGGGATTTTTAGAGCTGCAGTGCAGGGTAAAATTCCCATTCTAAAATTGACTTTTATTTTTAGAATTCACCCTTGCCAAAAAGTGCGACCCATTTGGGTGAATAATCAATGCATTTAATAAGTATTAATTATTGTAATTAATTCCTAATTTTGGCGCCATGGATGAAGGTCAAAGTCAATGCATGAAGAAAGCTTAAGTGAACTGAAGTAGAAGATGCTAAAATTAAATAAATTTAATTTATTTAATGGCAGCCATGAGCATGCACAAAATAGGCGCCCAATTTGAAGAGAAAAACATGATTTTTAATTAATTAATTGCCAGGAATAGGAAGGGCAATTATTAATTATAGAATGATGAGGGTTATATAAGCATGGGCTGCCATAAATGAATTAATTAATTCTTTAGCAAAGAAGTGCAGCCCAGGCAAAAGTGGCGCCCATTTGAAGAGGAATTTTGCTCAGAAGGTGTTTTACTGCTGGAAAGCTTCAAAGTTTGGCGCCTAGGTTTGAAGGAGCTTGATTTGTGTCTGATTAATTGTCTGCATAGTTTACAGGTGCTCAGGTGAAGTTACAAAATTTATGCTTGCTTTGCATGCAAACAAAACATCAAATTTTAGGGCAGCAGGCTTGATATATGCAGATTTTTATGAATTAAAATCAAGTGTTCATGCTCCGGATTGCCATCTTTGTCTGAATTAATTGCAGGTATTCATTACAGGTGCTTATATAAGTTGAAAGGGAGCTTAAATCAATGTCCAATACATTGAATATATCCTCTGAATCTGAAGAAATCTCCAGATCTGCACCAATTGTAAAGAATTCCGACAAAAAAAATAAAAAAATTGCTTAGACAAAGATTGCTCCGGCCATGGCGAAACATGATGAAAAGAAAGAAAAGAATCATGCATAGAATCATGATAGATCTAGATTGATAGTCCAGATCCAGATCCAGATCCATAATTGCAAAGGCTTCATCCTCTTGTTTCTAATGCAGCCTGTGAAGAAGTCAGTGCATGGAGAATTCCTTCCAGGAAGATTGTGCATGTTCTCCCAATCTTCCAATTGAAGCCTTCATTGAATTTGCATTCACCTGGAGTGCTTTCCAGAATTTTTAATTGCTCATATGCAATTAAAAATAAAAATGATGAGTTATTTACGACAAACATTGCACTGATGCATGTACTGGAGAAGAACTGCAAAAGCTTCAAGGATAAGAAGGAAGACAAGTCAAGGCAATACCAGTGCAAAATTGAAATCACAACACTTGCTTCCAATAGATCCAACCGCTTCCAGATCTAGCTGCTTCCAGATCCAGTTTGGTGAGAATCAAAGGCAAAAGAATCAGCTGCATGCAGAATATGAAAAAGGACAAGACTGCAGCTTTCCTCTTTCTTCTTCTTTCTTTTATTTCCTCCGACAAAGTAATTGAGCGATCAATTAAATTATAAAACTTAAGTGATTGGTTTAAAAGCCATTACTTGAAGAAGTCAACTACTTGGAGATAGGTGGCAGACATGCAAAATAGAAGGTTTTATTTTCAAGTTGCAAATCATGCATGTCATGCAAAGAGGAATTCCAGGAGAGGGAGATTGCCAGTTGTTTCCTTTCCGACTTCCACATGTGCCAGTTCAACTAAAAGCTTCCTATTTGTAATTGCCCCTCTACATTCTATAAGTAGAGGAAGAACCTACGGGTTAAAATCATCAGAATTTGTAAGCAACATTCTTGTGTTCCAGACTTTGTGCTGAAACCCCTGATAGCTATTTGAAGCAAAGGAATATAAAGGAGTAGATTTCCGGAGAACTTTGTGTCATGGTGCATTTTGTTTCTAAGTTTTGGTCTGAGATCTACTTATAAACTTTGTGTTATTTTAGATCTAGATCTGAAAGTTGCCTTTGCTTATAATTCTGTGTTAATATCTTTTGGTTCTATGTGCATGCAATCAACTCTGTAATCTATTGATTGGGTTGCACATCTTCCCTCTTTCTTCCCTGTGTTTTATTATTTCCTTCTTCTCTAGATATTTCCTTTCTTTAAACAGTTGCTTACTTGTTGCAAAACTATACAGCTATGGTTCATGAGCTGCATGGTTAAAGTAAAACCCCATATAGATACTAGCATATTTTATTGACAAATCTTACACGGGAGCCTCACCGGTAAATGAGGGAGATTTATCTCATGACTGCCTAGGTTTTCAGCTATGCAGAAAATCTAGCCAACAGGACATTGGTAAGTTGCTATCAAAGTCCTAGATTTTCAAACTGTGCAGGTTTAAAGGAATTTTTGGGTTGGAAATGTTTTAGCGCTAATGTTAAACAAAAAAGCTGATCCAAAAAGTTCCATAATGAGGTCAAGAATTAGTTGAGGTATCATGAAGTCAGGTCAATTTTGGCATCTTGTGGACATTACATGTCCTTGGAATTATACTGAATATTTCAAAGTTTAAGCTCTTGGAAATACTTCTAGTAAACATAAAACCAACATTTGACTTGAAGGATGAAATTCAACTTCAGGGCAGCAAACATTGGAAGACAACTATAATTAGATCCATCATGAACCAGTAATTGTCAAAATGAAATGGAATGTTTCAAAAGCTTTAAATCAACATAAAGTGATTGAGGCTATTTTGTGACAAATTTTAAAACCACAACAATGAACTTGTACATGGCATTTTGCTAAGACTTATGTTTTATCTATAAAAATTTTTGCACAGGTATAATTTATGGGTTGTATAATCATCTTTGCAATTTTAAATTTCCTACAATTTACAGGACATTTTTTCATGCACATTTTAGTATCCTTACTAATTTGATTTCATTTTCTAACTTTGTTGTAATAGCGGCTCAGTAATTTTCAGAGCAATTGGAGTACTTATATCCTTTATCCACTTTCTAAACAAAACAAGTTGGCATCTAAAAAAGTGGGTTAGGATTTGTGTATATGTGCATTCCAATTTGCGCCTCTTGTCACACAAGTCTGAGGACTATGCTAAAGGTCCTCACAAACTTTGGGATCTTCTAGAGACCACAAAAGCTAAGATATCTCCACAGCCACCTTGCCCAACTTTCAATATTTGATGGCAAAGATGACATTCAAGGGAGTTCACATTTTCATTGAGAGTTTCGTTGCTAATGAGCAAGTTTGAGTGGCACGCAAGAACTTGATTTTGAGGAAAATCTAGATGATATATTCTAGATTTGTTTGTATTCATGTTGACATGATATTCCTATATCATATGTATGGCAGCCACATGATCAATGAAATGTAAAATCTTAAATATATTGTATGTTTTGAAAATTTGAACATTGATCCTAGTATATTTTTCAAGTTTTGTTTGTATTCATGTTGACATGATATTCATATATCATATGTATGGCAGCCACATGATCAATGAAAATGTAAAGTCTTAAGTATATTGAATGTTTTGAACATTGATTCAAGTTTTGTATTACTATTTCAGTTTTTGATGGACTAAAAAATGAGTAAAATGAGTATATACATATATATATATATTTATTAATTTATTTAATATATAACATGATTGCGATTTGTATGCCAAGACGTATTGTACCCAAGGGTTTTTTAAAATTGACGTATCCGCATATCGAACCCGTACCCATATCCATATCCTGGCAACATAGCACATGAGTGGTGGTTTCATGGATTGGTCACACAAGGGCACAATCTTAGCCATTCATATGATGAGTTTTGTAGAAGACTCATTGGGAGATTCGATAGGATTGATCCCAGATGTTCACTTTCGAGAGCTAGCACAATTGAAGCAACAAGGCACGGTAGAAAACTATGTGGCTGATTTTCAGAGGCTTCTTTGATGATTACGGATGTGACAGAAAGGAGGCTCATTGTTTTGTTCATTGAAGGTTTGACCAAACCACTCAAGGGTTTGGTGAGAGCATTTGACCCTTTGTCTCTCCAAGAGGCAATTAAGAAAGCATTGGATCTTGAAGGTGCTGCTCCAAGAACAACAGCAATCAGTGGGCAGCCAAGGGCATATCCGAATGGAGGGCAGCCAAAAGGACTCTTGGGACAGCCAAGAACCACATCTTTGGACCAGCCAAAGAAGCCATTTCAAAGAGCACCAATCATTCACAAGGAGCTGTCCAAAACCAGCAAAGAAGGAGAAACAAGAAATGAACTAAGAAGGAAGAATTTGTGCTTCTCTTGCAAGGATCCATGGTCTCCTCACATCGTTGCCTAGGTAAGGGTAATGTGCATTATATTGAGGTATTTTCAGATTGTGCAGAAGAAGAAGCTTGTGTTGATGAGGCAAAACAAAATCATGATCCGGAAATCCAGAAAGTTTTGGACAGCACTTTCGCCACTTTGTCTAGTGCCCCTAGATACCATCCATTCCGGGTGAAAGGAGACCTACAAGGGCAAAGAGTCACAGTCTTGATTGATAGTGGAGCTACTCACAATTTCATTGATGAGAGCTTGGTTGCAAGGATGGATTTGAAGGTGGAAGACTTCAAAGGCTTCACGGTCAAAGTAGCGGATGGCTATTCCATGCCATGCACAAGGAGTCCCCAACTCCTTTTCACATTGGGAGAGCATGAGGTATGTGATGATTTTTATATAATTGGCATAGCTGATACAAATCTTGTGCTTGGAGTCCAATGGTTACATTCATTGGGAGAACTCACTCTCAACTACCAAAGTATGGAGCTAAGCTTCATGGATAAAGGCAAGAAGGTGATACTACAAGGTATGATTCTGGAAAACCACTCAAATCAAGTATTTGGTAGAAGATGTCTTGTCAAAAGAATCATATCTTTGCTCTTTATCTAAGATAACAGCAGATTGGAAGTCTTTAATTACAGCTGAGTATGCCAAGAATAAGTTTGCTAATGTTGTTTTTGAAGGAGAAATTGTGGATGAAAGGTATAAGGTAATGGATGGGCTCATTCTCTATAAGAATGGGGTCTATTTGGTTCCCAAATCAAAGGTGAAGAACAAGATATTGAGGGTTGTTCATGATGCCCCATTGGCTGGTCATCTGGGCTATTTCAAGACATACAAACAAGTTAGAGAAAGGTTCTTTTGGAAAGATCTTAAAGAGGAGGTGCTTCAATACATACGGAAATGTTTGGTTTGCCAACAAAACAAGGCGGAGCATGAATTTCCAGTTGGACTATTGCAGCCCCTTCCTATTCCCACTCAAAAATGGGAAAGTATCTCCATGGACTTCATCACAAGGCTGCCCATGGTTCAAGGTAAGAGTTGTTTATATGTTGCGGTTGCTAGACTCACAAAATATGCCCATTTTTGTCCACTTTCCAGCCAAGTATAATGTTAGAGTAGTTTGCAATCATAAGCATGGTGGAACTACTTCATGGTTGAGTATTCACGCAAGAGATCACCAACAAAGTATGTGGGAGGTTAGTGGTGACAAGAGGAATGTACCTTGGAGAACTATAGCTCAAAATTTCAGACTTAGTGTTGTTGTCATCATTCAAATCAGCCACCACATGATCTCATTTGCATACATACAAGTGGGTAGGCAAGTATTTTCAGTCAAGGGATGGAGCATTTTTCGATTGGTGATTGTTGGGAAAAAGTTTTCAGCCTTTACAAAAGTGTTTTCAGTCATTACAATGCTCACATTTCCTATTCTTGCAAGGAGGTTTCAATTTTGCAGCCGTTCCATTTTTAAGTTGTTGATTTTGATAAAATTAATTATATTGTCTTTTCATACTTGAACAGCTGCAAGATTGATCATTTTGAGGTCGCTAAATCATTGGAAAATATTGGTAAATGTTTCAGCTGAAGAGAACGACTATTCAGCCAACATAAACCCTAATCAGATTTGGGTGGAAAATCAGGTGAAGTTCATGACTGTCATAATTTGTTTTTGGTGAGGAATACATACAAGATTTTGTGTCTTTTCTTGGAAGGAACAAGTTGACAACATCATTAATGAATTCATCTTGATTTCAACAATGTGTTGTGGATTGAGCACATTTGATGATTTTCAATTATTTTGAGCTGCCAATAGACATTGTTGTTAATAAGGTTGATAGCTACAGTTTGTCATCCAAATTGTTTCACTGTTGCAAGGAAGAGAAGTGAACTTCAATTATCATTGATTCTTATTTGAAAAATATTAAGTTGTATGGAAATTTTCAAACCTTGGATAAGAACATTTGAAATGTTTGCTCATATTTTTGGTTCCATTTTCAGATCTTGTACCTATGGGTGTAATATTTCTCAGTCGAAGACCCTTAGCCCATTTTGTTTTGTCCCTAAGGGATAAGGGGAAACTAAGTCATATAATTAATTATAAAGTTGCATCTTGAAATATTATTATAATGCACTTTATTTTTACTTAATGACAGTGAAAAATGAAAAAGTGCAAAATAAAATTGGAAAAAGATACTTTATTTGGATATTCATACAAGTCACTTTATTTTATTTTATCAAAGGAAAATGTGAATGTAGGGTGAGGGGAAAAATGTACCTATAAGAACTAAATGAGGTCAAAATTGTGATTGGTGGTTTGGGTGGCAAAAAGGCCATTAATGTTAAATTGTTCAGCCGACTTGCAAGATTCTCTTTTTTTATGATAATTTTCAATGGTGTAAGCAAGTCCATAAAAACTTAAAGGACGAAAACCCTTTGCAATTGGTGATTTTGAGGACGAAAATACCTTTCAAGAGGACTCCAAAATCTTTTTAGAAAGAAGAAAACAATGCTCATCTTTCTTTTGCAAGAGGAGTTAATTCAATTGTTTCCATTGATTTCAAGTTGCTATTTTGTTAAAATCAGATTTGAAGTTGGATTTATAGATTTTTCCAGGGTTTGAAGGAGGATAATCAGGGTTGAGGTCACCTTTATTTTCCATCATTGGAAAAGTTTAGTAGATTCTTTTAGTGATCTAGAGCTCATTGATCAAATTTGAGGTTCATAAATCCGATTTTTGGAGGATAGGTGATTCAGCCACTTTGCATAATTTTTGGGCCAAGGATAAAGATGATTTTCAGCTATTTTCTTGGAAGGAATCAATTTGCAGATTTATAATGAAATATTTCAGCCTTCTATTTGTCCAATGAAATCTGCACATTTTTTCTCATTTTTTTCCTTATCAAAAATTGTTGTGAGATTTCAATAAGAATTGAGTTGTTTTAGGGTTTTTGGGGTTCTCATCCTCAAATTCTTCAATTTTCATAATAAGCAGATCTAAAAATTAGGTAAAATTTTTGTAATCTATCAAACCTTGGAGAGAAGAACATTTGTTGTTTGCTCATATTTTTGGTTTAGAAAGATGTCCAAACTTGTACACTATGATATGGTGAGATATGCACACATTTTTGCTTTCAACCCATATGGGTACAAATTGTCCTTCAAAAAGGAAATCGAATTTCAAAAGGTGCATAAAAATAATGTGGTGGTGGATGCTTTGTCAAGAAAGCCACTTCCCTTAAGTGATCTTTTGAGGATGTTGGGAAGATGAAGGATACCAAAGTTACAGTTTATTCAAGCTTGCAATTGCTTGAGGGAAAGCAATTTCGGGAAGAGAGGACTGTAATGTCCCCTTTTTGAACTAGTTCGTTTTGAAGACTTCTTACCCATTCAACTTTCTGTGGGTGAGAAGAAGGTGAACAAGGGAAGTATTTGTTGAGTTTTTAGTCTTTTTTGTGAGCATTTACATTTTCCTTTCGTGTTTTCTTATGAAGGCAGGTTGGCTGGGTTAGGAGATGAAAAGCCAAGTTAAAAATAAAAGCAACATCATTATAGAGGTCAGTCATTGGGGAAACTCCCTCCTTGGTTTTGGCGCCACCATCAGGATATTAAAAGGGGTCACTTGGACTCATTTGTGCATCATCTTTTGGCATAAAATTATACTTTACTTGGTTTTGGGTTGTTTGCTCAAATTCCTTCCACTAAGGGGCGAAAATCCTTTGGTGTGGCTTCACAAGGAAGACGAAACCCTTCCTTGTCAATTGAAGAACGAAAACTCTTCAATTAATTGTTCCAAGTGCTTCAAAGAGGGGGATAGCACATATTTTTAGCAAGGGTTAGGTCTTAAAGCGAAACTCAACCCCTCTCCTAGGAGAACGACCCACCTTGGAGAAGTGATTGGTGGTTTCTACTGTATGGCATCACTCAACTCAGTCATCATTGGGTTCTCCATATTTTTGGCAGCCGAAATCTACTTTGTATTTCATTTGTAGGGCTTGGAATCATTCATTTCCATCCATTTTGTAAGGGCATACTCTATTGTCATTTATTTAATTTCCAGTTGGGTTTAGAGGCTGATTTCTTGGTTGATAATTGTTCTAAAATATTCCTAAAGTGCCTCTACATACTTTGGATGATGTGAATGGTGATATTTTGATGAATTATTGTTTTTTCCTTGCTGCTGTTCTAAAAATCAGACTGTTGGGGTTTTTCAGTATGGCTGATATAAAAATCTGAATTCTAGCATTTGAGTTTGTGGTCAAAACCCGTATTTTCAGAATTCAGCCCTAGAAAGGGACATGTAATGTCCCTTTCTAGGGCTGAAACTGTAAAATCAAGGAAATCAGCACAAACCCCAAGTGAAGTAAATTCTGATTTTTATAACAGCAGATCTAAAAATATTAAAACCCTAGCAGCGAACTGTATAGGGACTTCAACTCACCATACAACCATGCAACAACAGCTGAAAAATGCTTCTAAATAATTATTTCCAGCACGACAACATTTATCCATCCAAATTACATCAAAGAAATGGAGAAAACAAGAGATTATACCCAACTGCAATTAATTTTATGACAGCAGCAGGGCAGCCACAAACAAGGGCTGAAAATGATAGATAAACTCCTCCAAAAATTACCAAATTGTAGATTCCAGCCTTATAAAATATGATAAATCTGAATATCAAAGAATAATAAAGTTTTGTGCCCTAGAAGGCACCCAAATCCTCTTCTACCCTAGTCGCTCCCTAGGAGAGGGGCTTCAAACAATGTCAAAAGCTTTTGTATGGCTCCTCCTTGATGCCCTAGATGCAAACCAGCAAGATGGTCTTCAATGAGAGTCTTCAACACCACCAAATTGAAGGGTTTCCGTCCTCCAATCTCCCACAAGGAAGGGTTTCGTCCTCCTTGGATGCCACACTAATGGATTGTCGCCCAATAGTGGAATGGACTAAGAGCAATCAGCCCTAGAGACCAAGTATAAAGTGTATATGCCAAAAGATGATGTGCAAATGAGCCTATAAGACTCCTCTTATACCCTTTGGTTGGCGCCAAGAGTCATAAGGTGTAGACCGACCTCTTAAGCTTGCTTTATCTTCTAATTCCATGTTGGAAACTTCTCAACCTTCCCGACCTCATAATGAGCTTACTTTATCTTTTAATTTCATGTTGGGAGCATTATAATCCCAGTCGACCTGCCTTAGGGAGTAAAACACCAAAGAAAAACATTAATAACAATAAAATAAAATTAAAATAAACCAAGGACTTCCCTTGTTCAATTCCTTCTTGGCCACGGGAAGAGAAATGACAAGAAGTCTTCAATTGAAATGCTTATTTTTCTTAAAAAGGGGACATTACGATGGTTGGGAGCATAAAGGTCAAGATTGTGCCACATGTAAACCCATTCTTCTCGCTCTCTTGCACACCATTGCATGGGAAAGTGACCTTTATCTTCATTGGATTCCACCTTTATTAAATCACCACATAAAATCCAAAGGGCATCAAGAAGAGAATCTACCATCCAACATCAGAAGAGGGTCCTTTCAATAATGTCTCTAGAAGCATATAGGTTGGCTAAATCGAGAATACGCCCATCAAAATTAAAGAGGGTCCACACCACTGCGATGGGTAGGTGACCTTCAAAGCCTTCATTCAAATGACCATTTTTCGAAAGCTATGGCGCTAGCAACTTGATAACCCCTGCATGAACGAGCTTGTAATTTGACATTTAGCAAATAACACTCGACCAACTAGTGTGGGTGGAAGATTGGAGGAGAAACCCATAAAGCTTAACTTCTTAGCAAGCACAACAATTTCATACTGTAAAAATCGAGACAAGTGTCCTTACACTGTGCATCGACGGGTCGGTTTAGTAAGGCGGCGAACATTTCAAGAGTAAACAATTATTGGGAAAAATCTAGCATGCAGTGGGATGACCCTCATTCATCATCTAGATCTTCAAGGGATTGCAAATCTTATTAGCAAAGGCAAGTTTTCTCTAGTTACCTTGTAAATATGTCAGGCTCAAATTTGAAAGGGAAACCCAAAATGTTTAACTTTTGGATGTATTCATCCATCTTTTGAGGGAGATGAACTTTGGCAATGATGGAGCACACTTTTGCGGTCAAGTGTGACAACAATTATTGGGAAACATCTAGGTGCTTGGATCCCTCATTCATCATCTAGATCTTCAAGGGCAAGCAAACTTATTAGCAAAGGCAAACTTTTCTGGTTACCTTGTAAAATGTCACTCATTTGAAAGGGCCATTGTTTCTTTTGGATGTATTCTCCATCTTTTGAGGGAGATGAACTTTGGCAATGAGTAGGAGCATGACTTTTGCGGTGAAGTGTGACAACATTGCCTTTGGATAAGTCACCCCAAAAATGGGTTGTGATGTTGGTGCAATGGGAACAATGGGTTGAGAAGGCATAAGGAAGCCACAACTGGGGTGCCACAGATTTGTGGGGCATTTAATATTCGATGGCATTACTTGTTTTGGTAATGGTAGTAGAGGAATTGGCTCCAGGAGCCCCTACAGGGTGGTAAGTGGTAATTGGTGGGCGAGAGGCACTGCGAGAAGTTGAAGCATTTTTTTTGTTGGTAACCGTAGTCCAACCATCATTGGAATTTGGCGAGAGCTTTATTTACTGCTAAATCCTTATTTGTGCAAAGCTATGTCGAGAAGTAGCCATTAAAGGCCCTTCTTGGATCATATGGTCCAAGACGTATGAAACCAAAATTGGTGTTTATAAGATAACTATATAAGACATGATGTGCGAAATGAGAGCCACCAATTTGTATATCAATAGTTTCCTTGGGGTCTTTAGCCCAGGTCAAATCCAACACAAACTCGTTTTTGAAGGCCAACTGCATAGAACTTGGGTTGTTCGAGACAATTGAAGTGCCCTAAGGGTTCGATGAGTTGCTCAACAAATTCCCAAGTGGGTGCCCCAACCGGGGAGAGGATTTCCAGGGAATTCTATCCAAATTGGGATTTTGAGTTTGGCTTGTTCAGGAGACTTGAAAGTCCTTGGTCTAGTGTGAAAAAACAACCAAAGTGTTGCGGATAAACCACGGGGCCATGGTTGACAATGGCCTTACAGTGCTCAACATTGTTAAACCAAAAAAGGAAAAAAACTTTGGTAAGGTTTTGGAGCCCCTTTAGCTTGACACCATGGGGTTTTTGATGGTTTTGAACCCATTGTTTGAGCAAGCTTTCCAGGGGGGGCTTAGCCAACAACATACCCAACAAGGGTGAAAGATTTAAATCAGCTACATGATTTATAAAATTGAGGTAAATTAAGAATAACATCAGACAAAAGGGTTTCTGGGTCAGAGCTAGTACCTTGTGGAAGACCTTCAGGACAAACTTCATTGTCTATTTCGGTGCCATGATTTTCCAAAGCTCCTTCAACATTACCTACATCAATGCCCTAAGGGTGGAGTTGTAGACCGATTCAGTAAAATAAATGCACGGAAGAATCGAGATATCCTACCTGGGTCGCTAGTGAATTGGCAGCATGAGACCAGAGTCATAGGCGTACGACAACCTACAACATTCTCCAACATGTAAAGCAACAACTAGCTAGCAGCGGCAACTTGGCTTTCTTGGTATGCAAAATGAGATTTTACCAACTCAGAGATATGAATTAATACTGAAATGACCTTAATATCTTGCAAAGCATCTCATCATTTAAAGCGCTATCTATGAGAATTTTGAAAATCTCCAGGGATCTTCAAATTCATCGATTACTGGGTTGCAGGGGGTTGTTTTGATGGTTTAGTTCAAATCTGGGTTGTTAGACTTAAATGCAAGCAACTATGAATTAACAAAGAGTTCAACATTAGGGGTGGCACTATTAAATCTACATCACCAATCTCCGTTGGTCCGTAAATTCTAATCCAAAACAAAGCTTTTAAAAGCAACGCAATGAATATAGAGCCATGGGTTGGGGAAACGTGTTTCCACCTTGCGTAACTGCAAGGTCACAAGAGGAAGCTAAGTTCTCAGGTCTTTTAAAACACCAAACCATTGATCTGTATATGGGATTGTGGCAAATGTCATGATGCTGTACAATGAAAAAGGCATCTTTAAGCATTGACTTGAATTCGTTTAACCCAAGTGTATCATTATTCATTTTAAGGAGGCACGAGGTGGAGACATTTGTCTCCATCTCTTGTATTCACAAGGTTTACTTCACACTATGTTTATTAAGGTCTGCAACATAGTGTTTCGATTGACCATAGGATGAGGGAGTGTGGATGATGACACTTGTAATCGTCTCATTTGCTGTGTTAATACACTTAAATGTTGAACAAGGTAGGAAATTTAAAACTTTGAAAATTTTGCAATAAAATATGCCACGGATTGAGAAATCAAAGTCCACAGACTTTGGGATGTTGAAGGAGACATTGACATGCAGTGTAATTATTTACTAACTGAAATTTATTTTAATAAATCTAAAAAAAACTAAAATTTAAAGGAAATCGAAGGAAAAATTGCAACTTAAGCTAGAGAAAGAATGCATATTCTTTCAAAAATTTGAAGTGGGCCCAGATTTGCAAATTTGGCTGCGTTAGTGACAACATGCTCCACCGAGATGTGTATTCTATTCAAACTTAGTTTACCGAGAAAATGAGCTGCTTCATGACTGGCAATCCGCTCTTGGTAATCAGGAAAGAATGATGAAAAACCATCAATTGCAGCTTGAAGCAGCCTGCAAAAACACTCATAAGATTTTTTAATATCAACAGTGAATGGATATTGCCAACAAAGTCTTTGAATACATGACCTAACTATCGCAACATAAACAACAATTTCCTTCATTACAGACATCCAAACAAATTTCATGTATAAGATGAATTTTAAATTCTTTTTAGAGCATAATATTTTATAAAAATTGAAACAAGGAAAGAATTTACCCTGGAGCAGTGCTTCCAACAGCAAGTACCACTAAAGAAATACTTCCGACCAAATACGGTACAAAAAATCCCCAGTCCTAAAAGTCCACCAGGTAAGATGTATTTTTCGTAAGAAAATTAATGCAAGTATTTATAGCCAAATCTCTCAAAATTAAATATAAATACACAATTCACTCCAAAGAAAAAAGCATTTTTGAAGTCCCCTTTTAACAGTAAATCCTCCTAAGGCAGTGAGCCTCTACAATACACTAATAGAATTGGGCACAAGAAAATTTTGTGTAGGCCAAAGATGAACATTGAAGGAGAAAAGAAAACATCAGAAAGAGCTAATGTTTGTCAAAACTTTAAAGCAACCAAAACAGAAAAGAAAACAACCTACATTATGCACGTACAACAGAGAATAACTTACAAAACATTCTGAGATAAGTTATGCATGCACCCAAGGCCACTGGCATAGACAAGGAATCTGTTGTGGCCTAGTTAGTCAATGGAGTGAAATTTTAAGAAGCAACTACAGCTCATGAACTATTGCTGAAAACATCAAGGCAGGCCACACTTAGTTTTTGATAAAATTAAAAAATATGCATAAAAGTACAAATAATAAGCGAAGTTATCAAGTCTGTTCTAGTTCTCAGTTTCAAGTGTCTTCTAGTTCTCCTTGGTCACGTATCAAATCAAAAGAAGTAGAGAACATTACTAGCTTTCCTCTATCTGTAGAGGTTCATTGGCCTTGGGTGATAGGAGAGGTTCTAGGAGACTAACATATTTCCTCCTAGGAGTGTCCAGACAATCCCCCTTAACCCTAGACATTTCCCTATAAATATTATCAGGTCATGCATTGGACCTCACAGTGGTGGTGAAGATGCAGTAGGATCTTCTGGCCTAAGCATGAAAATGTTGGCTCCTAGCCTTGTCTTCAGCTCCATCTTTGGTTTTCATCAGCTATGTTTGTAATGTCCCAACTCTAGGATCAATGGAAAATAGACAATCAACAACCCCTTCAATACACCAATCAACTGAAAATTTGCAAAATATAATCACAACCACTTGAACCAGTTGAGTAGATGACTCATTAAACCCAAAGATAGGGGTTTAATGGCCTCTAGCTCACAAGCAATTAATTCTCTAGCTGAACTTAAAACCCAGGTCAATGCAAATTTCTTGTCCAATGTTTGAACTTCAAACACAGTAGCAAAAGATTACCACAGCTATGTACAATCCACTTGTTATCGTTCTCAAATATCTTTCTACAAATCCCCACCAGCATTCATCTAATATTTGCACTGTATATAAGTTAGCTGAGAATTAGGTAAGCACATACTGATATGACCAAATACAATACAGTCACCCAATTATATAATTTACTACCAGCTCTGCCTTAAACCAACTGTGGGATAAGAAGACTGAAATAATATGCAAAAACCTAGTGAATCGATCTGATGTCCAAACATCCAAATATAATTACCAGTCATGCCACATGTGGATCGCTGCCAATTCAGAGACTTCAAAAAATCGTTATCGGCTTTAATCGGCCAAATTTTGACTCCCAGAAAATTAGGAACTCGGCAATTTATAGACATTGATCGGCAACTTTATCGCTACTTTTAAAAACATTTAAATTCATAAAATATGCTTAAATTAAATGTAAAAACATTTTTAAATGAGGCTCAAAACTGACATGTACAGTATTCAGTAGAATGCCATATATACATAAATATAATGTCGTATTAAGTATACTATTAAAATGAATAAATATGTTAAAGTATTGAGCCGTATATGATTATATTCCAAATAGATTCCATGTGCAAATAAACCGTTCGATCAGATTCACTCCCATTATAAGTTGTTAAGAAGGATACTGTACTAATTAATCAATAAATTTATGAATCTCTGTAGAGATCGCTGGACAAAACGAATAACATTAAATTTAACTAGATGTTATAGATTGTATAAACACAATAATGGATCTCATACCAAATGCCCATATCAATTCGTACAGTAAATAAGACTGATATACCAACGATTTGCTTACTCGCAATGTATTTTTAATTACTAATCTGTCTACAGGCGATCAAAGCTCATGATTCTTTCAGAAGATTGCAAGAAGTTGCTTGGTCCAAAAAGGTGCAAAAATGGATTTTATGAAAATAAGAAAAATATTGCCATCAATGCGTAGAGCTCGAGAAAATATGCACTTTTAGAGAAAACGACACTTGAAACAGAGCCACAGAATGAAAGTTATGGCACATGCAAGTTTTTGCTGCTACATCTTCCCGGACCCTTTCCAAAAATGGCAAATTTTTTTCTATACTTGTGTTTTTTCACCAAAAATCCAAAAAAGGAAAGAAATGCCAAAAAAGGAAAAAAACATTTTCTTTGGCAAGTTTTTTGTAGGGCTATTCAAGTACGAGGTAAATGTACCCTATTTTCCACGGTCTCGTTTTTTCGGCCTTTTAGGTACGGCCAAATACCCGAACAACGTCTGGGTACATAAATCCGGTACGTGCCCATGTTTTTAACGATTTACCCAGATACGGTTCTTAACCCAGTACGTGGTACGTTTCGAATATGAATTGGGTGGCAAAAAGTACGAACATGTGGGTACCTCAAATAAGTCACCCAGATCGTGCCCTATCCAGTAGCCCAAAACATATGCTACCCAGCGACCAATCGTCAATTAAAAACAGGTTTTTATCACAGATTAAATGCTGTGAGTTCAAGAACATTTTTGAAGATGTGGTCAAAACTGGAAATATTGAGGTCAATATTTTGGGTCAATAGATGATATTAACCAATAGTGATTCAAATCTGTGGTAAAACTTCTACGAAGTTTGGACCTAAAACAATGGCTTCAAAATCTGCAACAGTTGAGATTTAGAGGAGGATTGTTGAACAAACTTTGCAATAAAAACTATCAGTGTAACAGTAAGCAAGCAAATTTCCAATCTAATTGAAGACTACATTGGAGGCTCTAAAGAATAATTAAACTATTCAAAGGAATCTCCCAACTATGTCAGCTTTGAAGGGAAGATCAGCAGTGGTAATTTTTCAGAATAACATCCAAATGGAATGTCAAATTGGTGTTATTATTTACAATAACAAACTTAGACATTGAATAACATTTGGAGTTTGCAAAATAAGACTTGGCATTTAAATTGAATGGAAACCAAGATCAATCAATGAGGAAGTCATGACACTGGAATGCACTTGACTGATTAATACAATTTGGCTAAAATTGCACTTAGGATTATTAATCGTTTACTTCTAAGAACAATGTAATAAGCTGTATCAATTCTTTAGCTGAGTTTTGGCATACTTTTAATATTTCATATGTACATCAATGACTTAGTAGCACAAGTGCCGTACCCGGGAACCAATGAGATAAAGATAAATTGTCGTAATCTCCGAAAATACTTCCAACACCGTATCCCCGTAAAAGCTACCAAGGATCTTATCAAATGACTTTAGAACAAGAGCATAAATGGGCATGCATCCCAACTCCAAGCATGGAGTATTTGATTAATTTCATCATAGCATAAGTCTCATAATGATCCCAGACGATTATAAACAAGGAGGCACAAAATTCATTTAAATCCTAATGGGAGAGGGAAATTATTAAATAAATGGGGATAGTTTATCTCTCCCTAGATGTGGTCATCCCCTTTTCAAAGGGTGATTTTAAGATTAAAAGCTCACCTAAATATTATTTAATTAATTCCCCTTTAATTTTGCATTTTGGAATTAAATTAAATAATGAAAACATTACTTAAGAAATAAAATAATTAAATAAATATTGCATTTTATAATGCAAATGATATTCAAAATCACTCTCCAGAGGCAATATTATTAATTGGTAGTATAATTTTCCCCTTGCAACATCCCAAAGCCCACGGGGAATCGATAGGCTAAGGGTCACATTCAAAAATGGGGACATTACAATAGTCTTGACACAAGGTCCTTATCTCAACATGGCTCATTTTATTATCAACTTGGCCACCATACTAGTTTACCCACAAATTTAACTCACTTTTCTAAAATCATGTGAGTTACATGATTTATATGTTTGTAACAAGTTAGTCTTTATTTAGACAAGTATAATATACATTATTTAGATACTAGGGTACATTACATTTCATCTGTAGCATGATGTCCTCTTTTTGTATCAAACCAGAAAATTGCAACTATTCAACCTCAAATTCAGAAAAGAAGGATTAGATCCTTTTTAATCAACCAACCAGCCCATTGTCAACCAATTACATTGGAAATGGTAGTTGATTTTGCCTGGATCAAGGTGGTGAGCTAGATTGGTTGAGACAATCAAGATTTTTTATTCTTCTAATTCTGATTTTTATTATAGCAGTGGAATTAATGTGAAACAATGGGATCCTATTGTTGAAAACTTCAAAAATGTCATAACTCAATGGATTGGCTCCATAAATTTCCATGAAAAATAGTCCAAGTGCATTGACATTTAACTCTAGAATTGTTAGAGCACCATGCTAATGAATAGTCATGTCCCCCTTTTTGAGGACAAGTTTAGAAAATGGAGAAAATTGTCAAGACTAAGAATGGATAAACCCTTTTGCTTCAACCTAAAATTATCTAATGTCCAGCTATTTCCCCAAATGTTTTGGAACTAGCCAAGGTGGTTTTGATAGATTAAAAGAAAACAATTGGAATTTAAACCACAATTCAGATCAAATTTAAGTGAAAAATAATTAATAATCAACCCCAACTGTTGCAATCTTCCAAAATTATTTCCCGCTTAACCATCCAAGCAAAAATCTTCAAACTTTGGATTTTGGGCCACAAAAATATGAAGAATAATATTCCCAAAATTATAGATTTTCGCACAACAAACACAAAACCCTAATTTTTCCCTAAAAAGTAGGTCGCCCAACACATTTAGGGCATCAAATCATCTCCAAAAATTATGAAATTAATTGCAGTGAACATAGCAGATCAAGAAAACCAACATTATGCTCCAAATCATGCAATAATAATCAATTTGCACCATAAATAAATTCGCTAGGGCAAGGAGAATTCTTTTCCAGCAATTCGCCACACATGCAACACAACACAAATAGATCCTTATCAAAATCATGATTTGCTTCAATTCCAAGTCGAATGAGAGAGAGAGTCACAATGAAGAACTAGGGCATACATCCCATTTCTCCAAGCATGGAGAGACATAAATGATCAAATCAACATCCCCAACCTCCAATGGCCATGCAACCTCCTTTTATAACTAAGGGGTGCAACATTCAAATGGCCGACCTTTTCCCTTTTGGAGGGAAAACAAATAAAACTTTATTAAAATATTAAAAGACTCACTTAATGTGCACTTTATCATTTTCTAATTAAATAATAAAGAGTAACTACCCTATGTGCACATTTAAAGACTAAATAAAACTCTCACTTGTAGTGCTAGGCATGCCACAGGGGTTATCTACTGCAAATCTTGAAAGAGACAAACTTATATTAGTAGCCTCTTTCATGGAGTTATTACTTGTACTTGACAATGTAGCAATGAACAAGAGTGGTAAATTATGGAAATTATTGATAGTGCTTTCATTCATTCTTGTTTTTCGAGTAGGTCTTGCACAGTTCATTCTCTAGTAGTTGCATTTTATTTACTGATATCAAGCTCTTATACAACTTTCAAACTGTAATATCCCCTTTTTCGAAATAATATAAATTTAAGGCCTCTTGCTCATCTTCCTTTCTGTGGGCAAGAAGAAGTTGAACAAGAGAAGAACTTGAGCTATATTTCAGTTTTCTTTATTCGCATTTAAGCCTTTATTTTGTGTTTTGCCTTTCCAAGCAGGTCGGCTGGGTTGGAGAGCTCCCAAAAGTGAAATTGGAAATTAAGACAAGCTTTTAAAGAGGTTGGTCTTGGAAGGGAATTCTCCTCTAAGGCTTTTGGCACCACCACTAAGCTATAAAAGGGGTCGCATAGGCTCTATTTGGGAATCTTTTTGGCATATATACTTTTATCTACTTTGGCTCTAGAGCTATGCTCTAATCCAATTCCACTAAAGGGCGACAATCCATTAGTGTGGCACAGGAATGCACAGTTGGAGACGGAGAATAAAACTCCCAATTTGGTGGTGTTGAAAGACATCTTTGAAGACTATTTTACAAGTTTGCAACTAGGGCTTTGAGAAGGAGGAATATCAAGGGTATTTGGCATTGTTTGAGAGCCCCTCTCTAGGGAGTGACTTGTACAGGAGTGTGATTGGGTGTTGTCCTAGAGCACAAATTAACATTCTAAGTTTATATTTGGACTTCTCATATTTTATAAGGCTGATATATTGCATATTTGTTATTTGTTGGGGTTTGGAGACCTCATTTCTAACCACTTCTATTAGTTGTACTTCTGTTGTTCATTATTTAAATTCCAGCTGGGTTTGTGGTTGAGTTTCATGGTGGCAATTGCCCCAAAGTATTGTTAAATTGTTTGTATATGTTGTAGATGATTTCTATGATATTTGGGTGAAATTATTGGGTTTGCAAGTTGTCCATAGAAAATCAGACTGTTGTACATTGTTGGTTTATTTTAAGTTTGTTGGTATAAAAATCTGAGTTTACTTCATTTGGGGTTTGTGCGAGATTCCTTGTTTATGTAGTTCAACCCTAGAAAGGGACATTACAATGGTATTAGAACTTCAGTCTTCCCCGCTTAGAGGGTTTCATGCGAATGAAGAGAAAGTGGATAGAATGATGAAAATGCAAGAAATGGTAGATTCGAAAGGCTTGGACTCTCTAGTGCTCACTATGAAAAATTGCATAACCATGGAAAAGAGCTCAGTTGCACAATGCACGATAACCATGGAAGGTCATTCAATCTAGTCCTCCAAATAACTTCTTCAAAGGAAGTCAAAAATACTCAGCCATCCAAAGTAGACAACATTGTTACATGGTATGAGGAGTACAAGGCTCTTCCGGAAGTTATTCATGATGTCCTACCATTTTCTGAGTTTGTAGGATGGAGAAAAGATAGAGTGGGCATTGGAACTTGGTCCAAGCCCCGAGCCATGCACAAGGGTCATGGGAAGGATATCCCAACCCTAGAGGAGAAGAGCCCCATCTTGTTGGCAAAGCAAGAAGAGGCTATGAAACTTGAGGAAGAGGAATCCAAACTCCCAAGTTCACTATGCAAGGATGGACATGCCTATCCCTCTAAGGTTAAGAAGGAGAAAGATCTATCGCAGCAGTTGGTTACCAAGAGGGAGAAGCCCTTGGGAGTCTTAGAAATGCCCAACATTCTTGCCAAAGTGGAGCTCTTCGATGATTTTCCAAGTAGAGAGACATAAAGGTTTGATGTAAGTTTGAGGCATGAGCCTAGAAAGGAAAAGGAAATCATGGAGCATAAGTTCCAACGTAAACGATCTTTAATATTTAATGATGTTTCATTGGTTTCTAATGGGCATGTGGCTAAATGTTGAAAAGAAATCAAATTTGCAAAAGGGTAAAAAGGATGCATTGGAAGAGGGTAATCCAATCATTATAGAGCATGAAGACAAAACAGATCAACCCTTAATTAAGGAGAAAAAATCAGATCTGCAGGAGGTTTATGAAAAAGGGACCTCACCGGACACTTGTGTGGATTTTCAGCCTGCTGTAAATTCCAAAACAGCAGCGGAGGGTAAGCCAATTGATTTATTTTATAATCATAGAATGAGTATTTTTTTTAAGAAAAAAATACCACATTTATATTAATGAAAGGATAAAGTACAGATTACACTGCCAAGTTGTTATACTCATACTCGAAGAAATATCCTTGGATTTCCAACAACATATTAGAAAAAAGAGATAACATTTCTGCAAATTATCCATCTTGCGATTGTAGATGAAGGATCTTCTCAATTTGTTTCTGCTTCTCTGGAGACCATGTCAAAGGTAAAGGGACAAAGTTGATGAGGTTAGTATGATCTAACGCCCAGTTGGCCAAAGCATTGAAATATCCCTTGTTGGGATCTTACAAAAAATTGACAAAATACAGAAATTTGCAGCAAATACTACATCTGATTTTTGCAGAAATAGGGCAGCGAACAATAAAAATATATCTTGAAAAATACTTGCCCAAAACACTTCAAATTTCACAGGAAGTTGGCATAAACAATAACTAACAATAATAAACTGTTTTTGTATTTTTTATAACATAGGAAACTGCCAGGAATTTTTTTATAAGCTCTGAAAATGATAGAATTCCGGAAAATTCATATCTTTTCGAATAACCAACATAAAAAGCTGAAATTCTGGAAATAACTTATGAAAAATATGAGAAAAAAAGGCCAACCTTCAGATCTGGAAAATTCCACCCAAAACCCTAAATTTTAGGGCCTGCAATTCTCCAAACAGGTCGTTTTTGCTTAGGAATGGCTGAAACCCTCAACCAACCCTGTCGTTTCGTCAAAGAACCTCTCCTTAGCTGCCACAACGAATTTCGCCTCGAACGGAGAAAAACCCAGAAAGTTATCATGATTTTCCCGAAACTACCCTTAGAAAACCCTACCTGAAGATGACTGCAAATCAGATCTGAAAAGGTGTAAGAGCCTAGCAAACTAGGGTGGATCTTTCACCACTGAAGAGTGCCCTTCTAGCTAGGAGTGGATCTCTCACCACCGAAGCTAGGGATCTTGTGGGATTCACTCCACAAGCGGAACAAGCAAACAGCAGTTGCTCACTATCAAGTATCACCAAAGAAAATATGTATGCAAGAATGATTTCCAACTCCACCCTCCACCTCCCTATATAGCTTTTTATGAGCCCCAACGAAGAAATATAACATTTGATGCAATACATATCCCCCCAAGTCGCCAAAAAGGGACTTTAAGTGGCCCCAACGAAGAAACATAACATTAAATCCCAAAAGTGTCCACTTAAGTGATCCCAACGACAAAATAGAACACAAAGGGCCCATTAGAACCTCCCAACGCCCAAAATATAACAAAAACATAGTAGGAAATCAGACAACCATCCCCAATAACCTCCAAAGTCGTTAGCCCCTTGGGAATGACCAAGGCTAAGACCAAAATATGGCCGTTAGGCCAATTGCTCAGAATTGGGGACATTACAATCCTCCCCTCTCGAAAAATGCTTGACCCTAAGCATTATCCTCCTGTGCTGTAGAAACTAAATACCACAAAGTAAGTGCCTCCATCTCACCCTGTAGTCAACCAAAGATCGGTGTGATCCGAAGTTACCAAAACACCTCATATAGTCATCATGCTCTCCATGCAGTGTAGATAACAATGTTGCTCCCTGAAGTAGAATAATGCCCACATCGACTCTCTACTAGTACCCATACTGAAACTGTCAACCTGTCCAATCCCTGCCACTGTCATCATGTGATCACTCACTGCATCTCCTGTCGACTCCGTCCCTCGGCTAGCTAGCACATGGGTGAAGTGCTCGTCATCCACATAAGCAGTAAAACATATAGGAGTGTTATCCCCCATCAACTCCAGAAATAAGGAACATGCATACTCTGATTTGTCACCATGACAAACTACACATCCCTGCACAAAGTTGAGGATATCCTCCCTCAACCCATGCCATCTGACCCTTTCCCATATGAAGTTGAAGGTCTCATCAAAGCTCAAGTGTCCAGACATGGAAGAATAATGCACATGTCGCAGTATCTCCATCCTCAACCATGAATCCGACACAAGGTACAATCTGTCCTGATAGAAGATCATCTCATCCTCCAATCTGTAGTTGTCATCATGTATGTGACCATCCAGAATCTCACAAGTGTGTCGGTTCTTGGATTATTCAACAAGCAAATGAGATCTCCAGTCTACCGAAACCTCAGACAACCAACATAATGATAAACTCGGATGATCTGAACCTGTAATCCCAATCTCTGTAACTGCCTTATGTGCAACACTTCTGGTCACACCCACATCCATCATACTCCACATTGATCTGCAATAATAAAACCCCTCATTATGCCGGAAAGTCCTCTCCATCCCCTCAGCTGCAACCACCCTAGGTGCTCCTGCCGATAATCCCCTCAAAATCACATTCCTACCTTCGGACTTAAACTTCAGCTCCATCGTCTGGAAGTTAGTCTGAAACTCACCAAGAGAGTGAAGCCACTGCACTCCCAACACTATGTGGGTCACTCCCATACCAACAATGTGGAAATCATCGGTAACTGTGTAGTTACCCATGGTGATGCTCAATTGTGGAACTCTCCATGTGCATCTCATATACTCCCCATTCGCTACAACAATGTTGAAGCCCTCAAAGTCTTTCGTCTGCAAACCTTGTCTCTCCACCAATGATGCATCAATCAAGTTGTGGGTAGCCCCACTGTCAATGAGTACCACAACTCGCTGACCCTGCATAACTCCTCTAATCCTAAATGCCTTGTACATCGGAGTACTAGACAATGTGGCTATCATCTCCCGAGGGAAAGTCTCCTCTTCCTGCTCCGCATCAACACTATCCATCGCAACTCCATCCCCATCATCCATTTCATGAGTCTCCAACTCCTCACCTCTGTCATCCTCACTCTCCTCGAAGACCTCGATGAATTGGGCCTTCCCTCTACCTCTGCAATCATGTCCTGGAACCCAAGGTGTGTGGCAATTGAAGCATAGTTTCTTTCGCCTCAACTCATCTCAGTCCTCTCAGGAAATGAATGGCTTCTTAGCCACCTCCTGCCTCAATGGAGGCTCCCTCTGTTGAAGTTCGTCTGATCCAGATGGAGGTTCCCTTTGCTGAACACGAAGTGGAACCCTCGACTTTGGAGTGGATAACTCTAAGTCTCGAGATCTCCTAATAGCCTCATGTAAAGAAGAAGGCTCAAATGCCTTCACAAATCCTGCTAAGGCGTCAGTCAACCCTGCCATGAAGAGTGAAGTCAACCTCATCTCTGAAACATCAGATACCATCACTGATAACCTCTGAAAATCTGCAATGTACTGATCTAGAGAACCTGTTTGCCTCAAGTGAGTCAACTCCCTGAAGTGCCTATCTGGGTCCCTCCTATCGAACCTGCTCATCAACCTCTGTGTAAAATCTGCATAGGTAGTGATATGCATGTGCCCCTGTGTGATCAATCCATGATGCCACCAGTCATGAGCATCTCCCTCGAGGTGTAGGATAGCAAACTTAATTGCATCCTCTTCGCGCATGAGATTCAAGTCGAAGTAAGTCTTCAACTTCTGAATCCAAGACTGTGCGGTACACTTCTTAGAGCCATCGAAGTGTGGAATAGAGATTTGTCCCAATCTCCTCTGAAACTCAGGTACCTGTGTCTGGTAATCTCTCCTGGGCCTGCTGTCAATCTTCATTTTACAATACTCCTGAAATGGCATGTTGTCCTGGAAACCCTCACTCAATGTCCGGTACTTCTCCCAACAAGATTCCTCATCCACAACGTCTGCGGGCTGTTCCTGTCAACGAAACTTCCAGATCCTTCAAGAAAGAAGGCTCATGGAGTCCCAAGGGCCTGGTAGAAGCATGAGGGGACCCTTGTCCCAAATGTCCACTCTCACCTCTATTACCATGTTGTCCCATATTGCTAGCTTCTCCTTTCTCCGCATGAGCCTCAATCCTACCCTGTGCTAACCTCTCAGTGAGCTGGCTCAAATAGAGGTTGGTAGTCTCCTGCTGCTTCACCATATTGGTGAACAGTTGTTTCATCAGATCTACTCCCATCTCTTCACTGTCTCTGTCTCCCATCTTTCAACCCCAACAGGCTGGAGAAACAACAGCTCTGATACCACTGAAATATCCCTTGTTGGGATCTTACAAAAAATTGACAAAATACAGAAATTTGCAGCAAATACTAAATCTGATTTTTGCAGAAATAGGGCAGCGAACAATAAAAATATGATATCTTGAAAAATACTTGCCCAAAACACTTCAAATTTCACAGGAAGCTGGCAAAAATAATAACAAACAATAATAAATGTTTTTGTATTTTTTATAACATAGGAAACTGCCAGGAATTTTTTTATAAGCTCTAGAAAATGATAGAATTCCAGAAAATTCATATCTTTTCGAATACAAACATAAAAAGCTGAAATTTTGGAAATAACTTATGAAAAATATGGAGAAAAACAGGCCAACCTTCAGATTTGGAAAATTCCACCCGAAACCCTAAATTTTAGGGCCTGCAATTCTCCAAACAGGTCGTTTTTTCTTAGGAATGGCTGAAACCCTCAACAAACCCTCCGTTTCATCAAAGAACCTCTCTTTAGCTGCCACAACGAATTTCGCTTCAAACGGAGAAAAACCTCAGAAAGTTATCATGATTTTCCCAAAACTGCCCTTGGAAAATCCTCCCTGAAGATGACTGCAAATCAGATCTGAAAAGGTGCAAGAGCCTAGCAAACTAGGGTGGATATTTCACCACCGAAGAGTGCCCTTCTAGCTAGGAGTGGATCTCTCACCACCGAAGTTAGGGATCTTGTGGGATTCACTCCACAAGCGGAACAAGCAAACAGCAGTTGCTCACTATCAAGTATCACCAAAGAAAATATGTATGCAAGAATGATTTCCAACTCCACCCTCCACCTCCCTATATAGCCTTTTATGAGCCCAACGAAGAAATATAACATTTAATTCAATACATATCCCCCCAAGTCGCCAAAAAGGGACTTTAAGTGGCCCCAACGAAGAAACATAACATTAAATGCCAAAGTGTCCACTTAAGTGATCCCAACGACAAAATAGAACACAAAGGGCCCATTAGACCCTCCCAACGCCCAAAATATAACAAAAACATAGTAGGAAATCAGATCAACCATCCCCAATAACCTCCAAAGTCGTTAGCCCCTTGGGAATGACCAAGGCTAAGACCAAAATATGGCTGTTAGGCCAACTGCTCGGAATTGGGGACATTACAGCATCTACTACCTTGTTCTAATCCCTAGGCTCATGTTGATATTTGATTGTCTGAAATTGTCTAGTTATAACAGTAAATTAATAACTTGAATTCTGGCAATAAGCTAATTATTGGATGGATCTTGCTCCAACGAGCTGAAGAAGTGAACAATAATCATTAGAGTCAGATTTATAATACTAGAACCCCAATTTCGAAAAGGAAGAGATCTAGCTGAATAACATGATTCAGCCACATTATTGGTGCCTCAGTGTCCCAGTTTGAGCTGCAAAAAGGATAGGGGACTTATACCCAAAGAGTCATGAGCTATCCCTCCCAACTGAAATGCCCACGTATTGTGGATCTAGCTCAATCCATCGGTATTTACTTGTAACAAATAAGTCGGGACAACTTCGTGATTCCAATTTCAATCAAACAGACTCCGGGAACTCCGTTCTAAATCAATGCTTATGTTTGAATTGCCTACCCCTTTATTAAGCATTATGGAGACAAAACTTGATCCAGCTCTCAAGGTGGTTAGAGAACTGTGCAATTTTCAAATGCTCTTCAGTCTAGCATTTGACAATATTGCATGAAAGTTAGTCCTGAAGCCCATCACAAGATCTCATACTTGCTTATTTTGAAACTACGTTTGTGTCTTTCTTTCTATACATTCCACAAGCCTTAAGAGGGATGGTATCTCCAGAATATCCTTTAATTGAAAAATCATGGGTATCGACACATTTGAGTTACGTATTCCAACCTATGCATAGTATCCACTATGGCCATTTTAGAGGAGTTCCGTAATAACAGATAGCCAATCAGCCAAGGAATTCCATAGAATGCATTATGTGAGGGCTTTTAAGAAATAAGGTCAGGACTCATAGTCTCTCTCTGACATATTTATCCAACGAGGGTACCCATGCATGTGTATGCAACTCAACATCTTCTTCATCAAATCGTCACCAGTAAGAATCCTTTCAATCCCATTAAAAGTCAGAATCCCAAAATCCCCTTAGGCCATTAAGCATGTTGCCAACTGGTCATGACAGAAACATGTGAGAACCTTCTATGGAAATGGCTGATAACAACTGCTCCAAGTCTCTGTCTATCCCTGCTAATAGTGTACTGCCCATAGTTTCATTTGCCATTAAAGGGTAATATGTGGATGGAGTTTCCAACACTTTACATGCCAATGCCGTATTAGCTACAATCTAGTAAAAAATGATTACGAGTTGGACATTCATATCAAGTGGCTTCTGGGTACGGTCCTTGCGACGCTGTGGAACTCCATTCACATCTACCTTGTTTGTTGAAGATGAATCTATTCCCTCCCCATTTCCAACTACAAGAGCTATGAACAATGCATAATGATTATGCTCACCTCTGGATAAATGTTAGCATTCATTGGTTATCTCTCCCCACAATAAGTGCAAGAAAGCAAGATACCAAACTAATCTTTTCCAAAATTTGGTTTGGATCAATTGAATTTATATTCCGAGTGTTGGTACGTAAGGCTATAACATTCTCATTGAGGGCTATTCTAACAACGGTGGCAAGATGAAAGAAATCAAATGGAGTAAAAGGGTCTCCCAAGCATTGCCCTGAATTTCTTCCCATAACAATACCAAATATGTTGATCGAATAGGCATGCAGTTTCTGCTTCTCAATGACTTGAAGGTTGCCTCTTACACACAATATTCCTTGTCCTCTTGAGGTAATGTCATTCAAACCTGCCCATCTTGTCTTGATTGCTCTCCAAAGAAGATTATGCACAGTAACAAAAATGGGGTTAGAAACATTTGTACCATCATGGCTGTAGCATTGGTATTTAAGTTGTGTACTCCATTGAAATTCTTGTTTGTGTCATGTAGAGCATTGGAAATCTCAATCTTGTGCCCATGCAAATCCAAGGCCTGCATATTGACCATGGTCTTTCCTCAAATGCATTTCCCTGGGATTGACAACTGATTCTTATGGCCATTCTTGTCAGAGCCCCTTTCCAGCTGAAATGTAGGTAACAAAAATCCTAACAGCCATTGGAGGTAGTTCTCATAATGATCCATGAATCATAGGCTCTTGTTACCCAAATTCATACACAACTATGTTAAATTGGTAACGCGTTTATTCAATGACCATTGGAAAGATGTTTTACCATGCATACCTCTGTCATCTTTTGAACATCTTTTTCAACAACAAGGTTACCTTTTCTTGGTAGACTCTACTATCCCTTTCTTACTCCTTTAACATCTTGCCTTGGAGATTTTAGAACAATATTTCCTTTACCAAAAGTTCTGAGTGACATAATATTCTATGATTGTGAAGTATTCTCCATGGTCGTACCATGTAATTTGCAACTAGAATTCACAATATCCAAATTTTATCTATCCTAGCATGCTCAGTCCTCTACTGGTGAACTATTGTACTTCTGCATGTCAATGATCATGTATTTTCCTCAAGTCTTAAAGCTCCTCGCAATTTGCTCATAATTTTCTATTGGAACCATGGCCTGCCAAACCTGAGTCAAAAAGCTTACTTAAAATACACAAGCAAGAGTGTAAAAAACTCCTATGTTACAGACCACAAACTCCTCAACTCTTCTTGTTTATTTCCATGGATCAAAAACCAGTCGGATTATGATCTAACATGACTCAAAATGCTTGTAGCATAGATGGAAAACTCGCCAAAAAGCCGACTCGTCAAAACGGTTTAAATCGCCGAAAAACTCGCCATTATTCGGAAAAAAAAACTCGCCGAGTTTTGGCGAATACTCACCAAGTTAACTCAGCGAGTACTTGTCGTGATTTCGTGCTAAAACTCGCCCATACTACCAGTTTACGCAATACGCACACAGCTTTTCACACGCAAAAAACGTTTTTTACACGGTTTTGGCTCTTTAAAAAGCCCTCTACTCCCTCATTGTCACTCACACAACCATTTGAGCTTGCATTGCTTGTGTTGAGTGGATTTTGGAGCGAATTCGAGGAGAGAATTTGGAGATTTGCATTTGGAGGTAGGTTTTTTTTTTTTTTTTTAATTCTTTGAAGTTTTTCCAAATTTTGTGTATATTATTTAGGTTTTATAGATTCATTGTGATTCTAAATACATGTAATGTAATCGAATGCTTGTAATTTTTTTATACTCATTTGCAGGGTATGTATTTTTTTTTTAACGCAAATTCATTGTAAATTAGTTAAATTTTATGTATGTGTATTGTAATCGATTCGTTGTGTAATTCTAAATACATGTAATGTAAAATCGAATGCTTGTAATTTTTTTATACTCATTTGCAGCCAGAGGTATGTATTTTTTTTTAACGCAAATTCATTGTAAACTAGTTAAATTTTATGTATGTGTATTGTAATCGATTCGTTTTGTAATTCTAAATACATGTAATGTAAAATTGAATGCTTGTAATGTATTTTTTTATGTGTTTTATTTACGCAAATTTGTTATTCAACACGTTTTGTTTTTAAAATTAAATTAAGTTTACGTTTTCTAATTTTTTAAATGTGCATTGTGTTGCAGATTAGAGCTTAACAATGGCATCAGGCTCGGCATCAGGTTCGGCATCTGAATCACTAGCAGGGACCGTTCCTCCGAATGCCCGTTCCATAGCATGGAAGTATGTTGTACGTGGAGCTAGTGAGGGCGAAATTTTTTGCACTTTCTGTAACAAAAAAATGAATGGAGGCATCAATCGTTTGAAATATCACCTTTCAACTATTGTTTGCCGAGATGTTACGGTTTGCCCCAACGTGTCGGAAGAGGCAAAGCGAGAGATTAGAGCAGAGTTGGCAGAGTTAGAGGAGAAGAAACTAGAGAAGGCAAGGCTGAAGGCAGCCATAACACAAGCTATTAGACCTGGGGCTGCAATGGAAGAGGATTTAGACGATGATGTGGCAACAATTGTGGGCTCTACTCGTGGTCCACGCATACGAAGAGGAAGAGCCGGAAGAGGCACATCTTCATCGAGTTCGAGCAAAGGCATACCGAGTTTTTTTGTGGCAAGGAACACACCTGGAGCACAACCTTCATTGGAAGGTATGTCTGGAACAAAGATATGCACGAGGAAGTGGATAAAGCTTGTGCAAATTTTTGGTACTACAACAACCTGTCGTTCAATGTGGCAAAGAGCCCATACTGGGAGTACTTGGTGACAACGTTGACAGTTGCAGGGAAAGGGTACAAGGCACCCTCTCCAAAAGATTTGAGTGGGAAATTACTTGAGGGTGCAATTGCAGATGTCACTACCATGCTAGAAGAGCACAAGAAACAATGGAAAAAATTCGGATGCACCATTCTTTCAGATGGGTGGACGGATGGAAGGAACCGCACCCTTGTTAATTTTTTAGCAGCTTCAAACGGTGAGATGGTGTTTTTAAAGTCTATTGATGCCTCTAACATAATAAAAAATGCAGAGAATTTGAGTGTTATGTTAGAGACAGGTTGTATTAGAGGTTGGTGTACAGAATGTTGTGCAAGTTGTCACAGACAATGCAGCAGCATATGTGGCGGCTGGGAGACTACTGCAGGAGAGACATCCATCACTCTTTTGGACTCCTTGTGCAGCTCATTGCATTGACCTTCTTTTGGAGGACATAGGCAAAATTGATTGGGTGAGGCCGGTTGTAGAAGATGCAAGATCTATAACGAAGTACATATACAATCACCCTTGGGTTCTTAGCTTGATGAGAGAACACATAAAAGGGGAAAGAACTTGTTCGAGCCGGTGTCACAAGGTTTGCAACTAACTTCTTGGCGTTGTAAAGTATTTCTAATTTGTTGACACCTTTGAAACAAATGTTTGTGAGTCAAGCATGGCTAGACTCACAATATTCAAAGAAAGCTGACGGAGAGAGGGTTGCAAAGATAGTTTTTGATGATATCTTTGCAAAGAGAGCTATAGAGATCATCAAGGTAATTTCAAACTTCGATTTATATTTCATTCCTTTATTTTAATTTGTTAAATTATAAATATTATATGTTCTACTTTTCACTTTTTTATTTCATTTCTAATATGTATTGTAAGTTTGCAATCTTACATTTTAATTTGTGTGTAGGTGTCAGAGCCGTTGGTGAGAGTTTTGCGTTTGGTTGATGGGGAGCAAAACCCCATGGGGTTTATATATGAGGCCATGGATAGGGCCAAAGAGTCTATCCAAAACTATTACAGGGGGATATCGTCAGATATGGTCCCTTTTGGGAGATTATTGATCGGAGGTGGAACAATCAACTCCACCAACCTATTCATGCAGCGGGGTACTACCTCAACCCCAAGTATTTCTACTCTGACAGCTTCACAGATGTGAACGGAGAGGTTATGGAGGGCCTTTCAACATGTATTGAGAGGATGATACCGGATGTTGAGACGAGGGACCTCGTCATTTTAGAGTTGCAGAGTTACAAACATGCTAGGGGGAGACTCTTTTCTTCGGTGCTAGCTATTCGAGGGAGAACCACACAGTCACCAGGTAATAAAAATTAGAATGTTTACCAAGTTACTTATTAGTTACATATTTGATTTTATTAATTAATTATAAATTTTTGATTATCTTGTTTGTAGGTTCTTGGTGGGAGGATTGGGGAGGGAATACCCCAAATCTTCAAAAGTTAGCCCTCAGAATTCTATCTCAACCTTGTAGCGCTTCTGGATGTGAACGCAACTGGAGTTTGTTTGAGGCCATTCACACGAAGAAGCGCAACAAGTTGACTCAAAAAAGGCTCAACGACTTGGTTTTTGTGCAATACAATCTCCGGCTTCGCACAAAAAAAGTTGAGGCCACATCAGAGGAGCTCATTGATTTGGATGAGATAGATCCATACAGTGAGTGGACTGGGCAAGAAGAGGAAAACCCTGCGTTCACAGCGGACGAGATTGCTTCTTTTGAGAGGGAGGCTATGGAGGGAGAAGCACTAGCAGGACTCCGAGGAGATATTGGACTGGATGACATCTTTGGAGGTGATCTCCAACATGCAGCAGAGGAGCCACCAACACCACCATCTAGTTCCATGATCGAGCCAGATTCGCAGCCTTCTAGGAGGAGCGTGGAGACGCAGCCGAGTGTGGGGACTAGTAGAGGCACTAGACCCTCTCCCCAATTTTTCTCTAGATTGGGGAAGAGGAAAATGTAATTTATTGTATATTGTAACTTGCATAGATATGAAATTTATGATGATATTTTTCACCACTAGAAGGGTTTTCGTCCTTCTAGGAAGCCACACAAGAGGGTTTTCGTCCTCAAGTGGAAGAACATGGAGCAACAAGCTCACAATGCCCAAATAGGAAAATGCGCCAAAATCTAGATGCTCCAAATGAGGTCCTAAGTCTCCTTTTATAATCTTCTTTTGGCGCCAAAGCTTAGAAAGATAAGGCCGACCCATAAAGATGTTATATTTCTTCATTAAGCTTCTTTTATTTGCCTTTAACCCAGCCGACCTGCTTCAAGAGGGAAAACACTAAAAAGAAAACATAAAAATTAGAAAAACGAAATGAAAATGAAAGCTCAATGTTCTTCTCCAACTCCTCTACTTCTTTGGCATGGAGAAGGAATGGCAAGAAGTCCAAATTTTGATTCTTAAGTGGGAAAAAGGGACATTACAGTCCTCCCTTCCCAAAATTGCTTGTCCTCAAGCAATTGCAAGCTCTCACCCCAAAAGCCAATGTATCCAAGTAGAAGAACATGTTGTAATACTTCCACAAACGAGCTCCCGTGCCTGTCAAATGAGAGAGCTGATGTAAAAACAATATTTTGCAATGGCTGCCCCAATCTTCCTTGAATTCCCAAGGCTGCCCATGAAGACCAACTGCTGTCATACCCAACATTGACAAGAAGTCTGAAAAGTAATCATGAATTTGACAAGAAAAATCAATTCCCAGCTTGGCCCATGCATCAATAATGTTCCTCAAAGTGTAAGAGAGTTCTTTAACCATGAACATGAAAGCAATTGAGTAATATAAGGGGCTGTAGTAATTGATGACAGCAGCCTTAGTGGCTGCAAATGAGCACACGGTAGCTTTGAACCAGCTCCTTCCAACCTTAGAAAAAGGTAGAATACTCCCCTCTCTTTTCTTCATGAGATTTTGAGGTCCTTGGGCATGAATCCTCAAGTTATGAGCCATATGAACATGCATTTTCTGTACTAGCCAAAGGTGCAAAGAGGCTATCCCAAAAAATTCAGAAATACATGCCAAAACTTTTCTCATTTCAAAACAACAATCAGCCATCATGCCCAATTGAAAATTCATCATGTAATGGTGCCACAAATTAGATGTATTCAAACAATTACCTTGTTGTAGGAGAACATCTTCTTGCCCAAAAGTGAATGCTTGGAACACCAAAAAGAGTATTCCGGGCTGCGTACTTACCGCTGTCCATAACCCCCACAATTTGTCCAACTCATGACTGAAAATGTGCATCCTATCATCCAATGAAGTGACAACAACTGAACATTCATCACGAGTGATTAGAATAGTCTTGAAAAACTGAAAATTACCATCTCTAATGGCTGCCATGAACATGCTTATTCTACCCTCAATGCATAGTGGAACATTTTCCCAAACTTCTCCAATGATTTGTTGGGTCTTTGGAACCCAAACCATGACCCCAAGTGACAAAACATTATGCATTTGTGGCACTTCTATATCTTGCAAATGGGCTGTCCTATGATACTCTGAAATGCACACCATACTATTTTCCATTCTCCCACAATAATCAACTTTAACACACAAATGAGGAAGCAACAAACAAGTGTGTCTCAAAATTGATGAATCGAAAAGATTACCTTGTTGTAGAAGACCTTTTGATTGCCCCAAGTGGAGTGTTTGGAACACCAAAACTTGATTTCCAGGCTGCATACCAACTGTTGTACCTAACCTCTTCGAATTGCTCAATCTATGTCTGAAAATATGCATATCACTCCCAATTGAAGTGACCATAGCTGAGAGTACTTCAATGGTGACCCATAATGCCTTGAAAAACTGAAAATTATCTTTCATTATGGCTGTCTTCTTGTGCCAATCAGCAAGTATGATGAAATGAGATCTGAAAATGATGTTCTCCATACTAAAACTTGTAACAAACCATATCCCAAAAATTTCTTGCATCATTTGCAATCAAACCTTCTTGCAGGAGTATTGATTGCTTGCTCAACTCTCAAATTGAACATACAAATTGTAATGAAGCTTTCATTATTCGAATTTGAAAATGACTTTCCTTATACCTTAAGACATGTTGTAAACTTTGATCTCAAAATGTTCATCTTTCTTTGTCACAACAACATCACTCAAACATGACATGTGATCCTTAACAACAATTTTCCCATCATGACATAAGTATGGCAGCGATATAAAAGGAGATAAAATGTCATCATACCTTGAGTTGTTCCCCACATGTCTACCTTCCCATGCCGGATGAGGAGTGATCGAAACATCCTCCATTTTCCCAATCTTGTGACTCAGAATTTCTGAGTTGAAATCAGCCTTCTTCTTCTCCTCAGATTCAACAAGTGAAGCCTTTTCCCTTGGGCTTCAACCATATCTTGATGGTGTTCACATAGGGCATCTTCGTAGCTCTTACCGTGCTCATGGACACCATAAATCTGTCTCTTATTGTCTGTTGTTCTGAACAGACCAGCAAGCTTAATGTCATCATTTTTCATTGGAGAAGGGTTTCCAACCAGCCCTTCCTCTTCCCCAACATGCTCAACACCCCTTGCTTCATTTCTGGATTCATCACATGTCAAAACATTTTTAGTATTAACCACAAAATGAGCAATATTTACCTTATGAAGTTGATTCTTCGGAATGGGTGCAAGTGTCATGGCCTTAGATCTCTTGAACACCAATTCTCCTATTAATCTTCCTTAATGACTCCCTCTCTTATTGTCATATGAGAATTGCTTGAGCTATTCACTTCACCCTCTTGATCCTCAAGCTTCCCTTCATCCTTCCGCCCATGCTCCCAAGTTCCCTTATTACTTTTCAACATGCAACCATTAGAATTCAAGGAAAAATTATTGACAATTAAAATTTCTTTACCTTCCCTTCCTCTTGGCTCTTGCTTGGCCATTTCTTCCTCTTCTTGTGCTTCCTTAGGGCTGCAAGAAAAATCAATGAAGGGTTCACCTTTGGCCATGGCGGTGGGTGCTTCTAAGGCTCCCAAGGGCTGCTCCCTTTTAATAACCAGCTGCTGCAATAATTCTTCCTCCCTCTTCTCCTTAGGGAAATAGGTATTTCCATCCTTGCATGGCGAACTTGGGGTTTTGGTCCCCTCTTCAACAAACTTCGTGCTTTCTTCATGTTGCTTGTGTGGCATGTGATGTCTAGGCTTGGGCCTAGGTCTTCCTTGATTCACTCCAATGAATTCAGCGAGTGAAATAGCCTCACGAATTTCCCTTGGTAAGGCCATATACTCCTCATAACTTGCAGCGATGTTCCGTCCACCCGTGGGCCTTGTTTCTTCCTCTAAAATAACCTCATCTCTAGGAAGGTAAGTGGGCTTTGCAACTGATCCTCAGGCTAATCCCATTAGTTGTCAGGTTTTGTTAGCCCTAGTCGAGCTACCGTCACCACTTTGAACCTTAAATTCAATGATCTTTTTGAGGGATAAATCACCACATAACCAAATCTGATTTCTATAACCAACAGACTAAAATAAAAAACCAGCAAACTGATTTCTCCAAACAATGGTATAAAAATATATGCAAAACACCAAATTCACTTCAAATAACCTTGCCACAATTTAAATATATATTTTAGGCATCCAATAGAACCGTAAACAATGAGAAATCTGAGTCAACACACTGCTGGAAATTAATAAATCACCAGCGAAGAGAAATCACAACAAAATTATGAATTATGGGTCTAGAAACCCCCAAAAATCAAGAGAATATAGTTCCGACCTTAATAAATATGACAAATCAGATTATTTACTGAAAATGTAGTTTTATGTCCTCTAAACCATCAAACCCTACACCAAGGTAGGTCACTCCACATGTAGGAAGCAAATAAAAATTTGAAAGTGAATGTTTTCTCCTTAAATCTGCCCTTAACTTCAAATACATGCCATTAGATTGTTATAGTTACCTGAGACGGGGGGACGGCGGGATAGGGTTTCCGGGACGGCAAAAAAATTCTAAATTTTAGGGACAGCGGGGAGATGCTAATTAAAAAATATATAAATATTTAAAATATAAAGATATAGTGACTAAATTATATAAATAAGTTGAAATATAACCATTTGAGATTTAAATAAGGTGAAACTTGAACTCATAAACATCAAATACATTCCTTAATACTATAATATCAATATGTTAATGTCATAAATTGAAAATTCATAATACATATTTGAATTTTGAATTTGAGACAAGCTGAAATTTCAAATATATTATAAAATATAAAAGTAAAACCATTCTAAATTACGATTGATCAAGTGACAATAGTTGATATTCATATCATTAATCTCATAGCCAAATACACCAACAATTGTCTATTGTCAATATTACAAAAAAAGAGGACAACTACAAGTATCAAACTAAAAATCAGAATCAACATCTGAAGCAATATCCATGAACTCCTCCTCGTGGTACTAGCATCCTCGTCCTCAAAGGTAAGCCCAATCAATCCCCGCTGCACAGTATTGTCCTCTTCAACCTGCCTCGGCTCCTCGGGATCTACATCCCACCGTAATGTTGGGGTCTGTTTGTACTCAGGTGTCTTGCGATCTATAAGACGCAAAGCACTGTGTACAGCTACAAGCTTCTCCGCTCTCGCAGAGGTAAGCCTATTCCTCTTAACAGAGTGTATCCAACCATATGTAGACCAGTTCCTCTCAGAGGCAGAGGAGCTAGAAACCTAGGAAAGGAGGCGAATGGCAAGTGGTCGCAGTAGTCCTAGAAGCCCATACAGTCGCCACCAACTCACTGGCTTCTCCTGTGCTATTGTTACCCTGTCTACCTTTGTTGATGTTTTGTACCCATCAAGTTCAGTGAAGTCGAGCCACTCCAATCTGATCTGTGAAGCCTCCTGTGGACTGTACATTTTTTTAAAGGCCTTCATAAGGCCCTTCTTCACCTCATCATCATCCAATGGGATAACTCTGCCTGGCCTCTCCACATACCATTTGGGATTCAGTGCATACGCAGCCATATGAAGAGGGGTGTTCAACTTCTCCCATCTCCGCTGAATAATGGGCTGTATATGTTCATTATAGAACTCCAAAGTGGGGTCCCTCACCCGAATAGCTGCCTTCATTTGCCCAAGCATGCTGTCAATGCACTCGTAGATCTCACCAAGATTGGGGCTGTTAGAATCCCCATATTTGATGACACTAAAAACTGGAGCTATGATTGATATGATGTATTTCATATCAACCCAAAATGTTTCCCGCAACACCACTTCCTTCACTCTTTTCCCTTGATCTGTCTTGGACTCACGCCACCTAGTCCAATCCTGTGTCATAATCATAATTTGCAGGGGCTCCTGCAACTCAGACATCCTCTCCAACAAAATAAAATAGGATGCAAAGCGGGTGTCAACTGGTTTCAAAAATTCCTTCTTCGAAAAATTTTGAAAAAGTGCCAATGATGTGTGGTGATTACATATGAACTTCTGCACATCCCTGGCCTCAATCACTATCTACGAAATTAACCCACTGAATCTTCCCTATGTCTTTCAGTGCATTGTTCATGGCATGCACACAACATGGAGTCCAATAAATATGCCTATATTCCCGCTCCACTAGCTTGCCTACTGCTCTGCACACATAAGCTGCATCTGTGACAACCTGTACAACGTTTGAAGGTCCAACCTCCTCAATAGCATTCTTCAAAATTTGATACTGGAACTCAACATCTTTCCGCTTCCCAAAACAATCAATTGCTCTCAAGAAGTACGGTCCATCTTTGCAAGAGACAATGATATTGATGAGAGGACGGTGTCTAATATCCGTACACCCATCCATGATAATGCTACATCCATGTGACACCCATGTAGTGCACCTTGGTATCTCCTCCATCAACAAATTAACCGTGGAATAGTTGATATCCAAGATTGTTGTCCTTAGCAAGTTTTGTGTCTCCAGGAGGCACATAACTTGTACCTTTTTTTGCAACCTTAGCCATAGCCTCCTTGTAATAAGGAGAGCGAGCGGCATTAAATGTGAGCCCAGCATAGAAAAATTTTTCAATAGCATCATCTGCCTCTTCCCTTGCCTTTTGAATCAAACATGTCAACAAGACTGAATTTGGGGCTGCCCCCTAGTCGGCATGCTTTCTCTTCCCTCTGTTTTCCACTTTTGACACTCCAAAACTAGAACCAGCCAGTGAGTATTACCATGACACTTTGCTCAGTTTGTTATGAGCAGGTTCCCTGGAGTCATTAGAGTGTTAGCCGTATGTTATCAGCCAATTTTGACTTTGCAAAATTGTCAATTAACAATTAAATAATTAAAAATTAGAAAATTTTGAAAAGTTGTTACTTTGCATGGTTCATTGGACTCAGTTGCGATCGTCTTATTTTTGTGATTGTTTCGGTCTTTGTTTCGTGATTTTCGGGCAAGAACTCTTCCCGCCAGGCTATAAAACGCATTCATACAATACATTAAAATACATTAATTTCATATTTAGTTAATTAATTGCTCCTTGTTTGATTAAATTAATTTTTAAAAAATCACTTAAGGAGTATTTAATTAAATAAATATAAATTAAAGTTCATTCTGACAAGTTTTAGTGCCGGGCGAATCCCTAAGCTTTTGTTTCCAACTGCCGGGTTGGCTTCCCGAACCAGGATTTCCACTTTCCTGGCAATTTCCTTCAAATTTCCCGCACGAAGGGTTTTCCTCTGCCAATTGCCAAATCAATGGATTGGCAAATGGGCATAAAATTCCCCAATTTCCCACATGGGGAAATTGGACGGGGATTGCCAACCCATTTTGCCATTCCCGTTGGCAATTGCCCATTACTTTTCCCATTTCCCCCTGGCACTTAAGCCACTACCTGGGATGAGAGGAAGTTGAATTAATCCTCGTAACTTCCTCCATCAAACCCGTTGGAAAAAGTCAGAAGCTTCTTTCGTTATCTTCAGAAGACATAATACTTTGTCAACATTATGCAAGAGAAACTACATTCGCCATTGTTTAAAGAGAAATTTCAGGAAGGTTATTAGTTTGTTGTTCAATTGCTACGCATTTTCAAAAAGTGCTCTTATCAATTTCGTCAAAGTAGAATTCGTCACACACAACTGTAGGAGAAGGGTATATCCATGTTGTAGAAGGACTTTAGATAGTTTTACTTTGCTTAAGTTAGATTTACATTGTTTCCATAAAACAAAAGACGATCACGCGCCTGGGAAAGAGAAAGGAAAAGTTTTTAAAACAAATAATAAAAAAATCTTTGTCCACACACTGCGCTCAGACCAAAATCTCATAATTCAGAGTCTTAAAACAAAGGAGGCAGCACAACCTATTCAAGAAGATATCCAGCCTGGAGGAGATTAAGAGGATTAAACATAGGAAAACGACAGAGCGCATACATTTTGGTCTAAACCAGCCAAGACAATAGAAAGAATAGATGTCCACATGCCTGTAGGAAGGGCTTGAAAAAGAGCCCAGCCAAGGTGTGAAATTGCACTTTGGTCACACAGCCAGACAGTTAGTAGAAGACCATTCGAACCGAATAGAACTAGCTTAAGATTTCCACGCGTGCCAGAATGAAAAGCCAGCAAGATACTGACAGAGAAGATTGCCACGCGCCAGGGAAAAGTTCTCAACATAGAGGCCGAAAAGGCATACAATCCACGCATGTGAATAGGAGAAGACAGCACCAGGAAGAACAGTTTTCCATGCATTCAAAGGAGGAGAACGCAGAAAACAATTTTAAATCCCAGGCCAGAGCACTTTCCAAATAATGAGGTGCAACCTCCAGCAATGCCTGAATGTTTCACACCAAATTTTATCGACCAGCTTCATAGGATTTTCAATGGTCCACAAGCTATCCAATTCACTAGACACTATGCATACGGCACCTGGTACAAATGGAGTTGGGTCTGCTAGACGGCAGGAACCCTGAATCCCTTCACTTTTGTGTAAGGTCCACCAGGGACAGGACACGCACAGTCTGGGAATGTTGAATGTTATTCATCTTGTTCAATATCCCAGCACTATTATGGTGCACTGCTTAAGAAACTTGCTCCTGAAAGCTACAGGCAATCCTATCAATAATGCAAACAGTATTGCCAGTATTGGCCCAGGATCAATCGATGATGTTCTTCAGAGTATGGATCGCACACTGTTCCGTATGCTTCCTAAACTTTGCCCTAAACCTCACGAATGCTTGTTATCGCTCCATCAAATGCTGTAACAGCATGAATTGCTACTGCGTGTTCTGGATCGTGGATTCATTGATGGTGAAATGAAGGTCTGTCGCCTTGATGTTGCGAGGGTGGGTGTGGATTCTCAAAATTGTTGCACAGGCAGTATCAGTGGAGCGTACAACTAAAATTCTCCTAGGAAAGTGCTGAGAAAGTAATTGGCTCCTACAGGGTATCAAAGTAAACTTATCTCAGATTAATCCCTCCAAAGAGAGCTGTGCGACAGAATCCCAAGGAACCGTAATTTCTGGTTGCTATCAGTTGTTGCAAAATTGTTGCAGCTAGTAGAAGAACGAGATAAAGTTCTATTTGAGTTGTCTCGCCTTTTCATTTTGGAAAGTCGCTTCCATGGAGAAGCTGCATCAAATCTTGAGGCAAGTTTTACAAATGAGGCTGAGACTGTGTTGCAACCTTAGTCATTCCAGCGCCTCCCATGGGTTTGATATGGTGGTTATAGATGAAGCTACAAGCTAGCGACAGCTGCAAATGCGTGTTCTTGTCGGGGATCCACAGCAGCATGCCTGCAACAGTAATTAGCCCAAGGCATGTTGCAGTATAGTAGAAGCCTTTTTGAGCGCTTGCAGGTCGTCCATCTATGTTGTTATCTTCAGAATCAAACATGTCATCAACTCAAATTTGGGGCTGCAAAATGAATTAAGTGACAGTGAGAGTGTTACCAGGAGACCACAAAGATTCTCTATTGAGACCTCACGATCCCTCATGGAAGGGAATCTCATAGTTCCACTTCATAACAGAATATTCAAAAATTTGCTTTGCAGCCATCTTCAACGAGTATTACCATGTTAGGTCAGTCCTATCGAGTAAAGCTCAATGTTTGGAAGAGTATTAGTGCGTATTAAAAGCCACAAACATTCTACAAGTGTTGAGCATTGTGGTAAAACCATTCTTTTCAAAAATGTTGGGTTAAGCTCGGTTTTGAGTTGAGCCAGAGAAGAACTCAGGGAGTTCGGTTCTGGAAAGAAGGTAAGACGACACGAAGGGCATTCCATGGAAGAAAATGCTGAGCTCACAATCAAGCTAGGAGCGATCTTGAGGGCTCATTCGTGAGTTGAGTCGTCTAAACACCTAAGTGAAGAAGGAGCACATCTCGAGAATGATCATTCGTCTTTGCATGGCCCTAATTCTTCAGGCCTAATCAACAACTCAACACTATAATTTAGTGTTCATGCGCAAGCACCTGTAATCTATATCACACAATTCTAGAGGAGGAACTCGTTGATGTACCTCAAAATATACCAGCCCAACTGTGGAAGTAGTCACAACTTCTCAAGTTGATGATCCGGTTCTTTCCCTGCCTATTTGAAGAATCCAGGAGAAAATGGCGACAACATACAACAAGAAGATCCAATTTCAGCCATGATCCCCTTTAGCGTGATGTCAATTCCCAACGAACACGAGAACCATGTACAATGAGGTACTTGGAGAGGTTCCCACCTGGCTACATGATACCCTGAAGAATTGAAAGAGGGTCTTCAAGCCAATAGTGATAAACTTGGAAGCGATTGCGTAAATGTTAGAATCCATCACTCCAAAAAAGACCAAATACTACGCTAAGGTGTGTGTCAACGAATTCATAAATCACTTCGATGATTTTTCAACACCACTCGTTCACAATGGGGCAAAGGAGATGGATTTCCAAGACTCTGAAGTCTCACGAATTCTGCTCGGGAGATCAACACTTTGGGATGGTGACAAAGACAAAGGACATAACTCCAGGTAGTGAATTGCGAATTTGGCTCCTAGAAGATCTTCTCAATGGCGAAAGACCAGAGGCTGGATTCTAACAAACCAAGGTGGCGTAACAACTACGGTCTCATGACAAATGAATAATTCACCATGGAAAGGTATTCGGAGTATGTGGAGAATTGTGCGTAATTGCAAATGTGAATACGAATGAAGACAAACTTTCTTACACCAGAATATTGCTCAAATGGAGGGGTGGATGAATTGCTCAAGTTTCAGGCTCAACACTCTTGTCATTTGGAGGATTGCAGAGCACAGTCAATGAGTTCATTCCCGTACGATCGGGATAGGCGGACTCTTGGCCCAATGGATAAGGCACTGATCCTAGGTGTCTTGATCTAGGTGGCACATTGTTGACTAGGATGTCTACGTGTGCATACAAGTCATTTAAGTGGGGTCCACATGTACCCATTTCTTTAATTTATGTATTTTTCCTTAAATGACCTTTTAACTTAAGTGGTTTCTATTTTTAGTCACTTTTTAAAAGTTGGTTGAAAAAGTCAAAGTCACTTAAGTGCCCTATTTAATGTGCATTTAAAACCCTAACTACCTTCGTAACCAACTTTTGGGTTATAAAAGGAAGTGAGGGGGCTCATTTGTAAGGGTGACTTTGAGAGAGGAGAAGAAGATCACTTTTGTGCAAGCTTTGTTTCAAGAAGAAACTTTGTGTTCTTTGTGAAAAATATTTTGGAGTTAATAGAATAAGAACTTTGTGTCTCATTCATTGTCTCTTGTAACATTTGGTGTTCTTATGTTCATTAGATGTTAGGTGTTTGAATCTTGTATGCAAATATTATCTTTGATCTTATTGTCAACATTAGTAATCAGTTGTTCTAGTTCCATAACTATATGATTGTGTTCCCTTTTGCATGTTCTTGATTTGATTATGTAATGAATATTCGGCTCTGTTTTTACCTAACTCTTGAATTTCTTTCAGTTCAAAATTCCAAACTTTAGCCAATATACAATTTTTTAAATGTATACAAACTATATGCGTGATTATATTGTGAATGTAGTCCGTGGTATTTCCATTGAAAACCATCTCGGCTCTCTGCTCTAAAGGCCCTTACAAGTGCCAACCCCTAAAAAAGTGCAAACTATAAGTATAAATTTTAAACTTTTCTCCCCCCTCCAGATTTGGGGGTTATCAATTATTTGAAATAAAATGTAATTAAAAAAAATTGGTAGCACGTAACCATTTTGCCAATTTTAAATTTTACAACCACAGCCACCCTATGCAAGATGCATGCTCTGATTTTTCAGAAATCCCACAAACTATATGCATGATTGCATTATGAATGTAGATGCAAATGCTGAAAAAACAACCCCTAAAAATGCAAATATAATATAAATTTTAAACAAGAAATAAAAATTAAAAAAAATGTAACCATTTGAATTTTAAATTTTACAACCACACCCTATAAGATGCAATTTTTAAAATCCCACAAACTATATGCATGATTGCATTATAATGTAGATGCAAATGCTAAAAAACAACCCCTAAAAAATGCAAACATTAGATAAATTTTAAACAAGAAATATGCCCTATATGCATTTTTTTAAATCCTACAAACTATATGCATGATTACATTGTGAATGTAGATGCAAATGCTAAAAAACAGCCCCAAACAAATGCAAATAAAATCTAAAAAAAAATTTAAAAAAACTTTAACAAGTATTATAAGCAAATAAAATTATTAATACCTCTTGTTCCCTCTTGCTCTTGCTCTCCCTCTTGCTCTTGCTCTTGCTTGGTGTGAATATGAAATGAGCCCATAATGTAAATTTATAACATAAAATAGCACTTTTTGGGTTAGGGTTAGGTTATGAATGTTAATTTTATGTTGTAAGTGATTTACAATTAAAAATATATATATAGTTTTGACTCTTAAAAGTGTGTTTTTTAATTTAAAAAACTGACAAAACACGTGGGGGATGTCGGGGACGTCCAGCCCCCACATCTCCCACGCCCTCAGGACGTTTCCTCCCCTCTCCAACCGTCCCCAAGACGTTTCTCGCCAAGTGTACACTGTAGGAAACGTGGGGGAAACATTTCCCCCACATCCCCAAGACGTCCGGGACGTCCCGAATGTGTTAAAAATGGGGGGGACGCGTCCCTGCGTAACTATGGTTTTTGTCCTTCACCCAAACCACTAGAAGGGTTTTCATCCTTCTAGGAAGCCACACAGGAGGGTTTTCGTCCTAAAGTGAAAAAACATGGAGCAACAAGCTTTCAATGCCCAATATCTGGAAAATGCGCCAAAACTAGATGCTCCAAATGAGGTCCTAAGTCTATTTTTATAATCTTCCTTTGGAGCCAAAGCTTAGAAAGGTAAGGCCGACCCATAAGAGATGTTCTATTCCTTCATTAAGCTTCTTTTATTTGCTTTTAGCCCAGCCGGCCTGTTTCAAGAGGGAAAACACTAAAAAGAAAACATAAAATTAGAAAAACGAAAGCAAATGAAAGCTTGATGTTCTTCTCCATCTCCTCTTCTTCTTTGCCATGGAGAAGGAATGGCAAGAAGTCCAAATTTTGATTCATAAGTGGGAAAAAGGGACATTACATTGCACACTAACACATTTGCAAGCATACAGGTGGATTCAGTCATGTGAAGTGTTGGTTTTCAATTTATAGCATTGTTGACCATCAATATAGGATCATTTCCAGCTCCTCTATCACTGTTGTATGGATATCATCATGCATCTCATACAACAAGGAATGATGAGAAAAGGAGAATAAGAGGAAAGGGCAGCATTCTTATTTTGGTATATGACATACATACTTATCAACCAATCCGGGTGAAGGGTCTTTTTCCTAGCCAAGAAGCCACCATGATTGCAACTCATGGTACCATATCTAATTTCATTGAAGGGAACTTTGCAAGAAGGATGGGGATGAGTACGGTTGGTTACAAAGACTCCATGATCATCATAACCAAGGGGACAACTCTCTTTTCTCTCATGGATAGGTACGAACTTTGCATTGAATTTCTTGTTTCAGCTGAGATAGAATTTGTTCTCGAGATGCAATGGATTCAGTTTTTGAGGGAACTCACCCTCAATTGCCCAGGAAAAAGTTTGGAATTCTGGATTGAAGATAAAGAAACAAGAATCCAAGGCATGTTGAAGGAAGGTTTCATGGTAGCCAAGCAAGGGGAATTTCATTATTGTTCTCTTTTTCATATATCAGCCCATTGAGAAAACAGTGATGGAAGGATAGTCACCATTACCAGGGAAGCAACATGTTTGATATGGGAAGTGGGTAAGCCATGTGATTTTTTTATATTTTATGTCATATAGGTAGATTCAATCATTGAAGTTGGTAAATGGCTATTCTTGGCATTGTTGGGGCATATTCCATTAATGTTGAGGTGTTTCCAACCCCCATGTCATGGGTAGTATGGAAATTTTTAGAGAAAGGTCTTGATTACAGCTGTTGTACCTTCTTTTCGTTTGTTGTTCACAGCTTTTCCAACTACTTTCCTACTTATGAGATGCCTAAAAAAGAGCCTCTAATTATAAGGTTGAAGAAATTCCACACTGCTACTGACATTGGCATATGGCTGATTTAAGATGGTTTCTAACCACTAACATTCTGATATTTTAGAGAAAAATGCAAGGTTACAATTATAATTGGGACAACATTACTAAAGTATCGGGAATCCATCAATTGGATGGTAATTGGAAGGCCTTGGCAAGCAAAGAAGAAGAGTTGGCCATCATATCCGAAAAGCTTGAGTGGATGAAGAAGGGAACACATTTTTTCTTTTATGAGTTTGCTTCGTGTACAAGTACATTAAAGAAGGAGCCACATAGATTTATTTGGGATCTGGGAGCTTGCATTTTTCTTGAGGGCAAACAAATTTGGGAAGGGAGGATTGAAATGTCCCCTTGTTCGAAAATTGAAGGCATCTTGCTCATCTTTCTTTCCATGGGCAAGAAGAAGTTGAAGAAGAGTAGAACTTGAGCTATATTTCAGTTTTCTTTATTCATATTTAAGCCTTTATTTTGTGTTTGTCTCTCCAAGCAGGTCATTTGGGTCAGAGGGCTCCCAAAAGTGAAATTAGAAATCAAGACAAGCTTTTAAAGAAGTCAGTCTTGGGGGGGAATTCTCCTCCAAGGCTTTTAGCGCCACCACTAAGCTATAAAAGGGGTAGCGTAGACTCTATTTGGGCATCTTTTTGGCATATATACATTTATCTACTTTGGTTCTAGAGTTGTGCTCTAATCCAATTCCACAAAATGGTGACAAACCATTTTGTGGCAAGCAAGGGAGAAGAAAACCTTCCTTGTTGAAGATTGGAGGACGGAAACCCTCCAATTTGGTGGTGTTGAAGACTATCTTTGAAGACTATCTTGTTGGTTTGCAGCTAGGCTTTGAGAAGGGAAGAGCAAGGGTTTTGACATCATTTGAGGCACCTCTCGTAGGGAGCGACTTGGATAGGAGTGTCATTGGGTGGTTTCTAAGGCACAAATTGACATTCTAAGTTGCATTTCAAATTCAAATATATTTATAAGGTTGATATATTGCATATTTGTTAATTGTTGGGGTTTGGAGACCTCATTTCCGGCCACTTCTATTAGTTGTAATTTTGTTGTTCATTATTTAAATTCCAGTTGAGCATGTGGTTGAGTTTCATGGTGGAAATTTCCCTAGAGTATTGCTAGAGTGTTTGTATATGTTGTAAATGATTTCTATGGTGATTTTGGGTTGAATTACTACTCTTTGCAAGTTGCCCATAAAAATTAGACTGATGTACATTGTTGGTTATAATTTCCCTTTTTAAGGTTTAAACAAAAAATAAGGGTTTGGCCACAAACCCTAAGAATCAGATCTGAAGATACACCAACACCCAACTGAAAATAATCTAATTTTTATAACAGCAAATCCAACAATATTAGAAACCCTAGCAGCCAACTGAAACCACAAACTTAGGGTATCAAAATCAACTTAGAAATATTAATTAATATCCCTCTAGGGAAGCGAACTATACCAGCACTTAGGAGAAACCATTCGCATGCAATATGAGCTGGAAATTAACATAGAAATATCCCAAATACTCATTAAAACCAGAAAGATGAAATCAGGAGAAATATGTATTTTGTAAATTTATTTTAAGTGCAAATATAGCTGAAACTTCTAAAATTCATAACTTCATTAATACTTGGAGTTTCAACACAAACCAATGCTCAAAATGATCTAGAAGAGACTAGCTATCCAATGAAAGTGAAATCAAATTTTTCCAGCCATGAAAACCCCCTCAAAACTGATCCTGAACTTCCCAGGTGGGTCGCTTCAAAGAAGAAAGCGTGCCAACACCCTAGAAAATGCCCTAGTTGAAGTAGAAGTACCTTATGCATGGATGAATACCTTGTTTTGAAAATATGTCAATTAAGTCCACTTGTGACTCCCATATGAAGCCACCAATGCAACAAATAAGGGTTTTTGTCCCCAAGTGTTGTGACTATTGAGGGTTTTCGTCCTCAAAGTAGAGCCGCACCAAAGGTTTTTCGTCTTCAATGGAGAGTAGGCCACACCGTGCACAAAGCCAAGATGTCAATTTTTGAAATAAACATGCCTATCTTCCTTGGGCCATTCAATCCACATTTATATCCTCCCTTTCTAGCACCAAGAGTCATAAGGGTGACTTTTCCCCCATGACCGACCACTTTAAGTGCATGCTTCTATTTTTAATTTGTCTTTATGAGCTTTCCAGCCCAACCGACATGTTCTTAAGAGGGAAAATACAAAAAGAAGTATTGATAGAAATGAAAGAAAACATAAATGAAACCCGCATACTTCCCTTGCTCAAATTCATCTTGGCCATGGAAAGAAAAATGGCAAGAAGTCTTCATTTGGAACTAATTTGAAAAAGGGGACGTTACAGTCCTCCCTTCCCAAAATTGCTTGCCCTCAAGCAATTGCAAACTCATATGCCTAAGTATCATCATGTCAAAGTGAAGGAACATGTTGTAATGCTCCCATAATCTTGATCTTGTGCCTATTAAGTGAAGGAGCTTCAACCCAAACAAACTCATACCTCTACTCCCCCTTTGTTTGTCATTATCTTATAATTTCCACCCAAATGACGGATTCCCCATACTGCAGTAATGTTGTCCCAAAAACAGTTGTAATCGTGCATTTTTCTCTCAAAAATCAGAATGTAGGTGGCCGGAAACAAAGTATGACAATCATAAAACACCTGATTTTCCCCCCAATTTGGAGCTATGTTAGCTGAAGTAGTTGTCTTCTTCAACTGGAACCATCTACCACTATTTTCCAATTATTTAATGACCACAAAATGATCACTCTTACAGTTGTTCAAGTCTGAAAACAACTCATAATCTAATTTTATCAAAATCAACAACTTAAAAATGGAACAATAACTACAAAATTGAAACCTCCTTACAAAATTAGGAATTGTGAGCATGACAATGACTAAAAACACCTCTCTAAAGGCTGAAAAAATTCTCCCAACATTCATCATTCGAAAAATGCTCCATCTTTTGACTGAAAATACTTGCCTACCCACTTGTATGTATGCAAATGAAATCATGTGGTAGCTGTTATGAATAATGACAACACCAAGTCTGAAATTTTGAGCTATAGTTCTCCAAGGTACATTCCTTTTGTCACCACTAACCACCCACATACTTTGTTGGTGATCTCTTGCATGAATATTCAACCATGAAGTAACTCTACCATGCTTATGTTGTGCTACTCTTGATATTATACATGGCTGGAAGTGTACAAAATTGGGAATATTTTGTGATTCTATCAATCAAAACATATAAACAACCCTTACTTTGAACCATGGGCAGCCCAGTGATGAAGACTATGGAAATACTTTCCCATTTTTGAGTGGGAATAGGAACGGGCTGCAATAGTCCAATTGGAAATTCATGCTCTGCCTTGTTTTGTTGACTAACCAAACATTCACATATGTATTGAGGCACCTCATCTTTAAGACCTTTCCAAAAGAACCTTCCTCTTACCTTTTCGTGTGTCTTGAGATAGCCCGAATGACCAGCCAATGAGGCATCATGAACAGCCCTCAATATCTTGTTTTTCACCCTTGATTCATAAACCAAATAGACTCCATTCTTGTAGAGAATGATCTCATTCATTATATTGTACCTTTTGTCCACAATTTCTTCCTCAAAAACAACATTAACAAACTTATGCTCAGCTGTAAATAAAGACATCCAGCCAGCTGTTATCTAAGATAATGAGCAAAGATATGGTTCTTTGGACAAAACATCTTCTACCAAATACTTGATTTGAGTGGTTTCCAGAATCATACCTTGAAATATCACCTTCTTGCCTTTATCCATGAAGCTCAACTCCCTACTTTGGTAGTTGAGAGTGAATGTTCCCAATGAATATAACCATTGGACCACAAACACAAGATTTGTACTAGCTATGCCAATCATATAAAGATCATCACATACCTCATGCTCTCCCAACATGAAAAGGAGTTGGGGACACCTTTTTGTGCATGGCATGGAGTAGCCATCCGCTACCTTGACCGTGAAGCCTTTAAAGTCTTCCAACATCAAATCCACCTTTGCCCTCAAGCTCTCATCAATGAAACTATAAGTAGCTCCATTATCAATCGAAATCGTGACTCCTTATCCATGGAGGGTAGAATCCTTCACAACTTTGTTAGAATACATAATAAATTCAAAACAATCCTCCATCAATTTTTTTTCTAACCTTATGCATGGAGGAGCAATATCAAGGACTTACTCTTTCTTACAATTCAAGGGATCAGCTAGAACCAAAACTTTTATGCCCACAACCTTGCAAGAAAATATCTATGTGCCATATGTTACTCCATGAGTCCTTCACATCATCACCAATCATACTACAAGGCATCAAACATGACATGTGATCTTTCTTAACAAGTTGCCCACAATGACACAAGTATGGCAGCGACATGAGAGGAGATAAAATGTGTTGTGTTTCAACATACCTTGGGCTGTCAATAAGGATCCCACCATTTTTTTGTTGGTACTTGTTTGGAACATCTCCGGAACTCACCCCATGGTGGTAAACTTCCTCAATTTACCCTTCATTGACTGTAGTTTGGAAATTTCCAGCCAACTGAAAATAATCATGAGGAATTAGAAGTGCCTTTACTCCATGAACACACCCTTCCATAATGCCATCTTCCTTGCCCTTATGCAAATTTGATCTATTTTCAACAATTTGCCACAAGCACCATTAGAAACCAATGAAATATCATTAAATATTGAAGAACTTTAACCTTGGGACACATGCTCCGTGATTTCCTTAGGTTCATGCTTCAACCCTTCATCAAATTGTGATGTCTTCATGCTGTTGTTCTGAAAATCAGTCAAGAGATTTACCTTGGCAATGGTGATGGGGGCTTCTAGGGATTCAATGGGTTGTTCCCTCTCAATGCCCAACAACTTCGGTTGTTCTTCCTTCTTTGACTCAAGCTCCACGATTTTCCCTTCTTCAACTTGTGTTGTGGATTCCTCTATGGGTTGTTTCTTCTCCATTACTTGCAACCCTAGTTCTTCCTCGTGTGTAGCTTGTGACCTAAGCTTGGGCCTTGATCTTCCCTTGCTTACTCCTATGAACTCAAAACAAGACATGGCATCACGAATCTTCTCGGGATGCGCCCTATACTCCTCATACCATGTAACAATGTTGTTTACTTTGGATGGTTGAGAATTATTGACTTCCTTTGAAGAGCTCCTACCACAAACCCTTAGAATCAAATCTGAAAATACACCAACACCCAACTAAAAATAATCTAATTTTTATAACAGCAGATCCAACAATATTACAAACGCTAGCAGCCAACAAAAACCACCCATTTAGAGTATCAAAATCAACTTAGAACAATTAATTAATATCCCTCTAGGGAAGCGAACTATACCAGTATGTAGATGGACCTTTCAAGATCGTGCCGGTTGGACAGTTCTAGAGGGATTTGCAGGTTGGTCTTTAACAAATATCTATGTTGCCAGGATACACCCTAACCCCCCACGTTTCTTGTCTGATACGTATCCGATATGGATACATACGGATACGAATACTGATACGCCAAGCATACGTATGGCAGCCACATGATCAATAAAAATGCTAAGTCTTAAGTATATTGAATGTTTTAAACATTGATTCAAGTTTTGTATTACTATTTCAGTTATTTATGGACTAAAAAATGAGTAGATGTATATATATATACTTGATTTTTTAATATATATGTACAGACGTATCCAAGATGTATCGTACCCGTACCTGTACAATACTCGTACCCGTATCCTGGCAACGTAGACAAATATCTATGTATAGACAAGTGGTTGTTTATCGGCTCAACAGATTTTCCATACATCTATATAGGCAGATTGAGGACCTATATATCCCATCCCATCCCATATAGAGCCGCCATTGGGGCTCAAACCCAAATATAAATAAGATATAGGGGGTGCGATAAGATATAGGGGACACACACGTAGGCACACGCCTCTGCGTAAAACGAGGGGAATCGTTAGGGATCCTATATTCTATATCTATGGGGGGCGTCGGCGCAAGGTCCCCCCCATAGATAAGATATATAGGGAGGGTGTAATATCCCCTTCTTCGGGATCAATGGGAAATAATGCAGACAACCAACTCTTCAATGCATCAATCAACTGAACATAGCAAAATATTTATACCGGTTGAGTGAATGACTCAATAAACCCAAAGGCAAGGATTTAATGGCCTTAACTCATTAGTTCACACACAATGTTCTTCTCAACTGAAACTAGGACTGCTTCAATGATCAAAGAGTTCTAGCTTTCATGTGGAAATCATCATCATACCAAAAACAACTAGATCAAGTATTAAATCGGAGGGCTGATGTTACTAGAGAACAGCTGTGTATTTTGAATCCAAAAATCAGGCCAACATACCCAAAGTGATCACTGTAGCTATTAGGATAATGTTTGTCAATTGTCTAGGGCAAAATAGGGTCCTAAACTTGTATCAAACAACCAATATTTACTCCAAATGAAGTCACTGTTCCAGAAGGAAGAATAGTAGCTCAGACCAGCCCCAACAATATCCAAAACAAGTCGTTAATACTCAGAGAAGGATAACAGATTTAGTAAATCAAAAACCAGACCTGATTTAAAAGATTTTCCTTTCCCAAAACAAATTACTGTCAAAGGAAATAATATCATGCAATTAACTGAATCGATCCATACTAAATGGAGTATGCAAAACAGTCCTCAATCTCCATGGAAGAAATCGCTGCAACACAGGAGCTATTAAATATCACAATATTATGCCTAAACTCAAGTCGTGCCACTTTGACAAGCACTAAACATCCATGAAGAAATTCGCTGGGGTAGAGGACCACACAAACACAGATCTAACTTGCTAAAAATGCTCCCAAAATAGTCACTAAACATGCCCAGGCTGGTCACACGTTGCTACAATATGAAGCATGTAAAAGGCTGATCGCATCACCCTCAGAATTGTATACAAACAGCTCACAAATATTGTGAAAGGAACTCGCTGGAATTGAGAACCAACACACCAAAGTTGATTTGCAAAAGAACTCCAAAGAAACACTTATTTTTTATCACAAACCAGCTGCTACAGTGAATCGCTATAGTAGAAACATGCAGATTTCAATGGCAAATTTCATCTAAAGCCAAAGACATGGATCTCACTTGAGATTTGCACAAATACTTCTTCAAATAGATTTTCAATAACCAGCTCAATACAACCTCCACGCAAGAGAGAGAGAGAGAACATCAATGGGCATGCATCCCAACTCCAAGCATGGAGCATCAAAATAACTTCATCATAACATGAAAATAATAATGATCCTAGCACTCATTTTATAAGCAAGGAGGCACAAAGTACGAAATCCCTAGGAGAGGGAAATTATTAAATGAAAGCAGTTTGTTTTCCGTAGGTGTGACGTCACCTTTTCAAAGGGTGATTTTATCAATAAAAGCCACCTAACTACTTATTTAATTAATTCCCCATTTAATTTTTATATTTTGGGAATTAAATTAAATAACTTTTTATAATTAAATAATTAAATAATTATTGCCCCAGGCAATAATATTTAATTATTTAATAAAAATGTTCCCCTTGCAACATCCCGAAGCCCACGGGGAAATATAGGCTAAGGGTCTTCAAAAATGGGGACATTACAAAGGGGACTCCCCCATATCTTTATAGGGGGGCGGGGGCGCCCTCCATAGTTTAGAATTCTAGATAGGCACTCGCCCAGATCTGATCTCCCATAGAAGATAGAGAGAGGGGGGAAAGGGCCATCTCTCTATATAGACTAGACATCTCTCTAAACTAGCCAAGGGAAGTGACTATACCAACACCTAGAAGCAACCATTCACATGCAAAATGGGCTGGAATTTAACATAGAAATATGTCAAATACTTATTAAAACCAACAAGATGAAATGTGGAGCAAATATGTATTTTGTAAATTTGTTTTAAGAGCAAATACAGCTAAAACTTTTAAAATTCATAACTATATCCATACTCGAAGTTTTAACACAAACAAATTCTCAAAATGATCTAGAAGAGACCAACTATCCAATGAAAGTGAAATCGGATTTTTCCAACCATGGAAACCCCCTAAAAACTGATCCCAAACTTCCCAGGTGGGTCGCTTTAAAGAAGGATACCAACACCCTAGAAAATTCCCTAGTTGACGTAGAAGTGCCCTATGCGTGGATGAATGCCTTGTTCTGAAATCTGCCAATTAAGTCCACTTGTGACTCCTATATGAAACCACCAATGCAACAAATGAGGGTTTTCGTCCCCAAGTGTTGTGACTATTGAGGGTTTTTGTCCTCGAAGTAGAGCCACACCAAAGGTTTTCGTCTTCAATGGAGGGTAGGGCACACCGTGCACAAACCCAAGATATTTATTTTCGAAATAAATATGCCTATCTTCCTTGGGCCATTCGATCCACCTTTATCTACTCCCTTTTTAGCGCCAAGAGTCATAAGGGTGACTTTTCCCCCACGACTGACCACTTTAAGTGCATACTTTTACTTTTAATTTGTCTTTATGAGCTTCCCAGCCCAGCCAACTTGTCCGTAAGAGGGAAAATACAAAAAGAAGCACTAATAGAAATGAAAGAAAACATAAATGAAACCCACATACTTCCCTTTCTCAAATTCTTCTTGGGCATAGAAATAAAAATGGCAAGACATCTTCATTTGGAACTAATTCGAAAAAGAGGTCATTAAATAGGTTTATTTTTCAGTTTGCTAGTATAAATATCTGAGTTTACTTGCAATTGGGTTTGTGTGGATTCCGTGTTTGTGTAGTTCAGCCCTAGAAAGGGACATTACACAAATAGGTGAGGTATTTGATAGTTTGTAAGCATAAATCAAATAGAGTCTACCCCAAAATATGGTCATTAACCAAGTTTAAGTTTATACGTTAGAAATCCCACAGTAATAAGTATATGCACATGAACCATACACAATAACAACCAAAATTGGGAGCAAACGCAATCAGCTTGACATAAAAAAATTAAAATGTGAATATAACATTTTGAAAATAGTATTTTAACTTATCAAATAGGATGAGCTCAAGTGATAATAGTATCATACCTTCCACAACACAAAGCTAATTTCAAATAGCAAGAAACATGATAATGTGATTGGTTAAACTACCACATCCAACTTACTAGGGGTGGCATACCTAACGTAAGACACCAGATGCAAGTCCCAAGTGAATTTCTTTAGCGTCTAAGCCACAGGTTACCCCCAAACATGGGAATTTACCTTACGAAATTGCCTCAAAAATATCGTTTTAACATGTAAGTCTCCTTTAACTATTTTGACAATCTATAATTGACAATTGCAAATGAAGATTGGGCTTTTATCTTTTGTAGCATACATTCAACCTCAGCACGCACAACTACAAAAAAATTAGATCAATGGTAGAACCCAAAAATGATATACGAATACTACTCCAAAAGATATGAAAATATCACATGTAGTTTGTAATGTCCCCTTTTTTAAATTAGAAATACTTAATAATATTTTTAAGTTGAGCCCAGATAACTCTCTATTTATGGGCAACTTAATAATAATATTATTAAAATAATGTGTTTTTAAATACTAAAGCACAAAGAAGACCCTTAGCCTATTTTCATTATTTCAGTTGGCTAAAAGGGGAGGGAGGAAGTAAATTAACAATTTAATTATAAGTGCTAAAGTAATTTCAATTCTTGGCACTTTAATTAAGTTATTAAAAAGAATGAAAAGTACATTTAATTAATGCCCAAGTGGAGCGACTCAAAATGAGAACTAAAAGGGGAAAAGAGGCAATTAATTTATATTAAATTAATGCCACATTGGAGCGACCCAAATGGAAGGGGAAAAGAAGGGGCAAACTAATTCAAATTAAATCCCAAGTCTTATGGGGTTTGTGCCAACAATCGCCTATATATGGAGGTCACTTGGCTTATTTGTGGATTATCTTGTCTAATAATAACTTTGCATGGTTTTGGGGCTGATAGCTCAACTATTACCACTTGAGGACAAAAACCCTCTTGCGTGGCCAACAAGTGGGGATGAAAACCTTCCTTGTTTGATTGAAGAATGAAAACTCTTCAATCCATTCAGGATTCTTGATCTCGGGGTTTCCAAGGAGCTCAAAAGAAGATTGATTTTCCAGATTTTCAAGTGTTTGGTTGAAGAAGGGCTGCTAGGGTTCTGCAAATATTTTCAAGCCCTCTCCTAGGATAACAACCTACCTTGTGGAGGAGTTGAGGGGTTTTTAGGGCACGATAATTCGGAATTCTTTCATAAACAGCTTCTTCATAATTTTTGGGGTTTGTGTGTGCATTATGTGGTTGTGTTGGGCTTGGAATCATTCATTTCCAACCGTGTTTGTGAAAGATGTTGCTGTTGTCATATTTCTATTTCCAGTTGTTTGAAAAATACAAAATTCTCTTGTTCTAGTGTTCATTTGTTTCATGTTTTTTCCAACCATCAAGTAAAAATATTTTGAAGAGTTTCCTATAATTCTTTCTAGCCATTTGGCATGTATGCTGCCCTAGAAAACAAAAATCAGATTGTTGTTAGGGTTTGGATTAATTTTTCAGTTTGTTGTTTGAGTTTGATAAATTTTCAAGTTGTTGTCATAAATTCCAGCAATGTTCCATTAGGGTTTTGGGGAAAATCCAAATTCCTCAAATTTGAGCCCAAAAGGGACATTACAGTGGTATCAGAGCATCGTTCCTCCCATCCTGTGTGAGGGTAAATTTAGATTTGCATGAATACCGGTGAGAAAAGGTTCAAAGTGTACCAAAGTGTTAGGAAAACTATATTATAGTGCTCACATTATAATGTTCGAGTGAATATAATTAGTGTATATGTGAACTTATTTAGATACGGTTATAACTATGCGTAAGTTGTTTAGGTTGTTTAAACAACTTACTAAGATAGTTTTTAGGAGGTTTGGGAGAGATTGGAGGGAGCTTGAAAACAGGATTTCTATATCCTATAAATATGTAATGAAGAAATAATAAAGTTAATTGTGTTTTGTTCGTGCAAATCTGTTTCAACCACATTATTTGGTATCAAAGTATTCTTCTTCTGAGATCACTATGAAGTATTGAGATTTAAAGGGGAACCTACAAATTTGTAGCTGCCTTAGTAATGAAGAAAAATTCCACGCTCTGGTGACCAGAAACCTGTACATCCTCTTGCGCATTCACATCTATCAAGAAAAGCATGTCATAAGATATCTTCGAAGGTATTCAACTCAGATCAAGATCATTGTTGTTATCGTTCAAATTCGTGGGCTATCTATTTGAAGATTTGCGCTTAAGATTTGTAAGCTGCAGTGATAAACACAATATTTTCTTATTACGGATCCACTGTAATCCTAAGTCTGCGTACCCTGTTATACGTCCAGATTACATAGTCTACATCATGCATAGAGAATATGCATTCAAATTTTTGAGCATATTTCTTATGCATCTCCATTAAAATCTAAAAATCTCCCTTCTGATATGTGCCACAAGGAACTCTTTTTGTATGCAGTTCGGTCTCTCTTTAACCTGCATCTTCGGAGTTTGTTTCGCAATCTTTGCACTCACTGTTAAAAAATTGGAATCCCCATGTACACACATTTTCCTTAAAGGTGTGATAAGTGAAGAATGGAAGATCCTCTAACTCCTCCATGCAGCGACCAGATCTAATGGCAAGTATACACGTTTAATGTGTCGTAAACTCTTGGAATGGCTATTACCATTCTATCCTAGCTATCTATATCTCTGTCCAACTGGTACGTGAGTAGCTATTGACCAGACATTAGATATCTTCTTTTTTTTAATATAGTTTCGTGTCTTGTTTTCTGAGTGTAGTATTTGTTATAGTTTGAGTCTTTTATGGTCAAGAGTTTTTATTAACGTCTATAGGTTGCGTTGGATTTACTCTCATTGAATCCATATCTTATGTGAAGTTTCATAGAGTCGTTAATTATTGTCCATTTGGGTATCAATTATAGGTTGTCAACATTGTCAAATTTGCTACTGTCTTTATTCTTCATATGTGCAGTTATTCATATGTGAGCAGTAATTTGTTCCACGAGCTCGTGTGTCACTAGAATTGTCACATTTGTAGTATTTAAATGTCGTGTCTTTCTAATCTTGTCAGAGTCATTATCAAAAGAGTTAAGTGTTTATTGTCATATGTAGTCGAGTATTGTCATTGAGATTCGAAGTCAAAAATTTGTTAAAAAAAAAAAAAAATTGTCTTACGGACATATTTTCGGTGGAATCCGACGTCCGATCAAGGTATGTAAAATTGAGCTCCATGATCAAATCCAGCTGAGTTAGCAGCTTTCTACCAGAGGATGGAGGCAAACGGAGGTTGGAGGTTGATCAGCGCCTCTCGTCAGTCGCCAACGACGGGGCCACACATATGGTTTAATGGCATTTTTTTTCAGTTGTGTGTGTTTCAGTATACTTCAGTTTGCAGTGTTCCTGTTTGAATAAGTGGAAATTTCACATTGAGGGGGGGAACATGATCCAATGCTCCATTTCAAATTTTCAGTTTGTGTGTATGAGCAGCAAATTTTCCTATGTTATTCCCTGTAGTGAAATGTAATGAGGGCTGATAATAGTACTTGGCACATCATGAAAGAAGACTTGTCATGATCCTTGCTTATATATGCAGCAGATTTTTGTTGTCTTCGCTCTAGATTCGAATTGTAATTACAAATGTGTTCAGAGAAATGTAAGGGCTAGATGTAAACACACCTGGCATTTTTTTATGGCATCGAATGACAAATCTTTCTGATTCACATGCAAGCATTGGAGGAAAAAAGAAGATAAAAAAACAAATGTCAATATTTTTAATGTGCATAAGACACCTTTATAAGTAAAGGCGGTCCACCTTTCATCACTGAGCCACCTAATTTAGATTGATGTTGTTTTCAGTTGAGGAGACTTAATGTATTATCACATGCCATTCTGTTGTTGGATTAATTGTGGATTTAAATCAGAATGCCTCTGCTAGAGGAAGAAGCATACTTCATATTTCATCAATTTATTTCCACTGACCTTGCCAATTTATACATGGCGTCTTTCCATTTCCAAAAGAAAATAAGTAATGAGGGATGCTCATGAAAAGCAGCAGCAATCGTTATTTTAAGGGATCTGTTTTTCAATGATCTAATATGGAAAAATTATATAACTAGAATTTCATGATATGAAGTATAGTACCCCAGGAAGCTGGCCAGCGAGAACAGCAATAAAACCTGTGCTACCCACCACTGTGAACAAGAAAGCTGCCTGCACAATTGAAAACAAGACATCAATGGAAATCTACTGAAGTTTACAAAGATGTAGCACAACATAAGAATGAGACTGATTGCTGAAACAATACTTTGACAGTTATAAATTAATACCAATTGAGCACATCTGTAGACTACGGTGCATGCATTATATATTTCCATTAAATTTGAAATCTTATTAAGAAAACAGATCTTGTATATTGGAATTTAATTCATCTAAAAATGCAATATATTATGCAAAAACAGCAGTAACTCAAATGTTGAACCCTGTGCGCAAATTTTCCATACTCGGACAGTTATATATGCCATGAGACAAAAAAGTCAGACTATTTGGCGAACCAACACTAGCGAGAACCCATGGATAGAGAATAGCTTGCTAGTAAACTTCGTAAACAAGGATAAATCCAGTTTGAAATAATCAAATTGGTTTATTAAAATATATAAGATCTCGAACAGATACTTGCATCATTTCGAGCACTTGGGATTGCTAAATTTTCTGCATTTTTAATTCCAAGTGAAGTCAACTCACGGATAAATGTCTGCACCAAAAGAAGCACTAGTATAAGTGAAAGAAAAATATACATGATAAAAACAACAGGTAACTTTTGCTGCATATTTATGATCATTTATAATATATGAGTGAAGAGCCTAGAATGCATAGACGTAAGCCATAAGTTTGTGAAGCAATTTACTGTATGCCAATCTGAATTAGTGACTAACCGTGCGTCGTGAGACATAAGGCTGAGAATTCCATTTTTTAGCCCATCCAATTTGGTTTAGTTGGTCCATCGCTTCCTTGACAGCATCTCCGTCCTCCTGCATTTCCCCTCTATCAGGTACTATTTCCAACTATAAGATACAAACCTAGGAACACATACTAATGTTTTGTGGGAAGATTAGGGTTTATTGGAGTGATCAGTTATTTCCTAATGACTTGTATATAATCAAGAAAAGTGATCAAATTGTTTACATATGCAGTTAAGGACATGTAGATGAACATGTACGTCATAATTACTATAGATTCATAAGTTCCCACTGGCTATCTGCATCCATACCCTTGGTAACAATTAAACACAGTTGTGTATTTCGCATAATTATTATGATTCTAATTAAGATGAAATATTGTAAATCAGTAATATCCAAATTATCGAAGGACATGATCTATCGACGCTTTGATGTCTAGCCTTGTCTTCCACCTTGGACCTCTTATGGCAACCATCATGATTTGTGTAAAAAAGTTCTAACAATCTGCAACCCCTAATTGGACTTTAACCACTTTCACATACATATCAATCCATAATATATTTTTTTAAGTATACTTCTAAACTATTTTTATTTCTCTAATTACCAGTATTAGCATCCATAGGTCTAACTAAAATTGCTCAGGGAAAATGACTCAGAAACGATTGTAAACGATTATAAACTCATGAATGTCTATGCGTTATTTTGTTGACAGTATAGAGGCCACCTCAACCCTAAGGGGTAAAAAAGAGGAATTGTTGGTGAAATTGGAAAACATGATCAAATCCAGTATTGCATGCCTAACACACAAGGCTGCTTGAACTTACAAAAGTTTGCTTGAGCTTAATCATAATGTCAGTTTCCCCTAAATCCAGAATGGCCGTAAGTCGCCCAGCACGTTCTGTGCTCATCCACTGTAAAAGAATCAAACCCAAGGCCTACTAGACTTACAAAAGTTTAGTCTTATCAACTTCAGCTGTTAGTATTCATAAATATCAAGTATAAATCCAAACTGTATATATATATATATGTTCGAATTGCTGTCAAATCGTCGAAGATCTGTGAACGTGCCTTGACTAGATACGGCCTCCCCTAAATCCATGACTCACTTCATCCATTTCACTCGTTATGGATCGATTCACGAACTTAATTCATATACAGCAATTGGTACAAAAAAAATTCATCACAACAGATTATTGATGCAAATTCTCAAAATACGAATTTCCTTACAGGTATAGAAACTCAGTTATTGTAACATGATGCAATTCTGGAATAAAGAATTACACTTTGCTGAAATGGAGTTGATCTAGTGGTAATGGTAGTGATCAATTTGGAAAGATCTTTCTCATTCTTATGAGAGTATTTACAATACAAAGTGACACAATGCTCCAGCTTTTCAAATAAAAATTAAAATAAGAAAAAAGTCGATTTGCACATAAGAGGTCAAAGAAATAAAATATTTTTTTTATGCAAATCAATTATAAGAGGGAAAATCAATTTTCTTTGGGATTATAAATATTTAGATTTTAAAGGAAAATCAAGCTACCAAGCAAGTCGCATTTTTCTAGGATCATTTAATAATTAATATTTGGGATAAAGCCGATTATCTCTAAGCATGGGTCGATTTATTTGGGCATCTTTTAATTTAAAATCCCTATGCATTTAATATTTGTTGTTGAGTGTGACTTTCAGGCATTTTTTAAATAAGATTCCCTCCTAGATTATGGCGTCAAAGATGGAGAAGAACTTTGGAGGATGTGCAAGGCAAAAGATATAAAAAAAGATGTAGATACTCCTTTTTCGCATGTTGACGGTTTATTAAACTTATCTTCATGCTTGAAGAAGGGATGTATGCCCACCTATGATCAAAAATAAAAGGAGTTCATCAACACCACCAATTTGTGAAGTGTGTGTGCCCATTTGAGCTTGAATTAATAAGTTTTTGCAATCACTTCTCTATATATGTAAGTCGCCATTTTTGGGAGAGGACATAAGCTTCTTTGAGAGAGTTTGGAGTGTGATTTATGGTGAATATCTCAGAAGCACCGAAACGCCCCTAGGGTCCCGTATCCATGTAGAAACATTTTAGAAACATGAAATGGATACAAAACGTGCTCGAAACGTTTCCAAAAACTTTTTTTTTTAATTAAAAAAAAAATTTAAAACGTCTAACTTATCTAGATTATTATCATGTATATGTGAATCATTGAAATTGTAACCATGTTGAATGATGAGTTATGACTCTTTAGAAGTTCAAATTTCAATGAATACAAAATATTTTGAGTGCTTTATCAATTATCTCTTATGGTCCACAAATTTACAATTATAAAATGAGTATTATGCATATATATATATATATATATATATATATATATATTTTATTTTCTTAAGAATATATTGTAAGAACATTTCCGGCAACGTTTTGTATCCACGGTTTTTTTAAAATTGCCGTTTTCGCGTTTCGTATTTCCGTTTCTGTTTCCGTTTCCGTTTCCTGGCAACATAGTAGGTGGTTGTTAGATGATAAATTTATTAAACTTGTTTTATGAGTCTGTTACCTTGATGAAATCGACTTGAACCTAGTGGTGAGCAATGTTGACCTAAAAGTTAAGATTTGGAGGTGAAAATGTGCTAACAAAGACTTGTCCAATGGGCAGAATTTTTGTAGGGGGACGAGATAGTCGACTTGGTATGAAGCATTTTGGTATGATTTTATGAGGTTGCATATGGAGGTTACATTCTGATTTATTTATGCTTCTAATTGGGGCATATTGTGGCCATTTTCATGCTAGTTTGGTTTACTAACACTGCTGGGATTTATTTGATGCAAGTCAACTTACCTGGGCATGTTTTAACAGTGTTTTGGAAGGGTTTGAAGTGTTATTAAATCTGTTGTTACAAACTTATTAATTGCAAATCTGAAAACTGCATTTATTGAGTTTTAGAGTGAAGGAAAAGTGCTGGAATTATTTTGCATATTTGCCTTAACCCTAACGACTTGAACTGCAAATTCGGGGGTTGTTTGGAGTGGGTTTCAGTGGGTGGAAAATTCTGAGGTTGGTTGCATTTAAAAGCTCATAATTTTATCTTTTTACTGCACTTTTTTTCAAGCCAAAAGAGTTAACATTGTGGAAGTTCAATCTTTTGATGTGTTTATGATCAATAAATATTGTCGTGGCTAGAATAATTGTTTTGTGGCATTATTTATTGATTTGTTTGGTGAAAAGTGGATTTGGATTTCATAAATAGTTCACTGCCCTTGTAGATTGTTGATTTCAGATTTACTTTCAGTTTGTTGATTTTAAAACAAGACTTGCTAATTTTGGGGTTTGAGCTAATTTCCGTAATTTTTAGTTTTGTCCCCAAAAAGGATATTACAAATAGGAAAAAGAGGAAGCTAAGATATTGTAAAGACACCCTCTATCCTAATCTAAAAATTCATAATTACCTTTACCCAGCACAAAAAGTAAGATTAAAATCGCAAAAACCAAAATAAATTCTCATGACCTCCATAGTGAGACAGGAAGACAACTACTCATAAACCACCTTTGGAGGACAAAGCGTGTAGAATATGCAATTCTAATAGCATAGAAGATGATAAACATTTTTTTTATCGCCTTGCCTACTCAAATATTCAGTCAACTTTCAAAGATCAGTGAAATGTTGAAAACTTACAAACTTGGATATCAAATAGCCCTTTGGAAACTTGATTTCCAACTTGATGAAAGAATAAATAGTATGAAAAAGAGAATCTAGTAATCCCACGATAGGTCCCACATACCATAGGAGATCTCAAAGGATAGTAACCATTGCCATAATTTTGCAATTCCTCTTCACGCCCAACTTTAGGAATTGGATATCCTAAAAAATCTTTCCATGTATTATTGGAGACCTTTTGTTAGGTTCAACAAAAGACGCCAATATGTGCACCCAATGATTGCCTAAATTAGGCCCATGCTAGTGCTTAGCAGAACTAGTTGTAATGCTTGTATTCATTTTGTTTATGATCCGGAAGGATTTGTAAATATGTAAATATAATTGAAATATCCTGCACATGTCTTAAGTATATAATCAAAATGTGCAATCTTCAATGTAATATGTTGATACCACTTTTAAGTGGACATAAAAAAGACAAAATATGAGGCAAATGTAGAGTCGTTGGAATTTCTTCATCTCCTAGTTTATGTTTAATCTCTAAATAAGAGGCCTTATTCCATGTTGCATCAGTTCATGACAAAGAGGAGCTACAAAGTAGAGACTTGCAGGAAAATTCAGAGAGATATGAAAGGTGTTCCACAATGAATTCCACTTGTTCTTGCTCGATTAAGAGCCACAACCCTCTTTACTAGCATAATTGGTGTTTAATTAAAGCCATAAGATCGAATCTTCCATGCCGGTTTTTCCCAAACTAGGGTTTCTAGGATAGATCTTGTTGTCTATGTGTGTGTTTGCTTATGGTGTTCATGTTTTCTTCATTGTTCTGAGCTTTTCTACTAATTCATGTATTTCTACAATACTGTCATATTTTGATGATGTTTTGATGTTAATTTAGTAGTTTTATTTTTACCATGCATTAGCGCCCCAATAAAAGAACTTATTTAATTAGGAAACAAAGTATTTTGAGCATGTAGGCTCCAAATACAAATTAGATTATTAAAAATTACTTTTTGAAGTCAATTATCATTTGAATTGTAAAACCCCTTATTGTTACAAAAGGAGGTTGCTTGGCCAATTGAGAGTAGGTTGGATTTGATAATTTGGTTGGAGTGGATTGCTTGTAAACCATCTCTCTATCTCTCTCAAGGACGAAAACCCTTGATTGAGGGCGCTCTCAAGGACGAAACTCCTTAATTGAGGTCTCTCTCAAGGACGAAACCCCTTGAGGAGAATCTTGTGTGGATGAAACCCCACACTATCTCTTGTTGTAATCTCTCTTGCTGCATATAATTAAATTTTTCCCTAGGCGACTTACTTGGGAGAGTGTTTTGGAGGATATCGCTTGTCTTTGTGTGATCTCATTGTATGGTTGGATTTCCATAATTTCTAAAGGTGAAATCTATCATTTTATCGATTGTTTGGGTGCATATAAGTGTTATTTCAATTTTGGAATTATTATTTAATTGTTGCAGTGGAAGGGTTTCATGGTAAATTCAAAATAGCACTTGTGAGCCTCTAAAAACCAGTTTTCTTACATCTAATGATTGCTAGTATTTCCTTATAATTTTTTAACATATTATGAGCATATCCCTTTCTGAAAATAGCAGGTGAGTGACCCTTATCGTTCTATTAAAGTTTGATGAATCTAGGTAGAAAATAAGGGAAACAACTTTATCCTAATAAAGTAATTGCTAGTTATCACATAATGATTTTATTGTAAGTACTTTAATTATTTATTAGTGATAAAGTCATAAAATACAAGGTCACTAAATCATGATTTTTCCTTGAGCTCAAAATTGCTGACCCATATCCGGAGAAATCAAGCAAGGGACATAAAAATAATAAAATCAAAGTGAGCTTCATCCTCCAAGTGGTGCGAGCTGAATTGACAAGTAAAATATGGAGGCTCATGGTGCCAATTGCAATTGTAAAAAGAGGTCGCCACACTTGGGAGAGAGGAAGTCTAACTTGGACATATCATGACATCTAAATTTTGGTTTAGCTGATTGCTTTCCAGAGGCTTACATTGAAGGATCCAAAATCCCTTGATGGTGGTTTGCATTAGAGGAGTGAAGGGTTGAACCCTTATGTGATGCAAGGTTGAAGAACGAAAACTCTTCATCCTTTGTGCATGAGGAAGTCTCTATTCACATGGCAATTAGAGTTTCAAACAAATTTGAATTTTGGACCAGCAGTGTGAAGACCCTAAATCAGTATTTGTGGCATCTGACCTGGGTTTGACAACAATATGTGGCATTGATTTACACAAGCATTTTCCAGCTGTTTTCACCCTAGAGGATTCGATCCACAATATGTGGGAGACCTATTGGAGCACCTTAGAACAATTACTCACCATGTCAAATGAAACTATACTTCATTGCCATATTATTTAGCAGGTCATTTCCAAGCTTGAAATTCCATGTGATTTGGGCTTGGGAAACCCCAACAATTATACTTAAGATTATTTTCTACAGACTTTAAATGAAAATACAACTCTTTTACTTAGATCAAAAATTCATATTTTTTATCTTCATTCACGTATGAAAAATTCTGATTGTTTTTGGCAACAATTGGATCAAGTTAAATTCAGTTTTGAGGGTCAACAGTCTCTAGAGCAAGTAGCATTTTCTAGAACAAAATTTAGATCAGCAAACTTTATATCAAATATATCTTCTATCAGTTGTTACAACTCACCAAAATGCAGGTGTTCCTTTTGGGTTTATAAATTATCCCATTGGTAATCAATGACAATTCCAGTTCTCCTTGGATTTGACACAATCTCTATGGTTTTCGTGCATAGGAATGGTAGGTTGAGCATCTTCCCAAGTAAGGGTCCTAGTGTAAGTGACAATTGTTGGCAGCCAAAAGATGATCTCCACCATTGTCAGGTCATACAACCTACCCTTTGATTCTCGGTCCTTGCGTGCTCAGCCCTGAAGGCCATTATGAGGACCGATTCTCCAAAAGCTATTACATTTATTAGAGCTTCATTCCCAATTCTGTGAAGTATGGGAAATGGCAGAGATATACAGCTGACTTGCCAAAGAAGAGGAGGTAAACCCTAAAGAAACCGAGGAAAAATAATGAACATGATCATTCAGAACACAAGGATAGTTGAGGCACTCAGAGGCTTACCCTAGCCATCTAAAATATGCAAGGTTGGTTTGCTCAGTGAAGGGAAGAAGTCTTCATTTGGCCCTCAACGCAACAAAGGACTTTACAATATTTCTTTGCAAGGACCTACAAGCCCAAGTTCGTGACCAAGGAGGCAGTCGTTCCACATGGGAGCCCTAGACAAGCTGATGACTACGTTGCATGGCTTGAAGAGTACCAAACAATGTCGAAGGAGTTTCGGGAGGCCATGTCTCTCACAGATTTCTCCAAATTAAGGTCAAAAGAAAAGCAATATGGGCAAATAACCCTAGCACCAAAGGGAGAAGTACAACATGCCTTGGGAAAGATGAATCTTTTCACTTTTTATGGCTCTACAAAGGGATCAACTAGGGCATGGATCCAAAAGCTTAATACCTACTTATCCTTTAGACCTATGGCGGAAGAAGAAGCAATAAAATTTGCAACCCTTCACCTTGAAGGATTTTACCATGATTGGTGGCATCATGGCATGTTGACACAATGTAATATCCCCTTGTAGCATATTAACTGATTATTATTAAATACTTGCAAAAATAAACACTTAGAAAATAAACCCTCCTAGGTTTACCTCAACAAACCCTAGTGTCAGCTTCAATACAACCCAAATAGGGTTGGAGTGAGCCAAGGTGAGGGTTTGATGGAAAATCCAATTGGTATTTACACTCAAATTTATCCAATACAATTTGCAGAAGTAAAAATAATAAATAATAACTGCTGAAAATTAGCCGAAACTTTGGAAATTAATAACTCCCAAAATACTAACTCTTTTAACTTGAAATCAAATGCAATAAAGAGGGAAAATTATGATCTTTTCATCAAAATAAATATCAAATCTTTGCATGCTCTAGAAATCACTCAAATCAGCCCCCGAAATCCCAAACCCAGTCGCTAGGGTTAGGGTAAAATCTGCAAATTAATTCTAACACTTTTTTCCTTCACTTTAGAGTCAATAAATGCAGTCACACAGACTCTGCAAAATAAATCTAAAACAGCAGCTTGATAATCACTTCAAAATCCCTCAAAACACTCTTAAAACATGCCCAAACAAGTTGATTTCCTCAAGTAAAAACCAGCAACAACTAGCAGATCTAAAATACCATAAAACCCTTCATAATATTCAATAACATGCAGATTTTACTCTCAATAGGCACCAAAGCTAGAAAGAGAATCACCAAGTTGATTTGCAAATCTCATGAAAATACTTCAATTGAATATCAAACCAACACAATAACTCACACGCAAGAGAGAGAGAACATTTATGGGCATGCATCCCAACTCCAAGCATGGAGTGAAAATCAAATGATCAATCAACATACCCCTCTAAGGAAATGCGACCTCCCTTTTATAAAACTAAGGGGTGCAATATCCAATAAAGACCGACCTTTCCCTTTTGGAGGGAAAACATAAACTCTCATTAAAATATTTAATACTAAGACTATGTGCACTTTATTTATTTTTTAATTAAATAAATAAAAGTAACTAACCTATGTGCACATTAAACTAACTAAAGAGACTCCCACTTGTAGCGCTAGGCATGCCAAGGGGTACAAATGCAAATGAAAAATAAATATTAATATTACCATGTTTGAAAAGTTCGGATTGTTCAGACATGGAAAAAAGTTTGGAAGTTCGGAATTTTGCAAAAAGTTCGGTTCGGTTCGGTTTGGTTCAAAAAAATTATAAATTTAAAAAAATATATAAAAATGAATAATTATCCATACTTGCTTTAAAAAAATCAATCACACATACAAATAAATAAACATACAAGTATACTAAAGTCTTAAAACAAATAAATACATAGCAAAATCCATGTTAAACTTAAGACTTACAATTGTGACTCAAACAATCAAAATTCATAGTTCATACATATTGATATAAAATATAGCAATGAGAATTATCCATTGCTCAAACTTCAAAGTTTTGAGCATTAACCAAAATGCAATTTTAAACATTTGCAACATCAAATCCTGCTTCTACATCAAAAGTATTACTAGCATCTTCATCTAATACTACAGTAGTAGGCTCATCATCAACAACATTTTCTTCATCTCCAAAACATGCTTCTCCCAGGCGAGAGTTGTCATCTTCATTTGCAAGAGAGTGAGTAAGCAATCGTAAATTGCTATGCACAAAAACAAGATCAGAGAGTTTTTGAGCCCCTAATCGATTCCTCTTGTTTGTGTGGATTAAATCATGTGTACTCCAATTTCTTTCACAAGTAGAAGCACTAGAACATTGGCTGAAGATTCGCATGGCAAGCTTCTGCAAATCTGGAGTAGAAGACCCATAAGTCTGCCACCATTTAGATGGTTCCCACTTCATCCTGCTTGCCCTTGCTTCCTTTTCACCAAACATTTTAAGTTGGTTCTTGAAAATAGTAAGTTGTTCTCTTGCTTTTTCCTTCACATCTTCATCAAGTACCAACCTGTCTATTGTTGCAAGTATACCTCTCTTTATCTCCTCATCTGCATCATGATTTACCTCTACTAATTTAGGATCTAAATAACAGGTTGTTGCATGTAGAGGACGATGTAGCATGAACCATCGTTTGTCCACAATTTCCCAAATACGCTTGACTTCTTCAACATCATCTGCTAGTATCTTTTGGATTTCTTCCTTTGCTCTATCCATGCCCTCATACACAAAACCCATGCATGGTTGATTACCATCAACCATTCTCAAAATTCGAACAAGTGGCTCAAACACATTTACAATCTTCTTGGCACCCTCCCAAAATGTGTCCCCTAAGATAATTTTTTCAATTTCTTTTGAATGGGTTTCCTTGGAAAGCTTTGACTCTGCCCATTCATCAGTAACCACCACTTTTCTTAATGTTGTCCTCTCCTCTACCTCCCTTTGCAAAGTAATGAAGTTGGTGGCAAATCTTGTTTCGGCAGGGGAAAGAAGCTCACGTTTTGCAAAAGAACGATACAAGTTCAATGTCAAGCGGTGATTGAGGATAAACTTAGAGATTTGTTTTCCTTCAATCACAATATTACTTACCCATTCTATTTTTGATAGATCTTCAAGCAAAAGATCCAACACATGGGCTGCACAAGGTGTCCAAAAGATATGAGGAAATCTATCCATGAGTATATCTCCCGCTCCTTTGCAATTGGTTGCATTATCTGTAATAACTTGAACAACATTATCTTCTCCTATCTCCAAAATGGTTGATTCAATGCATTTGGAAATGAAAAGAGAAGTTTTTTGCTCATTACTTGTATCAATTGATTTTATAAACATTGCACCTTGCAAAGATATTGCCAAAAGATTTAGGAGGGGCCTTCGCCTTGAATCAAACCATCCATCACTTACTATTGTGCAACCTGTTCTTTTCCAAATTTTCTTCATTTCATCTAGCTCACTGGATATGGATGTCACCTCCTCTTCAAGAAGACTAGTTCTTAGTCTTTCATAACAAGGCAACGTGTAACCCTTCCCAAACTCAATTGCTGCATCTATGAAAGACTTGAAATGTGGGGAACGAATTACATTGAAAGGGATGGCCTCTGCATAAAACAATCTAGCTGCCAACCTGTCTACCTCATGTTTTTGTTGTGGCCTCCACATGGACTTCAATGAACCTTGTGACTTTTCAACTCTACTAGCACTTCCACTTCCTTGGGAAAATGGTGATGGAGAGCAACTTGAACTATTGAAGGAGCCCATTTGTGAGATAGAGTGTTGGATTTTAGCCTTCTTTGCTTCTGAAGCTAATGATCCAACACGACTCACATTAAATTTAGCTTGCACTCGATTTATAAAATCTATATATTCTGCTTCCTCTGAATTCTCATTTGCTATTGGACACCGCTTCACATCTTGAGGATCCTCCCAAGTAATGGTATCGAACTCTAGTTACATTGCCTGTAATATTGCCATTGCACAAGGTGCATCTCATATGTAGTTTATTATCATCTCTTTGGACAATGTATTTCATCTCCAAGGAACGATTGTTGCTAGACATCTTAACCAACTTGTCTTTCCCTTTACCATCCAACTACCTTATGAACCTACCAAATTCAAATATTACAATTTAGCATTTTTTACTTACTAACAAATTAATAAAAAACAATTATGGTTTAATTAATAAATAAATATTACGGTTTAATTTAATATTTTTTACATACTAACAAATAAATAAACAATAATTTATAATATTGATTTTAAAAATAAAATAAAACCTAATAATTCACAACTTAAATTATAAAAACCTATTATATGAAATATAATAAATACTAAATACAACTTAATTTTTTATTTTAAAATTAAAATTAAAATAATAAAACTAAATAGTAAATGATCCCAAAATAAATACAAAGTAATTTTAATTTTGTTAAATAACTAACTTAAATCGTAGCCTTTACGTATTTGACAATCTGTGGAAAATTTAATTATTAAATTAAATCTAAAACTAAAATGTAAAACATAGTGGAAAATTTAAATGGAATGTGCCTAAAATTTAAAAATAATAAGTTTTATTGCTAAACCATGTGACTAAAATAAAGTTAAACCTAAAATGTTATGTTAACAATCATTGCATAATTGTTACATACCTTGCATGTTGGCATTGTGATAAATGGTATACTGGCTTTGCAAACAAATTAATGGCAGATTACAAAAAGCTCGTTTTATGGCAGACTGCTAACAGCTCGCAAGGTACTTTTCCATGTTATTAAAATGGTTGTACACTTAGGAGACAAATTCCTCTGGTTGGCTGCGCCGCTATTGGTAGGTTTTTCTCCCGCGTTCTTCTTTCAATGTTTTTGCCTCTCAAATCACGCCTCTCAAATCGTGGGTTTTAGTCTCTTTCAACGTTTTTCCTACTTTTACTATTTCAACGCTTCGGTTTAGGGTTGAGCTTTATTATCGTTGAATTATGCATTATATTTTGTTTTAGACTTTATTGCTATTCTTGTGTTGATTTGGTTCTCAAAACTATTGCATAACATGACCAAATTTAAGTTCGGTTTTGCAGAAAAAATCTAAATCCGACTCTCTGAATGATGGTTTTTTGAAGTTCGCCAAAATATGCTAACTATGGTTGAGAAACACTTTTATGAAGTTGATTCTTCATGTATCCAACGCATGGAAGCTCTCAAATCTTCTTCATGCATGGAATGTCCCCAAAATCTAGAATGAAGGCTCCCAACACTGTATAAAATCATGCATTCCTTCAAAAATCAGAATTATGATTTTTTAGGGTTGGTTTCCACCCCCAAATAGCTCACCCATGAGCCAAAATCAAGTACCAACAGTACCATGTCACTAAATATATGTAAAAAATCTGAATTTGGAGGTTCGCATAGTCGGAGCTGGTTCTAATGGTATTATTCATAAAAATGAGAGGACAACAGCTAAAATAATTCAGAAAAAAAATTCCCCACATGAATGGCTGATCATCATAGAGTAGTGAACAAAAATGGCTCCCATGTAACTTTTTTATTTCATCCTCAACCATGACAAACTGAAAATTATCCAAAAACACACCACTGAAAATAAAGTATTTTTCGATAAAAGTTCATACCATTCGGTGCCTTCAAAATTTTCATACTTTTCATTGAAATCCCAAAATATGGTGGCCATGCAAACAACATCAATCATTACATTTTCCAATACCTATCCTTGGTTGATTTTTACCCTTGGAAGCATCTCAATCATAACACCCAAATGGAAGACATTTTAACTGTAGCTCAAAATCTGAAAATGAACTTCTTACCATGCAAAGTATAGTCCATGTGATCCATTCTTCTTTCACGTCTTCCAAAGAGATAGAAGTTAGCATCATTTGATCAAAGGAAATGTGGGGAAATGATATTCTTGTATCCAAACCAAACTTGCAAAACTCAAATCCTTTTATCCCCTCACCACATGAAGCAATATGTGCAAGATAACACCACAAATTTACTCTTCTTCTATACTCAAAAAGTAAAGGATAGATTATCGCTGAAATATAATGCATGCAATTTATGAATATTATTGAGCTCATAGGGATAACCAATGAGCCTTGTACCTTATTTTGTGCCAATGACTTTCCCTTATGATAGGGGGCAAAACACATGAAAGGTCATCATACCTTTGTGCCTTCTAATGATGAATTCCTCATATCAGACTGTGCAAGCATATGTGGTATGATTTTTCAGTCTTTAAGGAGAGTGATAATCACTTTTTCTGTTCCTTTTTCATCATACTTCATATGCACCCAAATGTTAAGAGCAAGAGTACCAACAAAAATGCAACCAATATACTCCATTTTGCACCTCATATCTATCTCCCTATCATGATCAAAATCATACCCATCAAAACTTAACATATGAGGAGAAAGCGATTTGCTAAACAACATGAAATTTCATACCTTGGGCTGCCCCCAACATCTACAAAACTCGGAATTTTTGAGTTTGGTGACAGCACTTAGTTCCTTAAGCATTACTTTCCTTGGTCTAAAACCCTTTTTGTCTTGAAACACAAGCATTCATACTTGGTGGGTAATGACTTGTGAACATGTTGTACAGGAGATTCTCATGCTGACTGCGGTGATGGAAACCTCATTCAATTGCCCATCTTCATAGTCCTCTTCATGCCCAATAACCAAATCTGATTTCTCCTTGCACGCCTTCAAACTCATGCAATCATTAGATGCCAAAAATTCATCATCAAAAACAAAAGTTCTCATACCTTGAATGCATGTCTTTACTTTACCTGCACATTGATTTACAACTCTTCTTATTAAGGAGTGAGCAAGACATGACTCCTTTTTTTCAATCCTTCCACAAGTATGGATAGCAAAGGTTGTGGAGGTTCTTCATACTCATTTAACATTAGGGACATTATTGTTTCCATAACATCCATTACTTCATGTGAATGTTCCTCATGTATAACATCAAAGAAAACCTCAAACATGTGCAAAATGAGGTCATTACAATCAAGATCTAACATTGGAATGCAAGACCTTACCTGAGCCATGTTCTTCAAGATCTTAACCCTCTTATCAAAGTGAGGGTTTGTGATGTCCCAAAGCTTTTGAAAGCTTCCAATCATGAGCTCATATACCTCCTCCAAAGTAGTATCATCATATGGTGAACTTGGGGTTGTTATCCGTGTGATTTCACTGATGCATGCAATGACCAAAAGTCTCACATCCACCTCCTCATGTCTCAACAAATTAGTTCTAGCCAAGTGTGTTACCAAAGGAGCTACAACTGAAAACATAGAGCTATAATCAGATTGCTCTATCAAACATAAACAACTCACTATCTCTTCAAGAGTGTGGAGCAATACACTCTTCTCAAATGAAAGCTTCTTAAGCCTTTTCCCAAGCTTATAGAGCTTAGTTCTCAAACCTCCATCACTGGCAATCTCCATGATCTGCAAAACAATACCCGCCGGAAAAGAAGAAAACTGCTCTGATTTACCTCAAACAACTTGCAATAAGTCTGAAATATTTTTTCCAATCTGAATATGCCAAAACAGAAATTTTTCTAAATCTGAAAATGGGAGACTTACTATAAATAGTAAGTTCGTCACTATCCTTAGCTGAATTTAGAAAAATTGCATAACTTGCTCAAAACACCTCAGAATTGCATGAAACTTTGGGGAATGATAGATAATATTATGGAGCAACTTTTCCAAAAGGAATTTTTTGAAAATAATTGAAATCTGATTTTTAAAACCCGAAATACTGCAGAAAAATATAGCAACTTCAAAAATCCGTATCTTTGGCTAGGGTGTAGTCCAAAAAAGCTGAAATTTTGGATATTGGGCCACAAAAATATGAGGAACAATATCACAAAACCAGATTTTGCATAGCCAACACAAAACCTTAATTTTTGCCCTAAAAATAAGTCACCCAGCATATTTAGGGTACCAATTCAACTCCAAAATTTATGAAATCAAATTTCTCCTTATTCCTCCTTATTTTTGTCACAGAAACCCCCACAATAGTAGAGGAAAGAAGCTTTGATACCACTGTAATATCCCCTTGTAGGATATTAACTGATTATTATTAAATACTTGCAAAAATAAACACTTAGAAGATAAACCCTCCTAGGTTTACCTCAACGAACCCTAGTGTCAGCTTCAATACAACCCAAATAGGGTTGGAGTGAGCCAAGGTGAGGGTTTGATGGGCAATCCAGTTGGTATTTACACTCATCCAATAAATTTGCAGAAGTAAAAATAATAAATAATAAATGCTGAAAATTAGCTGAAACTTTGGAAATTAATAACTCCCAAAATACTAATCTTTTAACTTGAAACAAATGCCAGTAGAAAGGGAAAATTATGAGCTTTCCATCAAAATAAATATCAGATCTTTGCATGCACTAGAAACCACTCAAATCAGCCCCCGAAATCCCAAACCCAGTCAAAACTAGGGTTAGGGTAAAATTGCAAAATTCAAAATAATTTCCAGCACTTAAAGTGCAATTAATCCAAGAGTTTCAAAGAATAAATCAAAACATGTAGATATTCAAAATCCCTCAAAATCAAACTCGCTAGGGTTAAAATGCACCTAATTTCCAGCAATATGCTAAAAGATACCCTAGACAAGTAAAAGAATAAAACCAGAATAACCAGCAGATCTAAAATCCATAAAACCCTTCATAATATTCAATAACATGCAGATTTTAATCTCAATAGAACCAAAGCTAGAAAGAGAATCACCAATAGATTTTCAAATAATGAAAATACTTCAATTGAATATCAAACCAATGCAATAACTCCCACACAAGAGAGAGAGAACATTAATGGGCATGCATCCCAACTCCAAGCATGGAGTGAACATCAAATGATCAATCAACATACCCTCTAAGGAAATGCGACCTCCCTTTTATAGAACTAAGGGGTGCAATATCCAATAAAGACCGACCTTTCCCTTTTGGAGGGAAAACATAAACTCTCATTAAAATATTTAATACTAAGACTATGTGCACTTTATTTATTTTTTAATTAATTAAATACAAGTAACTAACCTATGTGCAAATAAAACTAACTAAAGAGACTCCCACTTGTAGCGCTAGGCATGCCAAGGGGTTACAATATAAATGAAAAATAAATATTAATAATGTCTTGAAAAAGGGACATTACACACAAGGGCATCATCTCATTCACTCATATGAAGAATTTTGCACAAGGCTCGTGGAGAGATTCGAAAAGATGGATCCGCAAGCATACTTTTATGATCTTTCCCATCTCAAACAAAAAGGTGCGGTAGAAGAAAATGTTGCTGATTTTCAAAAGATTTCAGTCATGGTAGATGATATTTTCGAAGGGAGACTCATGGTGTTGTTTATAGAAGGGCTAGTTGAACCCTTTAGGAGTCTAGAGAGGGCTTTTAACCCATCTTTTGCAAGAAACCATAAGCTGAAGTCTTTGGATCTTGAAGGTGCAATCCCTAGAACTGGTTTTTCATCCAAATTTATGGGTGAAAGAGGGTAGAACAGGCCAGCAATAGGAGGCCAACCAAAGGCTCCTTCAACTCAGCCCAAAGTGCCTTTTTTGAGGCAGCCCATGAAGCCTTTCCAAGGGGCTAACAACCAAGAAGGGTTGAAGCAAGAAGACGAGCCAAAAGTCCAAGAATGAGCTGAGAAGGAAGAAGATTTGCTTCACATGTAGAGATCCATGGTCACCGGGACATAGGCGCCTTGGAAAGGGGCAAATACACTACATAGAAGTGGTATCGGATGATGAAGAAAGGAAAAGAAGAGGAATAAGTGGCAGCAAATTCTGAATAAGAAAAAAAAGATGCGCCAAAATCTGATCCGGGAGAGAGCAGCACCCTTGCAACACTTTCCGGTGCTCCTAGGTACCACCCATTCAAGGTAAAAGGTATCTTCCACATGCAAAAGGTAATGGTCTTAATTGATAGTGGGGCTACCCACAATTTCATTGATGAGGAGTTAGTGTCCAAGATGAAACTAAAGGTAAAAGAGTTCAAGGGTTTTAATGTCATAGTTGCTAATGGGGTTTTTATTCCTTGCACTAAGAAAGTATTGCAACTCAGCATCACCCTAGGTGGACATAAGATCCAATATGATTTTTATATGATTGGGATTGGAGAAACCGATTTGGTGTTTGGGGCACAATGGCTCCATTCTTTGGGAGAGAGCTCCCAAAACTACCAAAGCACGGAACTAAAATTTAAGGCCAATATTAGAGAAATTGTTTTGCAAGGGTTGAGAGGAGGGTCTCCTCAAGTTATAACAGCAAAGAGCATGCAGGGAGCTATCAAAAGAGGACAAGTCTCTTGGGTTGTACATTGTCTAGTAAGATCCACTTCGTCCATGGAAGGTAAGCAAAATATTCATGATGATCTTCAGCTCGTATTGGATAAGCATGCTAGGGTATTTGATGATTTGCCACAAGGGTTGCCGCCACATAGAGGGTTCCAACATGTGATCGAATTGGAAGAAGCTGCCAAACCGGTAATTTCTACTCCTTACGACACCCAAAAGCATATGAGGAGATTGAGAGAACCAGCTGGGAGTTGTTGGATATGGAATTTATTAGACCAAGTTCCAGCCCCTTTGCCTCTTCAATAGTTCTTGTTAAGAAAAAGGATGGGACTCTAAGAATGTGAAATATCCCTTGTGGGATACCACTCAAAAATGCACAAAATATATAGAAATTGCAGCAAAATAAAATTTCTGATTTTTGCACAAAATGAACAGCTAGTACAGCGAACTGTATTTAATTGATATCTCACAAAATACTTGCCCAAAATGCATGAAATTTTAAAGGGAGCTTGCAACAATGATAATAAACACTAGAAAAATATTTTTGGAATTTTTTGATTAATATTAAACTGCCAGAAAATTTCAGAAAGCCCTAGATAGCTAAAAATCTTTAAAAATTCATATCTTTTCAAATACAAGTGATAAAATTTTGAAAATCTGGTAATAACATCTACTAACAATGCAAATGAAAACCCAACCTCTAGATCTGGAAAAAAGCACACTGAAAACCCTCCAAAAATCGTTGCAAAATACCAAAATGGGATGCCCCTTGGAAAGAGGCCAAAAACCCTCAAAAATGTCTCCAAATGTGGCGCCAAAACCTGCTCTAATCGCTGCAATAAATCAGATCTGAAAACCCTCGATTTTTCTCCACAAAAAGCCCCAAAAATCCTCCAAAACCCTTCTCTGAAAATCTGAAATTAATCTCAAAATCAGCCCTGAATCAGCTCCAAAATGACAAACTAGGGTGGATCTTTCACCACCGAAGAGTGCCCTACTAGCTAGGAATGGATCTCTCACCACCGAAGCTAGGGATCTTGTGGGATCTTACTCCACAAGCTAGAAGATAGCAATCAACAGTTGCTCAATGAAAATCATAAGTGTGTATGCAAGAATGAGCTCTCTTTCTTCCCAAACTTCTTTATGTCATTCTCCCAAGCAACAAGTGACCCAAAAAGCCCCAATCGACCCCCTCTAGAGATAATAAAAATCATAAAGTAACTTAAGTTACTTTTCCCCCTCCAAGTCGCCATAGGGACATAAGTGACCCCCAACGAAAGATTATAACATTAAAGTGTTATGAGGTCCCCCCTTAATGACAAAACATAACATCTAGTCCCACCAAGCCACTTAATACTCATGTCAACGCAAAATTATAACAAATAAGCAAGGTGGTAATAGTCATCCATACCCAATAGCCTCCAGTGTCGTTAGCCCCTCGGGTATGACCAAGGCTAAGACGAATGAAAAACCTCCTAGGCCAACTGCTCGGAAATGGGGACATTACAATCCTCCCCTCCCGAGAAATGCTTGACCCCAAGCATTATCCTGTCATGCTGCAGAAGCTGAATACCACAAAGTAAGTTTCTCCACCTCACCCTGCAGTCAACCAAAGATCGGTGTGATCCGAAGTAACCAAGAAACCCCATGTAGTCATCATGACCTCCATGTCGTATAGAGAACAATGTTGTCCGTGAAGTAGAATGATGCCCAAACCGACTCTCCACTGGTACCCACATCGGGACTGCCAATCTGTCCAATCCCTGCCAATCTGATACCATCATCATGTGATCACTCACTACCTCTCCAATCAACTCCTGGGTACGAAAGTCCACTCTGAATCCTGTAGAATCCCCTGGATCAACCTGTGAAATAACCTGTATACGCACAAAGTGTGCTAACTCTCCCACATGACCCACACTCGTGTGAGAGTAAGGCTCCTCATAATGTATCTCAATGTGTCCCGTGGGGGAAAAATCCCAAGACTCCAATAAATGGTCAACCGACAATGTCAACTCTACATAGTTCACCTCCTGTGATGAGTGTGAACCTACTGAATAACCAGGTAACTGAGTCAACTCCGTCCCTCCACTGACTAGCAAATGGGTGAAGTGCCCACCGTGCATAGAAGCAGTAAAATACATAGGAGTGTTATCCCATGTCGACTCAGAAAATGATGAACCTGTAAGCTCTGATTTGTCATAACGACAAACCGTACATCCCTGTATGAAGTTGAGGATATCCTCCCTCAACCCATGCCATCTGAACCTCTCTGATATGAACCTGTAGGTCTCATCGAAGCTCAAGTGTCCAGTCACGGAAGAACAATGCACATGTCGCAATATCTCCATCCTCAACCATGAATCTGACACAAGGTACAATCTGCCCTGATAGAAGATCATCTCATCCTCCAATCTGTAGCTGTCATCCTGTATACGACCATCCAAAATCTCACAAGTGTGTCTGTTCTTGGAGTACTCAACAAGCAAATGAGATCTCCAGTCTACCGAAACCTCAGATAACCAACATAATGATAAACTCAGATGATCTGAACCTGTAACCCCAATCTCTGTAACTGTCTCATGTGCAACACTACTGGTCACACCCACATCCATCAAACTCCACATCAGCCCGCAGTAATAAAACCCCTCATCATGTCGGAAAGTCCTCTCCATCCCCTCAGCTGCAACCACTCTAGGTGCTCCTGTAGATAATCCCCTCAAGATCACATTCCTGCCCTCGGACTTAAACTTCAGCTCCATCGTCTGAAAGTTAGTCTGAAACTCACCAAGAGAGTGAAGCCACTACACTCCCAACACTATGTTGGTCACTCCCATACCAACAATGTGGAAATCATCGGTAACTGTGTAGTTACCCATGGTGATGCTCAACTGTGGAACTCTCCGTGTGCATCTCATATACTCCCCATTGGCTACAACAATGTTGAAGCCCTCAAAGTCCTCCGTCTGCAAACCTTGTCTCTCAACCAACGATGCATCAATAAAGTTGTGGGTAGCCCCACTATCAATGAGTACCACAACTCGCTGACCCTGCATAACTCCTCTAATCCTGAATGCCTTGTACATCGGAGTACTAGACAATGTGGCTATAATCTCCCGAGGAAAAGTCTCCTCCTCTTGCTCCTCCTGCTCCACATCAACACATATCCAACGCAACTCCATCTCCATCATCCATCTCGTGGGTCTCTAACTCCTCACCTCTGTCACCCTCACTCTCCTCGAAGACCTCAATGAATTGGGCCTTCCCCTTTCCTGTGCAATCATGCCCTGGAGCCCAAGGTGTACGGCAATCGAAACATAGTTTCTTTTGCCTCAACTCATCCCTAAGCTCTCGGGAAATGACTGGCTTCTTAGCCACCTCTTGCCTCGGTGGAGGCTCCTTCTGCTGAAGTTCGTCTGATCCAGATGGAGGTTCCTTTTGCTGAACTCGAGGTGGAAACCTCGACTTTGGAGTGGCTAACTCCAAATCCCGTGCTCTCCTAATAGCATCATGCAATGAAGAAGGCTCAAATGCCTTCACAAATCCAGCTAGAGCATCCGTCAAACCTGCTATGAAAAGTGAAGTCAACCTCATCTCCGAAACATCAGGTACCATGACTGATAATCTCTGAAAATCTGCAATGTACTGATCTAAAGAACTTGTCTGTCTCAAGTGAGTCAACTCCCTAAAATGCCTGTCAGGGTCCCTCCTGTCAAATCTGCTCATCAGCCTCTGTGTGAACTCTGCATAAGTATCAATATGTATGTGCCCCTGTGTAATCAGTCCATGATGCCACCAGTCATGTGCATCTCCCTCAAGATGTAGGATTGCAAACTTAATTGCATCCTCTTCGCGCATGGGATTCAAGTCAAGTATGTCTTCAACTTCTGAATCCAGGACTGCACGGTACACTTCTTAGAACCATCGAAGTGTGGAATGGAGATTTGTCCCAATCTCCTCTGTAACTCAGGTACCTGTAGTTGATGATCTCTCTTGGGTTTGCTACCAATCTTCATTCTGCAGTACTCTGTGAAAGGCATATTATCCCTGAAGCCCTCGCTCAATGATTGGTACCTTTCCCAACAAGACTCCTCATCCAAAACATTTGTTGGCTGCCTTACCTGTGAAACTTTTGGATCCTTCAAGAATGAGGGTTCGTGAAGCCCCAAATGCCTGGTAGAAGTATGGGGAGACCGCTGCCCTGAATTTCTAGTTTCACCTCTATGGACCGGCTGCCCCATATTGCTAGTTTCCCCTCTATCTGTCTGAGTCTCAATCCTACTTTGTGCTAATCTCTCAGTGAGCTGGCTCAAATAGAGATTAGTAGTTTCCTGCTGCTTCACCATGTTGGTGAATAATTGTTTCATCAGATCTACACCCATATCCTCACTATCACCCATCTTTTCAACCCAACAGGCTAGAGAAACAACTGCTCTGATACCACTAAAATATCCCTTGTGGGATACCACTCAAAAATGCACAAAATATATAGAAAATTGCAGCAAAATAAAAAATTCTGATTTTTGCAGAAAATGACCAGCTAGGGCAGCGAACTGTATTTAATTGATATCTCACAAAATACTTGCCCAAAATGCATGAAATTTTAAAGGGAGCTTGCAACAATGATAATAAACACTAGAAAAATATTTTTGGAATTTTTTGATTAATATATAACTGCCAGAAAATTTCAGAAAACCCTAGACAGCTAGAAAACCTTCTTTAAAAATTCATATCTTTCCAAATATAAGTGATAAAATTTGAAAATCTAGAAATAACATCTACTAACAATGCAAATGAAAACCCAACCTCCAGATCTGGAAATGACACACTGAAAACCCTCCAAAAATTGCTGCAAAATACCAAAATGGGACGCCCCCTTGGAAAGTGGCCAAAAACCCTCAAAAATGTCTCCAAATGTGGCGCCAAAACCTGCTCTAATCGCTGCAATAAATCAGATCTGAAAACCCTCAATTTTTCTCCACAAAAAGCCCCAAAAATCCTCCAAAACCCTTCTCTGAAAATTCTGAAATTAATCTCTGAAAATCAGCCCTGAATCAGCTCCAAAATGACAAATTAGGGTGGATCTTTCACCACCGAAGAGTGCCCTACTAGCTAGGAATGGATCTCTCACCACCGAAGCTAGGGATCTTGTGGGATCTTACTCCACAAGCTAGAGGATAGCAATCAACAGTTGCTCAATGAAAATCATAAGTGTGTATGCAAGAATGAGCTCTCTTTCTTCCCAAACTCCTCTTATGTCATTCTCCCAAGCAACAAGAGGCCCAAAAGACCCACAATCGACCCCCTCTAGGAATAACTCAAATATCATAAAGTAACTTAAGTTACTTTTCCCCCTTCAAGTCGCCATAGGGACATAAGTGACCCCCAACGAAGAATTATAACATTAAAGTGTTATGAGGTCCCCCCTTAACGACAAAACATAACATCTAGTCCCACTAAGCCACTTAATACTCATGTCAACGCAAAATTATAACAAATAAGCAAGGTGGTAATAGTCATCCATACCCAATAGCCTCTAGAGTCTTTAGCCCCTCGGGTATGACCAAAGATAAGACGAATGAAAAACCTCCTCGGCCAACTGCTCGGAAAAGGGGACATTACAGAATGAGCAGTTTTCTACTTTCCCCCAGCCTCCTCCCCTTAGAAAGCTCATCAAGGCCCCGATGGGGATCCTTTCTTCAACTCTCATATACATGATATCTCCCGGTTGATCAGCTACACGGAGAGGTCTTCATCTTCAGGGATTGACTTTGAGATGCACGGCTACCAAAAAACTCCAGGTCCCTCTACACAGGACAGAACTAGTGATGGGCTTTGACAGCCTTTGAGATGGACCCCTATGGACTCTATTGAGTATTCTTGAGATGCCAGTCAGCTTGACTAATGCATCGGCAACCTTCCACATCTTATGGCCATGCATCTCTTACAGATGGGGTGAGTACTTCATGAAATAAGTGCCTGTTGATCTTTGATAGTGGTCTTTCTGTAGCTGATCCCATACTCAACAAGAAATTTCTCCTACAACTATGTACACCTCACGGTGGAGGGGCTATGCAATAGTGAGACTATCATTCCTCACCACCCATGAACTTGGTTCCTCATATTCACCAACTTGGTTGGTGTTTCCAACTCTCTCCTTGTCAAGTTTGGTCACCTTCTTACTGAGAAAATCTGTCAATACAACTTTAAACTATCTCAAGTCAGAATAGAATTGAATAGACAACATGTAGCTTAATTTTCAAGATTTGACACTTATCAAGAATTGGTCCACTACTGAATACTAGAAAACAGTCTTTAAGTTCTCCTTCAACTGCCCTAAAATGTTCTTCTACCCACATGCACCTTATATTGTTCACACACCTCCATATCCATTCACTATCTCATTCACCCAACACTTCAACTTTATTTCTTTCTAAATGATCACTTGACTGTCCTCATAGGTTTCGCTTTGCCTACTCATACTATGTCGTTTCACTCTTTCTCAAGTCTGTTATCGCCCTTTCTTAAGCATGAACATGTTCTTACCCTCTCTTGAAAGGCTGTCAAACCGTGAAAACACGCATCTTGCACTCTCCCAAGCATTCACTCAACGTACTATTCTCAACCGGCCAATCATTCACAATCAAGATGTACCAACAAGGGTCATAACTTGTCATTCATCAACTCTGTTTTTCTCTCTAAGGTATCTGACTGTATTGGTGTTTATGTGAACTTAGTAATGGAGTCTTCAACTTCAAACCATAGACTATATTCCAAGAAATTCATCCCCTGTTTGACTCTCCAATCTATTCACTAGGATTATCTCTTCTACCCTGTTTTCTTCATACTGCCCTGTTTTGTTATTTTTCTACTAATTCTATTTTCTTCCCACTTAGTCTTTGAAATTCTAACTTTTAGCTATGGTTCCTATCATCATGTCTTGTACCTGTCCAATATAGGTTTTCCAAGCTACTCACCACTCCTCAATACCAATATAAACAAGAATGATTTCATACTTCGCCAAGTTTATGTCCATTCTAGAACTTACAGTTTTCGACTAGGCATGGTATGTTTTGCAAGAATCATGGCAAAGGCTAGACACCAAGGCTTCTTCAAGGACTTCACTAAACCATTAATCCACCTTCCACAAGCTCTTCCGATGATCATCAAGGACCTTTTTCTACTACTGAAAACCAAGAATTTTGTTTAAAGCATTTTGACCTTCAAAAGCCTGTCATGCACAGTTTTCTAGCCCTCTAGAACCTGATTTTCTTGAATAACTTTTTGAATACTCAGTTTCTAAATGAACCAAGATACTTTTCTAGTACCCATTAAGCCTTTTCATCAGCCATATCAACCTGCTACTGGGCTCTCGGACTTCTTAAGGCAATTATGCCCAGCAGGGTTGCAATTTGTCTCCAATTAGGCCTATTAAGCCCTCAAATAGGACTATCAGAAATATATGAATCCATACAACTCCAAATCACTCAAAACCCCAAAATTTTCTCTTCTTATCACGCCAAGATGATATGTTTCAAATTTCATCCAATAGAATTACACTCATTTTTCCATTTTTCGCCCTAAACTAGGGTTTCTAAGAGGCTGAAATGGTATTTTGACATAACAAGAGTAAATCAAAGAGTTAAGACCAAAATTTACCTTGAAAGCTCTGTAATAACATCCTCCATCTTTCTTCTTTTTACTCCAACACCTAGAAATGCACCATTTGTTCCCGACAATAAGCTTTGCATATGTCTTTCTCAAGAAAACCCTGTTTTTCCAATAGGACAGTCTATCAAATCCTCATTCAATCTCCCTTTTCTATCATTTTCCTCTCTTGGAATGTATTTTCACACCTTAAATGCCTTCGAACTCCCTTGTTAGGCCACACAGTTCTTTGGCATTCAAGGTCAATCAAGTCAATCCCTTCTATAATCCGACTGGGTTGCGGTGGGGAGAGTCACAATATATTCATCTTGTTATCAACACAGTTATAACAAATACCAAACTCACAGATCATTACCAGCATTAGAAACCTTGTTATCATGAGAAAATCCATTAATACATCATTCCAAACTCATTTCATTCATTCATACACAGATTTTCAACCAAAATACTCATTTTATTCATATATACATGAACCTTTCTTCATGTCCTTTTCAAAAACCTGATTTTTACAAATTTCTCATGTCTCTTAACTCAGGTTCTTGCCTCTTCCAGGTCCTTTTTCCTGTTCTTGGACACCTCCAAATCCTTTTTCCAACTTTTCCTCCATTCGAATGAATCCATTTTAAGACCTAAAAGGTGGGTGAATAACTGATTTGTCCAAGTTTAACCATGGTGGAAGGTAACCACAACATGGTTACTTATATTTATGGGATGAAAACACCCAAAATACATTACATGAGGTCATTCATGGCCTTTTTACACCATTACATCCTTTACACATTACATTACACCTTTTGGACCCATGTTTACAATTCAAATTTTCAAATTCTCCTTTTTGGAGGGAAATTTCCAAAATAGGCAATAGCAATTAACACTAAAAGAGGGACTCAAGATGGGTGAGAAAGGTTCAAAACACCTAACAAGACACCTAGAGGCTAGGACCCATTACAAGCCAAAATGTATTACAAACCAAAACTTTTCTATACACATGGTTGATGCTCCAGCATACCCTCACCGAAACTTCTTCTATATACTATGCCTAGAGGCTGCCTTGCATCTTTATCAAAACATGGGAAGGAGCACCTCCAGGCTTCTTGATGTAGTCTATTGGGACTCTCTAGAACAGCCTTCCTTTATTTGCATAGACGATCTAAGTCCGCAAATTGGACCTCCTTAATGAAATTTTGTACCTTGGGTATATCATCAATTCTTAAGGAGTGCATGTGGATCACCAAAAGATACAGGCAATACGTGATCTGGCCTCCGGACCCAGGGGTCCATTTCACAACTTACAGAGTTCCTTGGGTTATGCAGTCACATACAAGGTCGAGAAGGGTTGTTCTCAGCTTGCAGCCTCTCTACCTGATTTAACCAAAAGAGGTGCATTTGGCTGGTCACTTTCAGCTCAAAGGACATTTGATAAACTCAAAGAAGTCATGTGCTCATGCCAAGTACTAGCTGTACCTGATTTTTCTCTCTCATTTGTAATGGAATGTGATGCTTCCGGTGAAGGAATACGGGGTATTTTAATGCAAACCCAGCGTCCTATTGCATTTGAAAGTGGGAAACTCAAGAAGCATGAGTTGAATCTTCACATTTATGATAAGAAAATGTTGACCATTATGCATACTTTGGCCAAATTCCGGCGATATCTTGTTTGTGGTAAGTTTGTGGTGAATACCGATCATAATAGTTTAAGGTTCTTCCTTCAGTCAAAAGAATCTAAATGAAAGGCAACAAAGGTGGGTTAGCAAGATACAAGCCTATGATTTTGACATCGAGTTATGTCAAAGGATAAGAAAAATGCAGCAACGGATGCCTTGTCATAAAGATATTCATTATCATTCAATACCATGGATGGACTACAACCGGAAACGACAAGTTTGTCCCAAAATTTTGAAGCAAGCGAGTTCAAGAGGCTTGAGTCAAGCAATCTTGGGGAGGGGGGACTTGTCATGTCCCTTTTAGGAGACTAGCCTTTCTTGAAGACCGTGACCCATTCTTCTCCCTGTGGGTCCAAGGAAGGGAGCAAGGGGAAGATTTTGATGATGTTTTGATGTTAATTTAATAGTTTTTCATTTTTACCATGTATTACTATTGGGAAGCCTAGCGCTCCAATAGAATAACTTATTTAATTAGGAAAATGAAAGTATTTTGAGCATGTAGGCTCCAAATACAAATTAGATTATTAAAAAGTACTTTTTGAAGTCGGCCATCATTTGAATTGTAGCACCCCTTCTTGATATAAAAGGAGGTTGCTTGGCCAATTGAGGTAGGAGCTTTTGGTTGGAGTGGATTGTTTGTAAAGCATCTCTCTATCTCTCTCAAGGACAAAAACCCTTGATTGAGGGCTCTCTCAAGGACGAAACCCCTTGAGGAGAATCTTGTGTGGATGAAACCCCACACTATCTCTTGTTGTAATCACTCTCTTGCTGCATATAATTAATTTTTTCCCTAGGCAACTTTCTTGGGAGAGTGTTTTGAAGGATATCGTTGGCCTTTTTGTGATCTAATTGCATGGTTGGTTTCTCCATAATTTCTAAAAGTGAAATCTATCATTTTATCGTTTGTTTAGGTGTATATAAGTGTTATTTCAATTCTGGAATTATTATTTAATTGCTGCAGTGGAAGGGTTTCATGGTAAATTCAAAATAGCACTTGTGAGCCTCTAAAAATTAGTTTTCTTGCATCTAATGATTGTTAGTATTTTCTTATAGTTTCTTATCATATTTTCCAAGGGTTTGAGTGAATTCCATGCATAGAAAAGTGTGCTTGAATCTTCCTAAGGGGTCACTACCCTAGGAGGAAAATTGTTGGCAATCTCTTATGGGTTTTCACAAACATTGTCAGTCATGGTACAGCCTGCCCGTAAATCTGATTTCAGTCCTACAGCTCGCTAATTACAATTGTGCAGTACTCATTGCATCTAGGTCACCCATTTCTTATGAGTATGAATATTCCACTTGGCACTCATTGCATCCAGGTCACCCATTTCGAGCTAACTCCCATTGAAGACCTTAACCCATTTTCTCCCCATGGGTTTAAGGAGAAAGCAAAGGGAAGATCTGAGCTTCATAGTTGCATCATTATTTTGATAGTTATTTCATTTATATATTTATGTATTCCTATTGGACGATTAGCGCTCCAATAGATGGCTATGTAATTAGGAAATAAAATAAGTACTTGTGGCATGTAGGCCCAATACTTAATGAACTTTTAAAAGATCCTCCCTTAAGGGGTCGGCCTTTCTGGATTGCATTGTAATAAGCACCCCTTATGTCTATATAAGGAGGTCGCTTAGTCATTTGTAAGGAGGCTTTTTGGTGAATCTATCTTATTGGTGAAGGTTGCTTGTTGAAGCCCTTTCTCCACCTCATTCAAGGACGAAAACCCTTGAATCGAGTACCTCCCAAGGACGAAAACCCTTGAGGAGAGGGTAGTGTGGACGAAAACCCACATTATCTCATTTGTGTTGATCTCATTGCTGGTTATAACAGATTTCTGCCCTAAGTGACTTGCTTAGAGGTATGTTTTCAAGGATATTGTTGGTTTCTATGTGATTTCTTTGCATGGTTGAGCTCCCTATGATTTATAAAGGTGAAATCTTCCATTTTATCAATTGTTGGTGCAAATTATATTTAATTTCAAGAGGGGCGACCTATATTGGAGTGATGTTTTGGTATGTGCGGTGACATTTTGGCAAATTTGGAATTATCATCTTATTCTCTATATTTTATAAGGCCAATATCTCAAGTTTCATGATTTTTTGGTGCTTTCTATGTTGAGTTATGAATTTTTAAAGATACACTGCAGACAAGGGTTTTATGAAATTCATATCTTCATATCTAGGGCATTAAAAATCAGATTTTTTGCATTACATGATTGTTGAGGTTATAACATAATTTTAGAAATTCAAGGGGGGTTAATTGAAGGCTTTTGAAGGCTCAAAAGTGAAGTTGAATTCCTCAAACAGTTCACTGCCCAAAATATTGCAAAAATCAGATTACTTTTCAGTTGGTTGGTTTATAAAATCAGATCTGGAGATCTTTGGTTTTGAGCTAATTAAATTAATTTTCAGTTTTATTCCCGAAAGGGGACATTACAGTGGTATCAGAGCTCAGATCTTCAAAGGCCTAGGGTCTCAATGGAACATTTCAAGTTTGAAAGTTGATGGCAAGACTAAAGCATATCACGCCAAAAGGAAGCAACAACAGTGCATTGGAGGGTAAGATCTCTATTTTCTGATAGTACTAACAAACTTTCAGGAGATCATGGTTGTCAGAATTGGAGGCATACTTGCAGTGCACAAATGATCCCAAGTGTGTGTGGAGGATGCCCTCAAATTTCATCCCTTGTCATTTGCTTTAGATAGAGAGAGTGGTACCATGTGATAGAAAAGTAGGAGCCCAGAATCAATTTGGCTTCTTTGACGATTTCAGTCAAAAGATTTGGAAGGTTCGATGTGCAAACTCGCAAGGATGAATCCCAAGGTAAAAATTCATTGGTGTTTGATGATATTCCTTTGGTTTCTAGATAGATTGCCATGTGGCAAAGTGTTGAAGAAAACCCAAAATTGATTGGGTATGGTTAGGGAGCAGCCCTTGGAAGCAATAGAGGCTAAAAATCGCGATCATCGGGCAAAATCACGATAAATCATTGATGCTAAACGATTTTTTTCATAAAACGCGATTTGTTTTTGCAATAAATCGCGATTTCATCTCCCGCAGCTCCAAACCCTACATGAAAAATCGGTGAAATCGTGTGAAAACTCGGTGAATCTCCAATTGCTGAACTCAACTGCTCCTTTTCGGCCATCGTTTCATCATAGCTTCCTAATTTTTTTTGGATTGTTTTCTCTTTGCTGGAATCGAAGAACGAAGGGTTTTAGAAGATTCATTTCGCCAGGCATTACAGAAGTCTGCAAATCGAAAATCTTCATTGGTTGCAAAATCCCAAGTCATCGAAAATTCAAGTTGCCATTGGCAGACTTGTAGGGTTTTGGGTCCAAGAGTGCAACAAATGTGGGAGATCAAATAACTTGCACGTGCCTATACATTTCATTTGTGGCTCCGTTTCAAGTGTCACGTTTTCTCTAAAAGTGTACGTTTTCTCGAGCTCTACACATTGATGAGCTAATATTTTTAATATTCATAAAATCCATTTTTGCAGCTTTGGAGTTGGTGACCAATCAACTTAACATCATTATAATACCAGACTGCATGGAATTTCCAACATTTAACAGCTCATTTAACAGCATGACCGATTTACAGGCATAACATTACCAGGTTCGGCCGGTATACAGTATGAATAGGTTATACTATTTTTTATAAGCAACAGAATCACGGTTCTTCGGGCATCATTTTTGCAGGGACATTGTTTTTCCTTTAATTTGGCAATGTGTGGAAAAAAATTTGCCATTTTTGGAAAGGGTTTGCTAAAGATGTAGCAGCAAAAACTTGCATGTTGCCATAACTTTCATTCTGTGGCTCTGTTTTAGGTGTCGTTTTCTCTAAAAGTGATATATTTTCTCGAGCTCTACGCATTGATGTTTGCAATATTTTTCTTATTTTCATAAAATCCATTTTTGCACCTTTTTGGACCAAGCAACTTCCAATCTTTTGAAAGAATCATTATGATGAACTATGATTTGGAAGCATAGATGCTTCTATCAGTCTTGTAAAAACGAGTCATTGTCTATATATTCAGAACAAGTAGTACAAAAGAGCATGTTTTTATAGGAGAATACCATGGATACATGATTCCAAAAGAAGAGGATTTTTCCAGATTTTTTCATATGGGTGAAACTGAAGTTGGCAATGGAGGCCCAATTTCCAAGTGAGAAGGAAGATAATGAACTTGCTGGAATTTCCAAAGCAGCAGCTAATTGGAGGCAAAGTGATGATATACATGACCGTGGTAAGAACCATGAAGAGGTTCCATGCATGGACAACACAAGGTATGGCAGAAACAGTCACATTTCATATTCTTTGTCTCCTCCTATGTTGCTACCATATTTGTTTCATCATGGGTAGCTTGTTGAAAGGGAGAAACACATGGCAAGTTTGATGCTTTATAGTGACCATTATGGAGAACACTCTAAAAAAGAAGGATTCAATAGGGTTGTGGCTAATGAGTGTTTGTTTCCATGCATATGGTTAGAAGGAAGATTTATGGAGGATGTTATGCATTCACACCACTTGGTGAAGAACGAGATGATGCAAAGTAACTTCATCACCAAGGGGCACCAATCATTCAAGCTAGCTTTGGGAAGGCACATGGTAAGCTCCACAATTCCATTTGTTATTCAGCAGTCATTTGATTTGGATTTTCAGTTCCTAGTCAATGCACATATTCATAACAAGATTCCTCCAATTGTAATAAAAGTTGTGTGCATAAAGTTGGTGTTTGAATTGAAGTGGAATGAGTGTTATTCCTTTGATCTAGGCATTGTAACTCAGCTGAGTTTGAAAGGTATGATTGAGAGCAATAAAAGGGTCGATTTATGGTGTCATAAGCTTGCCATTGCGAGTTTTTATGCTGTTGTTTTGGAACAGCAGTCACATTACACAGTAATTCAGGTCCTTTCATGGATAATCCATGATGAGAAGGATTATTTGCACCATATATTTCTACAGCAGTTGCTTCAGGAGGTAAATCCGTTATTTACAGTGTTCAGATATGATGTGAGTCATCTTTTACACTCAGATTTATTGCAACAGTCCTATCTTGAAGTAATTACATTCTTTTCGTGGATGATATGTTATGAAACAAACCCCTTCATTCCATTTTTAAACAGCAGTCATATCGGGGAAGAATTCCTCTCTTACCTTGGTCAAATTGTGTAAGCAAAGTCCCTTTACTTGTTGGTTTCGATCAGCAGTATCATCCTAAGAAAGTTTCACTTGTTTTATGATTGACACATGCTAACTTTCCATTTCCAATTGAGTTAGTGCAGCAGTCATCGAGGAGTAGATTTCCTCTATGTCACCATGTCAAAGAAGCTACGAACCGAACCAAGAAAGGAGGATTGCGAAGGGCCTATAAATAAGGGCATGGAAGTTGAGATTAGTGACTCCTTTTCGCCATCACATGCATTCCATACCATAGTTTGTCATACCCATGAAGAAAAGGTTTGTGGGCGAACTGACTAATCCAAAATTTAACATATTTTGAGTATGGTAGAAGCAAGACTATTCCCATAATTGCTCTGCCAAAACCCCTTGTGTTCAAATCTATGCAAGTTGGGATTATTTATGGGATAGAGTGTCATGCAATTCACAATTTTGATGTCTTGCAATCCTATGCAACACTTTCCATGAGGGGACATTTATGACAACCATGTGTGATTGGTATTCAATGAAATATTGGAGTTGAGAAGCTCAAGCATGAAGGAGAACTGTGTGTGTTCATGTTGAAAACTTAGAGCCAAGGTAAGGGGCTCTTGAACCAGAGCTAATTCCGCTGAACCAATTCAGCACGGAGCATTGGTTTTGTAGAGGCACAGCCCATTTAGTTCCATGGTAACAAGGTTAGCCAAAGTGCATGAGAGGAATCTTTTAAAAACACTCCCTATAGTTGCTTCAGGGATTTAAAGTGTTGCTACAGCCAGGTTTAACCTTTTTAATACAGTTTACATCCTTAGATTCAGTTCTACAAATATGCTAGAAGGATTTTCCAAACTTCCCTCATGATACATAGAAGCATTGAGCAATAAAGGATGAAGCCATAGAACAAATTTCAAGCCTCCCGCGATGGGAAGATTTTTATGACAACAGTTATCCCTATCTTTTCAGTTCCCTTTGCATCACTTTGGGTTGAGGAAAGGAAGATTGGGTCAAAACCATTTGATGCTAATACTCCTCCCGAATGTTATCAAGTAAGGCATGGGTGACATGCTATTTGACAACATGTTCCTTTCAACTACTTTCAGGTCTTCAGCCATGAGGAGTTGAAATGCATAGCTACAAGCTTTACCCTGTGTGGGAAGCCATCAAATGCACAAAGTTTATAGAGTTGTGGCACAAGCAAGCATGGTTAGAAGTCACTTTATGGATCATAATCTTCACATCACTGCAGTTGGCCTTAGAAAGTGTTGTTAAACACTTAGTGACATCTTTAACTGTTTGTTTTTTGTGATAGGTACAAACATTTTGATCATTTTTATGCATTGTGATTTATATTAGGATCTTAGCACTTGCGATTGCTCGAGGAAAGCAATTTCGAGAGGGGAGGATATTCATGTCCCCTTTAAAGAGCTAACTCCAATTGAAGACCTTAACCCATTTCCCCTTCCGTGGGTTTAAGGAGAAAGCAAGGGGAAGATCTGATGTAATGTCCCCTTTTTGACATTAATTAATTATAAAATTCTATGGCATGAAAAAAGCATTAATGCACTTTCCCTTGGATTAAAGGAAAATTAATTGATTTGTGCTTTCATGCAATGAAGTAAAAATAAAATATTATTCATTTGGTGCAATGTCGATACATACAATTTCTTTGAAAATCGATTTACTATGGGCCATTTAAATATCATTTGGAATCAATCCAATTTCATTTAGAGAAAAGAACTCCTAAATGAAGGCAAGTCGGTTTCAGCTTTGGAATATGATTAATTCAATTAATTTATGCCCCAACATCGACTTGGATTTGGCACAATCATCTCCTATTGGGCATCAATTCCACTCGTTCACAAGTGCCTACATATATTTTATTTTCAAATATTATTGATTGGGGAAATTAAAAAATTTGCATTAGTTCGATTTGACTTTATCAGGCAATTACCTTAAAATTAAAATCTCAATATCTTAGAAATGGCGCCAATTTCAAAGGAGGGAAAACATTGGAAGATTGCACAAGGACAAATCTATAAGCTATTAAGAGATGATAAACCCTTTTTACATGTTCGACAGTTTATGGACTAATCTTCATGCTTGACAGGGATGTCCATGCCCACTCATGATACCCATGAAGAAAAGGTATGTGGGATGAACTGATTTATATGTTGTTGAATATGTGTAAAGCACTACTAAATCTTCCCATAATTGTTTGCTTGCCTTTGTGTTTGAATCTATGAAAGTTGGGCCTGTTTGGGAAGAGTTCCAATTCACATTTTAAATGTCTTGCGATCCTGAGGCATACTTTCCATGATTCTTATGACAACAGTGACTGGTATTCAATGAAAATCATTTGTTGAAGGAACTTGTGTTTTCATGTTGCATATTTAGAGAAAAGAGGTGCTCTTCAAGTAACAAGCTCTTGCTAGCATTGTCAGATTTTTGGAGTAAGCCCAAATCCACTTGAAACTGGAGTACTCATGGTATGGGGTCAAAGATGATTATAAGCCAGGTAACCATCTGATTTATTTTTAGCATGTCAGTTCAAAGCATATGCTGAAGCTCATTTTAAAATATTTTGATCACATTTACTGCATGAGAAATACAAGGAAAGACATAACTGACTCAAGGGCATGAATGGGAATATTTTTTGATTAGGGTTTATTGTAAGCTATTAATTTGCAATTGCTCGGATTAATACTTTCAGATTTTTTATAAGTAACTTTCACAAGGATGTTTGGTCCTCCCGGATGGTTTCTAAGGCTGGAAAATATTTGGCATAATTTTCCAAACCTTCCAGTCTACTTTGCATGCTGAGAATTCCAGGAGTTGAAATGCAAGCTACAGCTAATGTGTGGATAGGAAAATGCACAGAGTTTGTAGCTTCCACAAGCAAGAATGGAAAGTCACTTCCCATAATTGCAGGGCCTAAGAGAGTGTTGTTAAACACTCATGTTTTCTTTAACATGTTTGTTTCTTGTGTAGGTACAAACATAAAGATCATGGAGCAATTGCGATTCATTTGGGATCCGGGCACTTGCGATTGCTTGAGAAAAATCAATTTTGAGAGGGGAGAACTGTCATGTCCCCTTTTCGAGCTAACTCCAATTGAAGACTTTAACCCATTTTCTCCCTATGGGTTTAAGGAGAAAGCAAGGGGAAGATCTAAGCTTCATTATTAGTTATTTCATTTATATATTTATATATTCCTTTTGGGCAATTAGCGCTCCAATAGATGGCTATGTAATTAGGAAATAAAATAAGTATTTGTGGCATGTAGGTCCAATACTTAATGAACTTTTAAAAGATCCTCCCTTAAGGGGTCGGCCTTTCTGGATTGCATTGTAATAAGCACCCCTTATGTCTATATAAGGAGGTCACTTAGTCATTTGTAAGGAGCTTTTGGTGAATCTATCTTATTGGTGAAGGTTGCTTGTTGAAGCCCTTTCTCCATCTCATTCAAGGATGAAAACCCTTGAATCGAGTTACCTCCCAAGGACGAAAACCCTTGAGGAGAGGGTAGTGTGGACGAAAACCCACATTATCTCATTTGTGTTGATCTCATTGCTGGTTATAACAGATTTCTGCCCTAAGCGACTTGCTTAGAGGTATGTTTTCAAGGATATTGCTGGTTTCTATGTGATTTCTTTGCATGGTTGAGTTCCCTATGATTTATAAAGGCGAAATCTTCCATTTTATCAATTGTTGGTGCAAATTATATTTGATTTCAAGAGGGGCGACCTATATTGGAGTGATGTTTTGGTATGTGCTGTGACATTTTGGCAAATCTGAAATTATCATCTTATTCTCTATATTTTATAAGGCCAATATCTCAAGTTTCATGATTTTTGGTGCTTTCTATGTTGAGTTATGAATTTTTAAAGATACACTGCAGACAAGGGTTTTATGAAATTCATATCTTCATAACTAGGGCATTAAAAATCAGATTTCTTGCATTATGTGATTGCTGAGGTTATAACATAATTTTAAAAATTCAAGTGGGGTTAATTGAAGGGTTTTGAAGGCTCAAAAGTGAAGTTGAATTCCACAAACAGTTCGCTGCCCTAGAATATTGCATAAATTAGATTACTTTCAGTTGGTTGGTTTCTAAAATCAGATTGGGAGATCTTTGGTTTTGAGCTAATTACCTTAATTTTCAGTTTTGTTCCCGAAAGGGACATTACATATTTTCAGCTTGTTCAATGACCTACTAAATGGTCCATGACTTCCCCGACAAACTTAATTTCTTTCCATCTGGTTCTAAGCCCCAAGACTCTACAACATCAAAGTGCTTATTTTGTTTTGTGATCAATCATGGCTATCCTTTGAGCTTCTCTTTAATGATAGGTGCAGCAATGGCATTCAACAGTTAAGAAAAAAAGAAATGAAGAGCCCCACCTTATTATCGATCTGCTTTAGAACAGATGATAAGGCACTATTGTTCTATTTTTATTTTGAATATATGCTTCATATATTAACAAAAAATATTTACAACAAGGGCATGTACAAAGAATCAGCAAAACTTTAGGATATATATAGAAGGGATTACACTTATATTAAACTAAAGATAACAACAACTGAATCAAAATAGTCAAAGGGATCAAATTGCCTAGCTTCTTTAAGCAAAAGATGTCCTTTCGCAAGCAATTGCACTCTAACTTCACCTTGCGAAGCTTGTTTAAAAATTTCTAATATGCCCTTTTCTTTGAAAACATACCTGCATCTGGGTTTCCAAAGGATAAAGAGGGTGGATACACGTACACATTTCCATAGACTTGCAAAGGGTTTTCGGATCACGGAACTTGAGTCTCCAAGTAAGGCTAACTTCCATTGAAGAGTACGAGGAAAAACAATTGCCAACCTAGTTTGCATGTCTTGCCAACAAGTTTTAGCAAAGGGGCATTCCCACATTAGGTGTTTCACAGTTTCTAGTTTAGCACAATAGGGGCAGAAACCATCTATAAAGCCACTCTTCGAAAGCTGAGTTTTAGTAGGCAGCCCTTGGTAAATGATAAGGCATGCAAACACCTTTAATTTATAAGCCACTTTGATTGACAAAACACTGTGCAACCTGGAGAATCCACAATGATTCTTCATCAAAAGTAAGCCACCTAGGATTAAGAAGAGGAAACAAGTGGAATGTCCCTTTCCAAGGCTGAAACTGAAAATCAAGGAAATAGCACAAACCCCACGTGAAGTAAATTCTGTTTTTTATAACAGCAGATCTAATATTCCTGGAAACCCCTAGCAGCGATCTGTATAGGGACTTCAACTCACCATACAACCATGCAACAACAGTTGAAAATGCTTATAACTAATTATTTCAAGTACAGTAACATTTATCCATCCAATTTACATCAAAGAAATGGAGAAAACAAGAGATTATACCCATTGCAATTAATTTTATGACAGCAGTGAGTGCAGCCACAAACAAGGGCTTCGAAAACAGATAGATAAACTCCTCCAAAAATTACCAAAATGTAGATTCCAGCCTTATAAAATATGAGTAAATTGAATATCAAAGAATAATGAAGTTTTGTGCCCTAGAAGGCACCCAAATCCTCTTCTATACCCTAGTCGCTCCCTAGGAGAGGGGCTCCAAACAATGTCAAAGCCTTTTGTATGACTTCCTTGATGCCCTAGATGCAAACTAGCTGGTCTTCACTGAGAGTCTTCAACACAACAAAATTGAAGGATTTCCATCTTCCAATGTCCCACAAGGAAAGGTTTCGTCCACCTTGGATGCCACACTAATCGATTGTCGCCCAATAGTGGAATGGACTAAGAGCAATCAGCCCTAGAACCAAGTATAAGTGTATGCCTAAAAGATGATGTGCAAATGAGCCAAAATCTATCCTCTTATAAAGTTGGCGCCCTAGTCCTAAGAGTGTAGACCAACCTCTTAAGCTTGCTTTATGGTGCTATTGACCATTGGGGAAGACCTCCAACCTGGCCAATTTAAGGAAGCTTACTTTATCTTTTAATTTCATGTTGGGAGACTATAACCCAACCGACCTTGCCTTGAAGGGCAACACACAAAATTAAAACATAAATATGAATAAAGAAACTGAAATCTAGCTCAAGTTCTTCCCTTATTCAACTTCGTCTTTCCCGCGGAAAGGAAGATGAGCAAGAAGTCTTCAATTTATATTATAACAATGCAAGAAATGATATAATTTGTGTGTATCATACTGAAAAATGGGCTTATCATATATCCATCTCCAATCCCTCCATATAGGACCTTCTAGTTCCAAGTTCAGCTTGAAGATGTCATCAGAAGAAATAAGGTTCTGGATATCCTTAATCACTAATCAATCAGGATAGTGAAGGCCCTCAGCATAGTTGCTCTTGATGATTTCCTTTGAAGGAGTTCCAGTCACATGATTTGGTACCCCATAAATCCTTCCAAATCAGTATTCCCTTTTTACTCAATCTGCTCTCCTAGAAGCGGTGATTAGAAGCAATAGATGTTTCCTATAGTTTCCAAGACCAAATAGATCTTTGAGCTAGATCCCATACCAATGGAGAAGAAGGGACAATGTATAGCAATCCTTGCCAGCATTCCTTTCCATGGAATCCAAGAGGTGAATCAAGCATAAATGATTTTAATTGAGACCGAAAAATCACCTAGCTAGGCATAATTGGTCGCAGAGTCCATGTTTGTCTCTAACCTTGTTGAAGCGTTCCTATTCTGCTTGTGCCATAGCATTTTGCCAAGTTGAAGAACCTGTAAGGCATCTGTAACAATTTGCTAACTAAAATAGATTCATAAAGTGATAAAATGCTCTTGTAGCCCTAGCGGGCATCTATGAACACGAAATTGGAGCATTGGACCTATGGTAACCACCATAGGTATTGCACAAAAGTGTTCATAAAATCGAGTTTTCAAGATGGAAGCAATCCGAGTACTTGATGGTACGCCAACATGAAATAGAATAAATATCAGGGTATGCTTGTGAAATTCGGGCTAAACAATGGATCTTGTAAGGAAAGTCCTTATGGCTAGCCAAAAACTGCGTAATCTAACTTGAAATAGCAATGAATCAGGTCCCAAGATAAATAGGAAAGAGATTTGTATGCAGAAGGGATTTACCTAAGATATCTCCACAGAGCCTGGGAGTTCAGGAGGACAAAAGTTCATTCAAGCGGGATCTATTGAGGAGAGTCCCTTCCAACAAAGCCAAAATGGTAGTCTAATGATGTACATATGTTACCCTAAACTGCCAGAAGAATTGAAGGATAATCCAAACAACTCTTTTCAATGAAATATCCCAATTGTTCAGTTGTTTATATATAGACAAAAGTGAATCTTGTAATATCCCCTTCTAGGACAAGTTAGGAAATAATAAAAATTTGATCACATGCACAGCTGAAAATAATTAATTTTCAAACCCCAACTGCATGCAATTTTCAAAAATTCATTTAAATCTTTGTCTTTAAGTCCAACACATGAAATTTTGGATATTGGACCACAAAAATATGAAGAATAATATGCAAAAATGCAGATTTCACACAGCAACCCGACACAAAACCCTAATTTTGACCTAAAAAGTAGGTCGCCTAACACATTTAGGGCACCAAATCTAATGATAAAATTATGAAATCACTTCATATATGCTTATTTCTCCTAATTTCTAATTTCTAAATCACATTTAATATTAATTTTATTCAAACTGCAGAGCTGAATTTTAAACATCAATTTTCAATAACAATTTACATTTTACAGACAGCTGAAACTTTCAAAATATAACTCCTTCAATTTTAATGTTTTTCAAAAATAATAGAATGTAACTAGAAATTTAAGGCTTTCCACTGAGCTATCAAGGATCTGAATTTTTTGAGCATTAAATTTACCTAGCCAAAACATACCCCATAATCTTATGAAAACTGATTTCAAGTCGCTAGGGTTAGAGGAAATTAATTAGATAATTTCCAGCTCTTTCCTAGCCTCCAAATACACCAAAAATTAGCCCTTTTCTCTTAAATAATTAATAACACATCAAATTTGTAGATCTAGCATTTATGTCATCAAAGCATGAACAAATCATCACCAAACCAAGTCGCTAAGGCTAAAATTGGCATTACTCAGAAGTAACATGCATTCAAAGGAGCAATATTAATAATAGTTCACAACTATTCACCAAACTTGGACGATTTTTCATCCAGCAATAATGCGTCAACATCGAACACGAGATCACAATGGAGGCAATAAAATCTTCAATATCTTCAACAATGGCTTCCCAAATGAGTGAGAGAGAAAATGCAAGATTACCAGGCATACATCCAATACTTTAAGCATGGAGTGAAATCAAATGATCATAACATACCCCTCTAACAATGTTCGAAGTTTATAAGCAAGGGGTTTATAGCAACATCCAATAAGAACCTTATCCGTATTTTGTGAGGAAAACATAAATATTAAAATATTTAATACGAATATGTGGCATTTATTTATTTTTTTAATTAAATAAATAAAAATAACTAACCTATTATGTATAAATTAATTAAAGAGAATCCCTTTTTACGCTTGCCATTTGGGAATAAATCAATAATTAAATATTTAATGCTCCATAAAATTAAATAATTAAATATTATATATTTATAATGATTATTGAGCATCACTTCTGAGGCAATATGGTAAGTAAATACCATGTATCTTGTTTGTGCAAGCATCTTCCAAAAATACCCACAAGGCATTTGTACTGGCTAAGGACATAAAGATAGCGTCTACATTACCAATCCTAGGCAATTAAAGATGTAACGTAATTCATGACGAGAGTACATTATTAACCACAAAGGATGAGGCACATGAAAATAAAGTATTGACCACTTCCACAAAAGTCTTCACAAATCCCAGACTTTGAAGCATTTATATAATGAAGACCAATCAATTTGATCATATGCTTTATCAAAATCAATTTTGAGAAAGAGAATCTTTTGGCATGTCTCACATTCCCAATCCATTGCTTTGCAGGCACATAGAACAATGTCGAGGATGAAACGGCCATACAAAACTTGTTTGTTCTTTGTGAACAATCCTGCTAACAATGCTTCTAATTCCAAGGGATAAAGCCTTAGACAGGATTTTGTATGCAATACTTAAAAGTGTACTAGGCCTCTAGTTGTAATGTCCCCTTTTCTAAATTAGAAAGTATGTAATATTTTAGAGTTGGGAGTGGTCTAAGGTTGTCCATGAACTTAATTGTTTTATTATTAATATTGGGGTATGTATTTATATGTGAGACATTTCCCTTGAAATTAAAAAAGAAGAAAGGAAAGTTAATAATTTTTGTCAGTAATTTAGAGAGGTAAGCTGGTCCAAAAGGAGTTGAGTCGGCCGTAAGTTTTGGGTCTTTATGGATTTTGGCACCAGTCAGATGTATAAAAGGAAGTCGCTTGGATTGAGGAGGACCTTAGTTTTTCATATTTATGGATTAATATCTTGAAGAGTTGGAGCAACTTTGTTTTATCTCTCATTTATATGAGGACGGAAACCCTCTATGAGGTCTATTGTGGACGAAATCCCTCAATAGCAATTCATCACTTGAGGACGAAAATCCTCAAAATTTGCATTTGGTGGTTTCATGTTCAGAATGATTTTACAGTTTATGGCTATAATTTAGATTTCAATATGCAGTTTGCAATTTTCATTCATTTTCAGCTATGGTTTCTTTATGCAAGATCATATTTCACGTGTTTTGAGTGCAATAGCCACAAGTGTACCCGAGTTTGGTTCAGCAAAGGGTTTGGGTTTCAATCTTCACCCAATTCAAGGACAGTCTACCATACCATTTGAGGGCTGTTTGCAGCCCTAAAATTTACAGACCTTATCCAGGATGGCATACCCCTCCTTGGAAGGATTTGTTGGTTTTAGGGAACGGCAGAATCATCTTCTATTAGTTGGGTTCTTCCTATTTTGGAAGTCTGATTGCACTTTCCAGAATTGTTTTGGGCTTTGACAATATTATTTCCAACCATATTTGTGAGTGTACTGTTTTCATTGCCATAAATTAAATACAATCAGTTGGTGGTTGATAGCTTTCTTGTTTCTAAATAGCTTCTAAATATATTTCTAAATCTTTTGAACCATCTGATTTTGTATTGTGATATATCTGAGGAGCAATTGGCAAATCAGATTGCCCATGTACTTTGTTGTTTGTTGGTTTTCAATTTCATGTTTCATTTTGGGGTTTGTGCAAATTCCAAATATTTCAGTTTAGACCCTGAAAGGGACATTACAGTGGTATCAGAGCAAAGATCTTCCCATCCTAAAGGGTATTCATGCAAGAAGATAAAATGGCGGACATAATTTTTGAGGATGCTAGGTTTTAGAGGTTTGCCCAAGGGCAAGAGAGGTTGGCTAAAATGATGAGGGTTGATCCATACCCCAACATCCGAATGGTGAAGGAAGCTCTTCAAAGGAAGTGCAATAATATTCAGCCACGAAGAATCTTGAGTGATTCTTCATGTATGTAGGTCATTCCGGCCTGCTTTCCTTCCAAAGTAGCAAGAAACCATTCCGGTGAGGGAAACTCGTCCTTCCACAGTTGATGACATTGCTGCCAGCTATGCAGAATACAAAGCCCTTTTAGTTGATATCCGAAAAGAACTACCACTTGCCAACTTCATGGGATTGAAGAAACATCAAGTTGGAATTGGACCAAAGGCTAAAACATGAGCTACACAAGGAGACTTGTCAATGTCGTTCCCTTGAGAAAGTGCCACAGAGGAAAACAAATTTCCAAATTACATTGGCACTGTGCATCAAGCGAACCCAGTTCTGCAAATTTCGAAGCTTGAGTGATCATGCCTTCATGGAAGACCTCGTTAGTATCCTATCACTCCTTGGAAGATTAAGTCCATTACCCTCAGTTGATGTGGATTTTCTTGTTCATATGGGAGGGTACCTTTTATCAAGAAGCATTATACTGATTTAACGCAAAGGCTCCGGATTCCAGCCCATTTTTTGGCGAGCATTCTAATGACTTTACAAGCAAAGACTAACTCCGGACATCATGAAGGAAAATCCCTTGAGGACTTTTTGACTCATAAATTCTTGTGCATGAATGTTGCTCATCTGTTGGTTGTTTGGCTGCTGATGGTTTTCTTCATAGCAAGCATTCAACTCACACTTAGTGCGTTCAATGGGAATAACATCTCGCTTGTCTAGCGGCATAGCCCATTCAAGTGGTGCAGTGTCTTTCTTTATCTAGCAAGAGTGCATAATTGTGTCAGCTCGTGGGACATCCATGCAAGAGTCAAAGCTGCCTTGTCTTTCTGCAGTCCGTTCTTTGCTTCCTTTTCCTTATCCAACTGCACATTTAGGGAATCAATGTCAATGCTGAAAAGGACTGCACTTCCTCCGACATGGATTCTGTGGAGGCCATTCCATTCCTGAGTGTTATTTGCCACAAAAAGATCTGCACATTGAAACAACTAAGTGATCAGTTGTCAACGTGGAAGCCCAGCTTCTTTAAGTGGCTAGTTTGCACATGCCCAAGGTCTCTTATGTCTTGTGAATCTGATATCAACGTAAATTCTAATCTACGCAGCATATTGTCACTTGTTTGTACTTTCGAGCAGATCCATACTGGCCAATCAAGCTGTTAGTTTCACAAATTGAGGGTCTTCATGCTAGTGCAGCTTACGCAAATGGCTCTACAGATTATGTCTTGTTGCTCTGTATCAAACTCTTCTTCTACGGAGCATTCTAAGCTTGTTTGTCAAAGCTTCCGAGCAGATCCAACAATATCTTTCGGTGGACCATTGCAAGCTTTCACAACCTCAGCAAGTTGAGGGTACAATCATTTAGCTTTGCCATTGGGCATAGGCATAGAATAAGTTCTGTCAAGACACTAATGGCTAATGATAGAAGTTGGTACATGCTACTGGACTTTCCCTGGTTCTTGAAGACGTTTCTTACTTATATTATTGGTTCAAAAGCCTTATCCAGGTCTATAATAAAGCGGGCAACAACCTGGAAATCACTTGAGATTAGCTGTATTAATATAGGGCATATCAGAATTACCTGCACGGATATTTCTAGGATTGCACTCTATTCATCATCATGAGGCGTGTGTGCATATTTGTAGTAAGAGCATATTATTGCTATTTATTACCTCATCTAGTTCGAATGTTGTTTGTAAATGCCTCGGCGCATCTCTCAATCAATGGAATGCACTCAAAGAAATTTGGTTTGTTCTGCTCTATTAGACAAGGTTGCCCCCCCTTTCTCTAGCTCTTTATGTTCCCACGACTGAAGGCTTTGACTATTTGTTGGCTTCTGTAATGGCTCAAAGTGTGGTTAAAGGAATTTCTTTTCCTGCGGAAAATCCTTTCCAACTTGTTAATGGCCACTTTGGTGATGACTCCTTCCACATGATTATTGAACATGAGGAAAATATCATACAAACCATGTGTGTCTTGTCCCCTTTTCAAATAAAGTATGATAAATTAATAATATAACTTAAGTGTCGAAAAAGTAACTTATGTTTTATTATTATAAAAAGTAACTTTTTGATAAAGATTTATTATTATAAAAAGTTACTTTCGAAAAAGCAAGTCATAACGAGGGAATAGAAATGGAAGTTTCTTTTGGAGGCTTTTCCTTGGGAAAAGCGAAAGTAAAGTTATAAAAGAGTGTTGAGGGATCATTTGGACACATCTTTTTATTCTCATCTATTTGGACATTGAAGGTTTGAGTTGTTGCTACAAATTTTGCATTTGAGAACGAAAACCCTCCTTTGCAATCCACATCTGAGGACAAAAACTGATCACTCCTCTATGTAAATATGTCTTGAGTCATCATACTTTGGCTTGAAGGTGTCATTGTAGGTTCTAGGAGTCATATGTGGTCATCTAGTGGGTTGATTTTGGGTTAAGTCTTTGCAAATTTTGAATATGTTTTTTCCCTCCAAAAATAGTTTAAATTTGTACAAGGCATTTTTTTGGTTTGTTTTTAGCTGTAATGGTCCTTAGAGCATTCATAAGGTTGTGGAAAGCCTATTAAGATTAGGAAATTTGATCGTGGAGTAATAGACTAGACCTTTAGGTCCTAGACCTAATAGGGACTATTAGGTGATGAAATAAAAGCATATTTGTATTTTAAAGACCTTGAAAAAGCGTAAAATTCGGTGGAAACTGAAAGGAGAGGATATAAATGCTCAATTGTAACTGAATACACCAAATTTCATTCGAATGGGAATAAATTTGAAGGAAAGTTCCAAGAAGGGTTTGTGAAGCAAAACTGGTTGCAAACAGTTTATTCTTGTTTCAAGTGGTATATGACTTTTGAGATGGTTCTTGAACCCCATGCATGCATTTTGGAATGATTTGAGATTGGTAAGTGAATTGTTCTTGTGTAGTTTTATGAATTTGTGTGATTTCGTTGCTTGAGCGAGTGAGATTGTGTATTGGTTGAGACTGTACAAGTTGTAACAGGGTATTGGGAGTGATTGTATGTAAGAGAGAATTGGCTTGAGTTAGAGTAATTTGTTCAAGTGAGGGAAGAAGTGACAGTAAGAGGAGGGATGATCCTCTATTAACATAAAGCAATCCACTTGAGAGCTTCAAGAGTAGTGAAAGGAAGTTTGGTTGAAAATTGGTTGTAGTGGCAGTCAAAACTAGGTATGGTACCTTGGAGGATCGAATGCATGTCTTCAAACCTATGATTTTCACTGTGAATGTGACTTCTTGTGAGCAAGATAGCTAGCCTCAGAGCTTTACTGATTTATACATTATATGCAAAGACTTATATGAATGTGTTGAGAAACCTTTGAGGAAATTACATCTTTATTAAAAAAGATGTATAATTTCTTACAATATTCATGGTCACTAAGAGGAGAGATTCGAAGCTTTAAGATAGGATTTGAATGAAAGAAAGTGTGAGTTGATTGTGAAAACAAATCTTGAGTCCCACAGGCTTAGTTAAACCGAATCAACCCTTGGAGAAACTTATATTTATCATTGGGAGTAGGGACAGAGTATCCTAATTCTGCAAAACACTGACAAACACGCATTTCTGGGAGTAAGGATATTGTTCAAGATGGATTCAAGTAATGGAGACCTTCTATAGGTTGGCACATACGGGTGACAGTTGGAAGATTCGAAGGAAATTGATCTAGAGCCAAGAAATCATTAAAATTGCCCTCTCAGGCTTGCTCAGGTTCAAAAACCCTCAAATTAGGGTATCTCGAGGACGAACCCTCCAAATTTCATGAAAATGTGAGGAAAGCTCTATATTGATGTCGTCTTCAAGATTATCAAGGAATTAGATCAAATCATACTGTCCTTTCCTAGTTATTCATGACAGTTTACCTTGACAGTTTGGAGACCTAAGAAAACAGGAAGGTTATAAAGGAAAGGTGACTGTGGTATAATATTGAAGGTTGACACTTCTAGAGGAGTTAGATGAAGGTAATGGGTGCTTGAAAATCCCATAGATTGGTTATGAAGTTGTGAAGGAACATTTCTAAGACTGAAAGAGAGAAATTTCAGGCCTAATAGAACTATGCAAGCCTAAAATGAAGAACAGGTTTGGATTAAGGTAAGAGGACTTTGATGATTTAATAGAAGAATAATCGATTCAAGGAGGACCCAACGAAATGAGTAGACTATGAATGCACCTTAAATTATCTATAAATACATCAATGGTCATTAAAACCTGAGCTATAGACTAGGGGAGAAAGAAGCCAAAAAGGGCAGAGCTAGTCAAGAAAAGTGAGATTGAATCTTTTGACTAAGTTTGACTAATTTGTTGGTGGGGATAACTCAATTATGGTTATAAAGGCCTGAGCGAATGTTTAATAAGCACAAGGAGTATAACCTTAGAATAGACATGTTTTTGAAGTTTCTTGTCTCAAAGGTAAGAGCTAATTGGAAGCCATAAGGAGCAGTTTAGAAGTAGAACAATGTAGTTGAGATTTTGACCAGTTAAGGAACATAGTGAAAGTGTATTTGACCCTGAGAAGGATATAATGCAATTAAAGGGGCCGTGATGATAAGCTATCTACATGAGAAAGGATTCAAATCTTGCTTGCGAAAGGTTTAAGGGCAGTCTTGTCAAAAATGAGGTAATTGTTGAATTCTTGATGCTTGTTCTAATTTGTTGAGTAATCCAGCTTAGTTTGGGATGTACTAACAGGATGATGATGATTGCATATTCAATTTTGGGGTTTCAAGCTCAAAATGGATTAAGAAGACAGTGAATGAAGCTTAGGTAAGTAATTGATTAAGCTTATAACGACTTAGTTTGGAGATTGTGGTCAAGATTGACATTGGGGATCTATTGAATGAATTAGGCTCTGCCTCAAAAAGCCTCCGGTGTATTCAAATTTGTGGATGAAAACCCACTAATCTTTTGGAGTTCCAATCAAGAGCTACATTTGGGCTTATAATCAACAAATTTGCAAGATCATATCAAAATTATCAACCAAGGCACAATTTGGATCAGATTTCAGAGATTGGCAGCTAGGGCATCATCTACAAATCAGATTTTCGGAGTTTCTTGTGTTAGAACAGCCACCAATCAAGTGATATTCGTTTGGGACAGTTTTTGCACAATTTTGGGGTTGGGCAAAATTGTCGGGAGGTGGAAAAAATCCCTTAGGAGGCAAGTTCGCTTGTGAAAAGGGTTTTTTTTGTGCTAGGGCTTGCAAAAGGCCTAAATCTGCCCTAGGGCTTCATTTCCAGCCATCCAATCTTCAAATGTTGAATCAAACAGTCAGCTGTTTTTATCTTCCATTTTCAGTTACGAAATAAATAAAAATAAATTCAAATCTTTGTTAAAAAAATATATTTTCTTGCATATACATGTGCCTTGAGGGTTCCTAAAGGCTTTGGGCCTTCTAGGTATTGTTGCTTTGTGGTTATTAGATGAATAAAGGAAGATTTCATATTGTTGTATTTGTTTTGGTAAGGGTTTTAAATAAAAATCAGTTTGTTGCATATTTGGTATAAGGGTTTGTTGGAAAACCCAAACTATCTTTATTTGTTCAGGAAAGGGACATTACAATGTGTAGCCTTGATATTTTTTGCCTCGCCTTGGGTTCTAATATTCAATGGTACAAACTCAATGCTATAGGCAGACTCTCAACCCCCCTCCTTGGTTGCAAAACTATATTTGGAAATGGATTCAACACAGAGAAATTTTCAGATTTTTGGGTATAACCTTCACAATTCAAGCTACATATTCCCACCTTTGGCAGTATGTCATATTGCAAACTAAGAAAAAGCTTTTATAGGATCACTAAACTGCTTTCCTTAATAGAAAAATTTCAAATCTGCCCTAAAGTTCTCACTGCAACTCATGTTTACTACTCTTCATGTTCGGTCCCGTCTAAGGCCTTTTACCAAAAACTTGAGAAACCACTCATAGATTTTCTCTAGGAAAATTTTTGAGCATGGGAAGAGCTTTCATCGTGTAGCTTAATTTTGTTGTTTCCCAAAGGAGGTGGGGTATTGGGGCGTTAAAAGGTTTAGGCTTCCACAATCTTGTTATCCTGCATGCACTAGTCAAGATTATAGGGACGTTTATGGTCAAAATCATTTGGAAATAATGGGAGTCAATCAAACCATGTTTGCTTTGGACTGGGGATGGGTTCAATGATTAGCTTTGCAATCATTAATTTTCATGATGTTCCATTTGCAGAGGTGACATGGGTTCATTCCTTACAACTTTTTAGAAGATACACATGCACAATATAAGACATTTTCTCACAACCACCAAGGTCTTGTTTACGCGGAGTGAAGCTAAAGCTAAATTTTGTTTGACCAATAATGAAAAAACATCATTTCAGGAGGTCATAGATGTGGTGCCTGTAGAAATGCTTCATAAAATTGTTGTCACCTTTGTCCAGCATTGGTGCAAGGATTGGAAATGATATATTGAAACCACCTTCCTAAATTACTCTCCCGAAATAGGATATGATTGGTTCTGTAATGCCCCCAAATGGACAATTTAAGCCCTCAATTGGAATGCCCACAATTTTAATTTCAAATCAACAATTATTAACATACATCTATGATCACTTAGTGCAGAATTGAATTAATTAGATGCACTGCAACTTGCCTTGGGGATGAAATACACTTACAACTGAAATAAAATCACCCAATTATGATGCAAAACATATCAGCAATATTTATTTATTCAATAACATCAGAAAAATACCATATTTGGATCAAATGAAGGGCTGGAATTTATTATAAAAATCTGCAGATGAACAGCTCTCATACAAGACAGAAAACAGAGTTTCTTCAGCCCAAAAAATATGCAACTCAGCTGATCTTGGCTTCTAAAATTCAGATTCTAGAACAGCACCTCAAATATGACCTCAACTGCCCTAGATCACTTAGAATTGCACACAATGTGGGTCGCTCCACTATAGACAAGCTAAAGAATAAAGGTAGAACTTGGCAACAATTATCTTCCTTCAAACCCTAGCTGGAATCAACAAAAATTTGCACTCTAACCTTCAACAACTGCTGGAAATCTGAGATATAGCCTTGAAAACCAATGGAAACTCCTGAATAGAGCTTCCTCTCAAAAGAAAGAAGAGTTTTTGTTCTTCTTCCTAAGCTTAAAAAGGGATTTCATCCTCTCAAGGAAAACTACAAAAGGGTTTTCGTCCTTCGGAGTTAAATTGGAAAGCATGCAAACTTCGACCAAAATTCTGAAATGATAAGATGTCAAAAGGATGTCTTCTACATGCATGGCGACCTCCTTTTATAACTTGCTTTGGCCCATTAGCCACCCAAAACAACCAATCAGCTCACTTTACCCACATTTAATATTTTCCCTTGCTTATTTTCTTCTCCACATGGATTGCATTTTTCCTCTAGGGGAAATTAAAAAAAAAAAGTATTTTCCCTTTTCTTTTTTTTTATTTTGCCATTAATAAATTAACTTGTGCTTATAATAAAATGTTATGATGCACTTTATAATTAATTTATCATGACTTAGTTTCCCTTTTTCTTATTCCTTAGCCATCGGGAAACAATGAATGGGCTAAGGGTCTTCGACAATTGCTTTCGAGAAGGGGATATTACAATTTTTCACCTCATTTGCCGAGGATTGACAAGCTCAACAGGTGTTGGTCACTCTAGTATGCTACTCACACCTAGAATAGGAGATTTCAATCTATTTGGCAGGCAATCCTCGAACCCGAGATAGCTCATTTTCCCCAATGCATTCTTTATCAAGGTTTTCCTTTGGGTGGGCACCTTATTCGTCTAGGAGTTTCGCAGCCCAAGTGTCCATTTTGTGGCCACTCTAAGACTTTTAAGTATTTGTTTGGGTATCATAAAACAAAGGTTAGTTGGCTTGGACAAGGATACATGATTTTTTCAAATCTTTTCCACCGGAACCCTTCATCTAGAAAAACAATCTTCTGGGGGTTGGCCTATGTTACATGTAAGTTACACACAAATTTAGCATACTTTTCAAGTGGAAATTCTCTTTTTCATCTAGGAATTAAAAAATTCGACTATTTTTGCCAACTCGTATGTGAATACCTTGTTTTCTACTTTAAAAAGGCCTATGCTTATTTACATTGTCTTTGTGTGGATTCAAGTGCAAGCTAATAAAGTGGCTCTAAAGGTTTCCTATCTCCAGACCCTACTGGATCATTGCACAGTTCCTAAGGGGCCTCCTCCCTTGCCTCCAAAGGATGGAACCCCACACAGGGTCATGGAAGAAGCCTCTCCACTCCCACAACCATGATGTTTGGTCACTTCCTTCAAGGCACTCTCATGCAGCGGCAGAGCGAAGCTGGCCTCTACCTCCTACATGCTCACCTTCACCTGCTCAGTGGGGTAGTTAGGTTGCTACTCCTCCCCATGACAAGTTTATGTGGCTGGCTCTCTCAATTTTGCCCACAAAAAACACTCTAGATGGAACTCAACTACCTGTTGAAGAAAACACAGGCTATGAATAATGCAAACACCAGATGAGATCATGTACCTAATGGCGAGCACCTGCTGAATGTTGGTTAGGGCAAACCAAATGACCGGAATCCTCCCCTTGCTTTTGAGCTTTTTGCAATAGTAGCTTAAATTCTTTTTTTAATGCTTTGGTGAACTAGTTGTGGTCCTATGGACCGCTTTTGATGATGATTCCTGGGTTTTTCTTATTGGCCAAGTATGTTTGGGTTCGTGTTGTGCTTTCATATGCCCTTGTTTTTTTGTGATTATTGTGTAATATTTATTTTAACCCACAAAGACAGCCAAGGAGGACAGTAGGAATTAGTGTAATAGTGTTTGATCCTGAATTTGACATCCATTTGACTGTCAGAGGGCAGTTTTTCTTCTCACATGGAGAAGCAATCGAAAAATGACGATATCTTGGGCATATATTGGAGTTTAGAGCCTGTTTTTTTTCCTTAAATTTTTAACCTGACAAATGTTTTTAATCCCAAAACACTGGAGGAGTTAGGTTGAGTCCATTCATCACCATTCAGCCGGAAATTTGTGGATAAGATGATGGAGTTTTTAATTAATGTAGAACCCTTCAATCTACAAAACTGTGTACGGGTAAGTAATATAGCTCTATTTCATTTTTAGTGCTGTGTGTTCTATTGCATTTCAAAAAAAACATAATTGCTCAAACAAATTGGAAATTTGATCATAAATTAACCGACTTGAAATAGCGCATGAGAAGTACAATCGAACCGACCAGAAATAGGAAAGGGAGAGGAAAAGTTATTACCGCTGCAATGGCAGCTTCTAAAGTCTTCAAATCAGTGTCCAGACCAGCGGGTGCAGCTCTAATTTGGTTCTTCTGGTTGCCATTGTTGGTCATGCCACGGTTTAATGTATTGGGGATACCAATCTTCCAGCGTGGCAGAATGAGGGAGTTCATCTTCATTACTGGACCAACTGCCTCTCCATTCTACCGCGTACTCTTTTTAACTGTTCAACTGTTCACAAAATTGGATAACTTTTCAAAGTTCAACTACAGGGTAATGAATTCGGAACTAATCTTGTTATATAATATTTCATTTCTAATTGTATTTTTATTGGTATTATTTAGTGGTCGACATTTCTTTTCAAAGTTTTGTAAAAGGTGATTTGGAATTTCAACTACTATCCATTTTTTTGATATAGATGGATATTCTTTAGGTCACCCTCGTTACGTTATCCCAGTTCCCAGTTCGTGCCTCGGTGACCTTGTCACAGTGAAGGATTAACATTCTTCTTATCTGTATTGCCTCCCCATGCCATTATCGATCTTTGGTTATTATTTTGTAGTCGAGCTTGACAGGTGATCATTATTAACATGGATAATAATTTTTGGGAGCAGTAAAAATAATATAAAATAATAGTAACGATATTATCATTATTATTATTTTATTTTTCGATCTACGATTTATTATTATTATTTGATTGTCGAATGTATCGTCATTAATATTAATTATCTTAATGTTCTTTTATTGCATCTTTTTTTTATCGTCCCCGAAGAGCGATCCTCGATTCGCTTAAAAGAGGAGCTTGTTTTCTTGGTGGCTCCATTATTCAGGAAGTAATGTTCATGTTTCTTTTTATCTTATTGGAAAATCTCTAGCCACCAACTCCCACCTTGACCGTCTGATCCCACACGCACACCTCGTTGCAATTCTTAATTCCGGGGTGCACTTATTGTTGCGTCCATTGCTTTTCCTCCCACGTTGGATTATGGATGTGACAGGATAGACATGAGGAGATGTGGACTACATTGTTGTCCTTGGATTCTTTATTTCCTTATTTTCTGGCAAGAGGGGTGCGTGGTAGAGTGTATGGCCTCCTGCCATATTATTTTTTTATTTATTTTGGTGCCTTGTTTGGCATATGGTTGGTGAGAATTAATGAAACTCATTTTACTACCCACCCACCGTATGTCTTCCTCCCTGCTAGTCACTTAGCTTTCAAAAATCAGATTTTATTATTGATCTTCCCTGTGTTTGTCTTTTACCTGCTCTGGCTTTGTTGCTGGCTGCGTGGGATTGCAGATGGAGGTCTCTTTTTTTTTATGGGTTTTTTGCTGTCCTTCGTGGTCTTCTTGTTGTCTTCTGCCTTGGCTGCGTGAGTTATGGTGAAGGGATTTTTGCTTGGCTGCGTTTCCCCTTCCTTGCTATCCTGCCCTCACTAGTTGGGTTTGATATGGTGGTTATAGATGAAGCTTCAAGCTAGTGAAGCAGGTGTGTTACCTCCACTTTCATTGGGTGCTGCGAGGTGTGTTCTTGTCGGGAATCCACAGCAAGGACCTACAACAGGGATTAGCTAGGAGGCAGGCATGTTGCAGTTTAGTAGAAGCCTTTTTGAGCACTTCCAACAAGTAGGTTGTCCAACTATGTTGTTATCTGTCCAGTGTTGAATGCATCCTCAAATTTGGGATTCTCCTTCAAGACATTTTTTATCAAAATCGACTATGTGACAGTGAGAGTGTTACCAGGAGACCTAATGAAATTTATTGCAAAGATTCTCTATTGAGACCTTACTTGTTTTATGATGTAACTCATGGAAGAGAATCTCATAGAGGTGGATCTGTTTCATATCAGAATATTCATGAAGCACTATTTGCCTTGCTGCGTTTTTCCCTCCCCCCTCTTTCCTGTACCAAACGTGAATCCAATCTTTCCTCCCACGCGTGCCATTTGCTTCTACTCTGCCCCGTAGATGAGGGCTTGATAACACAAAATATGGACATGGGTTTATGTTGTTTCCTGATACGTTTTGGGGGAGAGGAGCATTGTTTTCTTGTTGGCCGCATGCAATGTAAATATCCTCATTTTTTTTTACCCTGCTCTGTCCCTTCCTTTCCTCTGGCCACGAGGATGTTGTTGGGGATTTTGAAACCATTGGAGCTCAGCACCCAGTGTAGTTAGCAGGGGTTAGACAACAACATTTTCTCCTTTGCTTTCCTCCTGGCTGTGCCATCTTAAGGGGAGCCTGGAGTGGTGTTTTTCAAAGCTAAAAGAAGTGGATCAGTGGGACATGTGGCTTATGCAGTCCCTGCTAGATGTGTTGCTGGTGGATGCGTTTTAAACAGGCATGATAAGACTAACCCTCTCTCTTAATGATTTATCCCCTTTAGTATTTGGGTAAATCAATCTTTGCAATTTTGTTCGAATGCTGTAGATGTGGGTTTCTTTTGGAATGTTGATGTGTTTTTGTTTTACTAAGTAAATAGCGTTTGGACTCTGGATATTATATAACATGTATTTACATATATTGACTCTTTCTTGAAAGAGATGCCCAGAAAGAGATGGGTTTCAAATGACTTTTAATCATAATTGCATGAGCTGATCTCTCTCCCCTTTCCAGTTTATCTTAATTACTATTTGACAAGAAGAAATCTCTCCAGTGATTCTCGCTTATCGATCTTATAAAGTTGGTTATCTTTTGCCATGATTATTCCTGTGAACAGTGGTTTCTATAGAAAATATTGGGGTGTGTGAATGAGATTTAGAATATTCCTTGTATTGCATTTATTATGTAGAACATGGCTTGAAAACGGGAATTTTCTTGGAAGACTGTGTTTGTCTTTTAATGTGGATTGATAATAATATAAACCCCCCCATTAGGATTGGAGGCTTCTATTTGGGGAGTCGTACTGGTTTTACTGGTCTTTCTAGATACCATCTGACTCTTTTGATTATCGTTTACTTTGGGGATTTTTGAAAACCCCTCACCAGGCCCTCTGTTATTATTATTACTATGAGCTTATTTTTAGATTGGAACGCTCCTGAAGCATGTGTCAATGGGGTTTTTATTTTGTGACCTTTTTGAATACGGTAAGCTCTTAAGACGTTAGCTTGCGTGAATAATTATATGGCTTAAGTTTGAGGCACTACTTGGATCTTCAAATCAGTTAAAGTAATATTGGATACATCGAACTCTCATGAATGTGTACACCCTTCAAGTTGACTGACATGTGATGGCCCTTAGGCATATGAATTCAGGCAATGCTTGAAATATGAAATTATAATTTTATCCTATACTTTGACTTAGAAGCTTGTTAAAATGCTTTTTGGTAGGAAAACAGATGAATAGGGAAGTTATGAGAACTACCCTAAAATGGATTCATGTACAGCCTTAAGTAAAGGTGATAACTGCCATAATGGGACTGTATATACCATGTATGACAGTAAGGATAGAGGTTGACCTGAAATTATTTAACTTCATTTTATAGAACAATAATTAATACCCATAAATTGGGGTATGCAAGTGGAGGTTGAATTCTATAACAGGGTATATTATGTTATCAGGTACCCAGTAAGGATAAATATGTTATTTCAATACTTGGTTAACGAGTGGATTATTTTCTGGCATTTACGATGATTATTATGTTAGCTAAAAATTGATACTTGCATCTCAATTGGGAGTTGAGATAATGTTGATACTTGTATTTATAGTGGCTTGGACCGCGCTTACTTATCTTAGTTAGTCAAATGTATCTTTGACATATTAGCAAAATATGACAATATTGTTGATCGTAACTCATTCCAATGAGTTGTACCCTTATACTAATAGAAACATATAAAGACATGGAATAAGCAACCAAAAGGATACCTAAATAATATATGAACTTGTGGATTGGTGGAATCTTTGTTAACATAAGTATATTCTTAAAATTGTGAGATAAATATCCAAATTATACTTACATATCATTGATTATCTATGAAGGTTTGATACTTGGGTAATATCGATGAATAATATAAGATTGATACTTGTATTTATTATATAAACTTAATGTCGTTGGTGCTTTTATTTAATTGAAAGATAATATTGTTGGATACTTATATATGTGAAGTAGGTCGAGGGTATTAGGTGAGCGTTATTATTATTACTGTAATTTAAGTATGATTGATTGCATGGTTAAGGTTGTATATCTAGTCACTTGGAATTGTGTTCTTATGTAAGCAGATCTTAAGGAAGTGAACATTAATGAGTATGAAATGTATTATCATGAGATGTGCAGTTAAGTTTTAAATGTATGTTAGAAATTTATTTGATAAGGAGTATTGCAAACTTTCATTTATTTAAATGCTAGATGGCATAAATTATTAGGTGAGGTTTATATCTTATCATGCTCAGTTCTAGCGAACTGACTCTAGTAAATATTTGTGCAGATGGATTATGCGAGTAGATTAAAGGAAAAGAGTGTAAAATTTTCATCAGTTCAAATTATGAAGTTCTTTGTAGAAAGTTCAATGCGTTGTAAATTTTGTAACTTTGCTTGCAAGGAGTTTAGAAGATCTCTTGTCTTGGTATGTTCGGAAAAACTACATGGTGAAGTGTTCTTTCCCTTTTGTTGTTAGACTAGTAACTTACCTTGGTGAGAAATGATATTCAATCATTACATTGGCATAAGTATTGTAAAACCTTGATTTTGAGAATAAAGTGTTAAGTCAAAAACTCTCTGACACCTTGTAATGATGTGATATAAGTAAAATTAAATGGAGTGGTTAACCCTTATAGAAGTTAACTAAATATATATATATCAGATAAATTAATGTAGAGATGACTTACTTGAGAACAATAGGTTCCTGAAATAATCAAAGGTGAAACTATCCTTGTAAAGTAAAATTTTAAAATTTGATATCCCTAGCTAAACTAGTGAACACTACCCCTTTTGGGTGAACTCTTAAACAAGCTTAAGGGAAAACAATGGTTAGTTTCTGGAAGATAATAAGATTTAGCAAGTAGGAGAAGAAAATTTAGAAACCACTCAATTTATCTCTCAGCCTTTTAGAAAGTAAATAATCTCCTTTTGTAAAGCTCTTTCAGGGAAGCCTAAGTAAAATCGTTAATAATTATGGATAAAACCTCCAGCTCCAATTAAAATCTTGGTAATAATCTAATGACGTCTTAAGGAGGAATTCAACTTGACCTCCTTCTCTTAACTTTTGCCCAAGGTACTTTGTAATTTCCTCTTAATTATGTTGATCACGAATCCATGTGGTAACAAGGTTTTGAGTGAATTTTAGTGACGTAAGTATGGATAGATGGCCTTGTGGAATTAAATTATCTCCCTTATTAAATAATGGAATTAAACAATTAATTGTCATAAAGGAGAAGACTTTAAGTGAACTACTCTACAGTGTATAAGAAAATAACTCAGTTGGTAAGATGAATTTGTGTGAATCATATGTTGAATCTCTCTGAAAACATAAGTCATGAGTAAAAGGGTGTTTTATCAAAATAAATAACCTTCAATCAATTCTTACTGTGGTTTGCCCTAGTTGTGAGAGTGTCATGTGGTTGGACTTCTATGTTGTTCTGTCAAAAAGAAAAGTGTATTATCCTTTTGGGTGTGAACATTTCCATGTTGACCTTGTGGTCATCCTCTTAATAAGTGGTTCCCAGAGTTAGTTGTAACCTTGGTGATGACAAGTTGTGTCGTGTTTGTGTCAAAAAAAAATTATCCTGTCTTTTACTGTGTTGTTCGTGTGTGATACATGTAATTAGACCTAAAAAACAAAAAAATATGAATTTATTTGGGATATTCACAATTGTATTTATATTCTTCAATTTTATTCTTAGCTATCAGTTGGCACAGACCTTGACCTCGAACAAGTTTTATTGGTTTAATGTCTATATCATATTCTTACACTTTAGTGATCCAATTGCCTCTTTTTGAGCCAAACTCTTGTTGGGTTAGAATAAACTTTATAGGTGGTCATGAACAAAAAATGTTGGGTGTGAGTTAGGATATAGAATCTAAACTATTTGATCACATTTACCACTGTGAAATCATATATTATTCAATCTAGTGTTACTTAAGCTTGTGTTATTTTACTCCATAGCTCATGAAAACAATTGGAACCTCAATTCCTTCTTCATTCCTTTGAATAATAATAGAAGATAAGGTGTGTTTTGATGTATAATAATAGATGATAAAATATATGTCAAATTCTAGAAAAACTAAGATACGATTATTTACAATAACATCCTTGATTGAATCAAAATATTTATTACCTTTTAAACTCAAATGGAAGGCATGTTTTAATTTCATCATCTTGGCAATATGTCTAGTCAACTTGGAAAAATTTGGGATTAAATATTCTAAGAAATTGTATTTTCCCAAAGAAAGATTGGACCCCTTTGTTACTAGTTGGAAGAGAGAGCCTTTTAATATCCTGAACTCTGATAGGATCAATCTTGATTCCATATTTTGCAAAAAATATTACTATGAAGTCCTCCTTTTACTAATTTGAACATGGATTTCTTTGGGTTGAGGGATATGTCATGAACTCTACATCTTTGTAGGACTAATCTCTCAAGTGTTGGAATCAACCCTCCCTTTTCTTTAAGAAAGATGTCAAATCATCAAGGTAGATAACTATACATTTGTTTTTTAAGATCATGAAAATCAAAGTCCATTGCTCTCTGAAAGGTTGCACCTACATTTATTAGGTTAAAAGGCATTCTCTGTAGGCAGAATTTACCCATGGGGTAATGAAGACAATTTTTTGTTGATCTTGGGTTTAGACTTCAATTAGGTTGTAACCAGAGAATTTGTCTAACACGGATAAAATTTCTGATCCGGTGATGGTCTAAAGAATTTGATTCATGATAACAAAAGTGTAGTTATCTTTCAGCAATGCTTGATTCAAATTCTGAAATTCAAAACAAATCTTGATTTCCTCATTTCATTCATGATAAGTACATATGTTGGTGACCCGCACTAAAGTTATGAATAGGGAAGATAATCCTGACATTTTATATATTTTGGATCTCATCATAGATGGTTCCAACACTCTTGAGATTATAGTTTCCTTTGTTTTCTTCTAAAAGGTTGTATTCCTGGATTTAAGGGGATATAATGATTTACATCAATAGGTTTAAAAGAATTCAAATCTTCATAAGATTAAGCCAAATGCCTCCACATAGTCCTGTAGAAGAGTTAAAAACTTTTTCTTTTCTTCAGGAGAATAACCCTTACTGATGTTAACAAGATTTAGCTCTTCATCAGTTCTGAATGCTCACTTTTTCACATTTAACCTTATTGACATGCATCATTTGATAATTTTATTTTGATGAAGTGATCATGTTTGTCAAAAATAGCATCTAAACTCATGATCCCCTTAGGAATATTATTCCCTTTCAACTTGATGTAACCCTCTTGATCAGTCTCACACTTAATTCCTTCTTCAGTTCTAGATGAAAGAGATTTGTCTACCCTTCTTTACTCCCTTTGTAATATAGTTAAATGAAGTTTTCCTTCTAAAGAATAAAGGAAATGATATGTTCATCATCTTTAAAAACCTTTCAATTTTCTAAATTATTAGGAACATTTGGCCTTAAAACCATTTCAATAGTGTATTTATTTTGATCAAAATTTGAATAGGGTATCAGGAGGGATCCAGATACTAATAAAACATTTTCTCTCATATTTTTATCTCTCCGACACAACATTGATTGAAAAATCTTGAAAGGATTCGATAAAATCCCACACTTTGCTCATGTAATGTTTTATTCTCTCATTTTTTACTTGAAACAAATTCCTAACTTATTGAACTACCAGTTCTACATCACCTCAAGATTGGATATTATTCACTCATATTTCCTAATATGTTATGAGTCCAAGAAGTAGAGGCCTCATAATACTTGTATTGTTTGTATCGTAAAACTATAGTTTATAAGAAAAAATGATGGATTTTCCCATTGGGTGAAATAAGCACTACATAAACTCCAAAAACAACGGAAGAGAAACTCTCGGTGAAATATAAAATTCAAACATCATTTATATTTTCTGAGTTACCATAAGATGATTAAGTTAATAATCATATATTATCATATGGTTTTCATGATCAATGTTTTGGTACAATATATCTACTTTAGGATCATCTATTTTTTCTAATAGTGTATTTGGCTTATCTCTCTGACAAACTGTTTCTTCATTTATCCTTCCATTGGGACCTTGCGCATGAGACCATTCCATTTGGATCTCCCCACCTACATTTCTACAAAAACTTATACTCAATAAAATCCCATAAGAGGTTGGAATATTCTGCTACTAAAATGGTAGTTTTAACTCATTTTCCAGGAAAGATATGAACGTAACCTGAGCATCCTTTATTTCACCAACAAGAGGTACTTATTTGGTATCCATGGAATTAACATGAGCCAAATTCTCGAGTGAGGCTCAGACCAAGGGCATGATTGACCTGAGAAAGCATTACAATATCGAAGGCACTAGAATCAATTATGTAACTACTTAATTTATGATATGCTATTAACAACGTAACATAGAATATCTCAATAATTCCTGATGTGGAGGGAGAGGCTACTAGAATTTTTTTTCTAACCAGAAGGAGATTTGGGACTATGTAAAATGCCTTTAGAAGATGAGATTTCCTAGGTAGACTTGGGATTTTTTTTTGTAACGAACTTAACAAGTTTGGAAAGTTCTTCGAGATTGTCTTGAACTAAGTAATTCTGCTTCAAAATATGAACCTCAGATTAATTCATGCGATTAATGATATCAAAAGAGCATAATGAAGAGGGTTCATTGGGAGTCATAGTAGGGCATCTAGTTTCACTATTTCATATGTTAGATGGAAGCAACATCTTCTAAAATGTAATGAGTAGAGGACACCAAGTACTTATCTTTTTAGCCCATTAGATTAAGTAAAAAACATTTGTATGAGATCATCTCTTTGCAATAACTGGAATGGTTTTAAGAGGATATTTAGCCTCATATTTCTATATCTAGATGTGTAATTTGTTTCTTCTTAGTTAATTGAGCTCTAGTCATAGCAACCTATAACATGTCATTCATATTTTATACTGTATCTTCATAACCATCAATCTCATATTCATATGTGACAAAAATAATCTTGGGATCTCTCCTTATTGTTTCTTCAACTTCTTAGCTCTTCTTTGACTTCTATCAACTTCCTCTTCAACTATTTTTCATTTGTTTCCTGAATTTCATACACTGACGTTGACTAGGGCTTTTATAGGATCCTAAATGGAAAGCTTGGGCTTTAGCTAGTTCGAACAATGATTCATGTGAGAAATTGTTTTCCTTGGGATATCCTTATACATTGTTCGATGGAACATTCTATGATAACTGTCAATTCTTGATAGATTATCAAATCATTAGCCAATTTTCGAACTACATATTCTAAATGCTAGTTAGGCCAAGAGTCAAAGCTATGTAATTTGGTCTATTCAGGTTCTCTATTTTTAGACAAGTTTCTGGACATATCGAGGTCATCTTCTAACAATGCATGGCCAATTCCTAATTACTCATGTATATTTGGTCAGTTGATCTCTATTGTAATGAAAAAAATCACTTCATCGAGTTGAGTATTTAAAAGAAACACTTCATAGTGTTTAACATTCAGTTGAGTAACAACTGGAATTTGTATGCGAGTATATTAAAATTGGCTACATGTTAATTCCATGCATGGGTTCATCAGGGTTCCTTTTAAGATTGAGAAAGTTGAGCCCAAAATGAGAGTGAGAATCCTCTGCGGGAATGAGATCAAATGAATATAATAGTAACAATTCTTCAATATCTAGCTCATGTAAAGTACATGAAAGTGTGCACAATAGCTAGATAAGAGTGACTTAGCTTGTATCAAGAGATATGGATTGATCCATGGGATAGGAAACATAATGAGAAGGTTGGATCTAGAATGATGTAATCTTCATTTGAGAAAATGAATATCTGAAAATCTTTAGCATACAAGACCACCCAGATGAGGACAAGATCGCCCAGGCATGCTAGTGTCTGAATTGGTGCTAGTGTCCTGGAAACAACTTTGGATCTTGATATTTTTAGGGTCTGAACTTATCTTCTTCCTTTTTCTTTTGTCACATCCACTTTAATGTAGGGTTTCTTATCACACCTGAACTTGATAAAACAAACCCTAACTACCTACACAAGATCTCAAGAAAACATTAGATGAAATAAATAATGTATATGCTTGAGTCAGATGTGACCTCGGATGTCACCCCAATGTGATTGTCACTGAGCGTTGCACTACATTTCAGAATCTATGTAGTTCTAGTGTGTGTGATTGAATTGTGTCCCTTGAAGCTAGGTTTCCCTTGTGCCAGTCACACCAAGATAGTGGGATACAACTAATTTTCCCCCAAGATGAATGTGTGAGATGGAATTCAGAAATAGTCCCTCCTATGCAGTGAATAATGCAGCCCAAATGCATTCCTTGAATGTTTCTCTTTTCCCAAGTAGTAGATAGTAAGTATTAGCCCAAAGTTGTCCAACCCCTAATAATAGTGAGTAAGTCATGTATATATATGATTCCCTTGTTTGAATTTCATCATTAACAACCAAAAATGTTGACCCAAAGTGATAAAAGAGACTTTAGAAAAGATAACAAATGATGTGGCAATCCAAATTTGAAAAAGAGAGGGAAAAGGATAAAAGCCCAAAGGGGACAATAGCGCCTAGGTGCTCCTGTCCCTAATGGGTGGTATTTTTCAGGATGCTTAGACGATATAACAGAAAATACAAAGTTGGGTCATATGTTGTCCAATGTCCAAAAGTAAAGTGATCATTCGAGAAGAGCAAATGTCAAGAGTATTAAGAGGGATAAAGCAATGTAAAAGCAAAACAAGTGTTGTTAATGTCTAGTTTTCTTACTTAGGAATCATGCATATAATAACATACTTAGAGGCATGATGTAAGTAGAAAGTGTGTGATTTCATGACTACATTTCCCCCCACTTTATGTTGGTGAATGAATATTCAATAGCATAAAGTAGATAAGAAGAGTGTACCTTGTGGAGAGCCGAAGGGAGTTGTAACTGATAACATGTCTGAATGAGGATTTATGCTTGATATCATGTCAAATGGAGATTAGAAATGTGTATCATGGAATCTATAAGAGGATAAGGATCCTAGGGGTGACCTTGTACGCATAGTAGAAATGATGTTTGCATTTGTTCCTTGGATATTGCCTTTGTCAGAGCGTCTTGTGCTTGAGATTGTTCTTTGTTCCATTTGTGTGTTTCCCTTTTTTCAAAGTAAGGTCAGACCTACAAAAGAAGATAAGTGTAGTCAATGCTCATGATAAATGAAATTGAACTTTAACTTAGTAAATGTGAAAATAGAAATTCTTATTGAAAAACAAGTGAATCAAGGATAGAATACACATGTGTGTCGTGAGAGAAGAGATATAATTGTTCTTGTATGTTTTTTTCCTTGGAGATGGTTGGAATAGTACTAAGGATTTAGGTGTCCTATCACCAAACTGAGGATTTGAGCATCATGTCACTAAACTAAGGATTTGAGTCGTTTCCCTGCTCACCAAATTGAGGGTTTAGGCATCTTGTCTGCCAAGGGAAGAGTATTGGGAGAGTTGTAGGATTTTCCCTCCAACCATTAACACTTCCCCATAGATAAGTTCCACTACAGATGGTCACAAACCCAATAGAAACTGGTCACAGATGATTTTCAAGAAAGAGAGTAATTAGTTCCCTTACCAAAGTATGTAACTTGCCACTGATTTTGTTCTTGTTGTTCCTAATGGTAACCTATAATTGAGTTTATGTTGTTAGAAATTGGAAAATACTTTCACTACAAACCTGTTGATCATGTAATGTACATATTTCTGCCCTAAGATAAGGAATCTAATTAGCCCAGGTGGGACACTAGCACCACCGTCCTGTCTGTGTTGGGCACTTTTGTCCCTGCACTGATTTTGGCCCAATTTTGATTATGAACCTATTTTTTTATATCTTATTTATCATATTTTGTTGTGTACCATTTTGTGTCTAGTCTCTAAACTATTGAGAGGGTGAAATAGTCACTTGATTATTTCCCCCACTCATTTGGGGTGTGTGAGATGAACCAAGGCGAGCATGGCCCAAATGAGGAAAGTTGAAACCTATGTGCACATTTGAAATAGAAATCCTATAGGGGAATAGGGAATGTGCATGGTGATAACCATGACACATGAAAAACAATGGGAAAGGCTAGCCAAACAGTGTTAGTCACAAACAAGTATGGAAATATGCAATAGAAACTAGTCAAAACACACAGTAACATGGAAAAAGACACAACGAGTAGCTGATTGAAAACATGGGACACCACTCAGGATGTTGCAAGAAACTCGAAGCCTTCAAGGCTATAGAAGAAAACACACACAATCAAGCATAGGGCATAGCCTGCAAACAATGACAATCAAGACACAAACATAGACAAGATATAAGAAAATTAGATAACCATGGTTGGAAGTAGGCCTGCAAGAAAAATACTACACATGAAGCACCCATTAGCATGTTAGAAAAATTGATAGTATGCCACAATGTATACATCTAAAGATAGGAATGAAAGTAGTAGGTATTTTCATGAAAAAACCTAAATATAGAGAAATAGTAAAGGTAGATGTCCCCAGGAGCCACAGTGGGACTGGTAGGGATTAATACCAAGCATCATACATCATGTAGAAACCTGTAAGTGATCTACATTCACCTCAAAAAGTACCATGTGAATGTGCATGTGTGTATGGAAAAATGATAGAGCATACTATGAATCCAAGTAACATGATAAGCAATGTGCAACATAGAATAGTATGAACAAGCAAGGATACATCCAATCAAGATCTAGGAAAATGTTTTTTTAATTTTTGCAAATATGTGAACATGACATAAAACAGTTACGAGAGGAACGTAAGGTTTGCCCCTAGTGTATGTGTGCATGGTGAGGTCCATGTAGGTAATTGCACCCTCAACAGTTGTGTTTTTGTTAGGAATTAGAGAATAAATATGCGGAAACAATTCCTCAAATCACAACAGTAGGAAACTATTTAGCAGAAATGAACTTGTAGAAATATAACAACATATATAAACAATGCACAAAAGAAGACAAGACAAGATTTAATGTGGTTCACCCAATGTGGGCTACGTCCACCAAGAACTTGCTTAGATTTTATTATTACTGTCTTCTCTTAGTTACAGTTGCACAACAATAACTCATGAACTCACACCAGGATTCCCAAAGATGTTAAACCACATCTAAGACACCATTGACACCCAATTGCTCAACCTTGATCACTAAAGATACCCAATATTATTATTGATACATTAGAATCCCCCTAACACCTCTATTTATAAGATTACAATCCTTCTAAGAAGTTCTAAGGCCGACCCTAGAAGTTTGAAAGTGGTAATATTTTAACTTCCCATGGCTAGAAAAAATTGTCGCAGTTAACAACAACGTCGCAATATGAAAAACAACAGATGATTGCAGAATGCTCTTGAAGTCTCCAAACTTAACCGTTCGAACTCCAACACTTCAATGTTGATTCCAAAAGACCAAAAGCAGGCTCCACACCCCAACAATCTCCCACTTGGAGACTTTTTCCACTGAGAAAAGTTCTCAACCCTTCATTTTCATCCATGAAGGCCAACCAAAGTTGAACACAACTTCAACTTCTCCCTTGTGACCACCTTGATCATCATATCCATAGGATTCTGACTGGTATGAATCTTTTCCAGCTTCAACTTATCTTCTTCCAAAGCTTCCCTGATGAAATGATATCTCAGTTGAATGTGCTTCGTCCTAGAGTGGAAAGTGTAGTTCTTTGCTAAATGATTAATGCTCTGACTATCATTGTGTAGTCTTCCAACTTCCTGCTTATGCCCCAACTCATTAAGCAACTGTTGTAGCCAAATAATCTCCTTGTTTGCCTCTGTGGCAGCAACATACTCAGCCTCTATGGTTGACAAAGCCACAACCTTTTGTAACCGTGAAATCCAACTCACCGTTGTATCACCAACCATAAATACATAACATGTTGTGCTCCTCCTGTTGTCCAAATATCCTGCCATGTCTGAATCTACATAGCCATGCAATGTAGTGTCTGATCCACCGAAACATAATGTTACTCCCATGGTCCCTCTCAAATACCGAAGGATCCAATTCACTTCCTGCAAGTGCTCTTTACCTTGATCACTCATAAACCTGCTCACTGCTCCCACTGCATGGGCAATATCAGGCCTAGTGCATACCACATCATACATCAAGCTACCAACCACTGATGAGTACGGTACCCTAGACATCTGGATTTTATCCTCCTTAGTCTTGGGACTCTACTCCTTTGATAATTTAAAGTGTCATGCCAATGGAGTACCAATTGGTTTAACATCCTGTATACTAAACCTCTCCAAGACCTTCTTTATGTACTCTTCTTGAGATAATACCAGCTTCCTCTCCTTTATGTTCTAAGTTATTCTCATACCAAGGATTTTCTTTGTTGCCCCCAAATACTTCATAGCAAAGGAGTCACCTAGTTTCTTCTTGAGTACCTTTATTTCCTGCATGGTCTTCCGTGCAACAAACATATCTTCCACATACAGGCACAAAATAATATAACCACCATCAATAAACTTCTTGATGTACACACAATGGTCTGAGTGACACCTGGAGTAACCCTGCTCCTGCATAAAACTGTCAAACTTCCTATACCACATTCGTGGAGCTTGTTTCAGGCCATACACATTCTTCTTCAATTTTCACACTAACATCTCCTTCCCTTTGACCTCATAACCCTATGGATGTTGCATAAACAACTCATCCTCCAAATCACCATGAAGGAATGCAATATTCGCATCTAACTACTCTAAGTACAAGTCTTTAACTGCAACTAAACCAAGAACAATCCTAATAGAGGTCATTTTAACAACAATAGAAAAATTTCATCAAATTCTATACCTTTCTTTTGTGCAAATCCCTTGACCACCAACCGAGCCTTTTACCTTTTTCTACCTTCATCTTCCTCTTTGATTTTGTACACCCACTTGTTCTGCAGTGCTCTCTCTTGCCCTTGGGTACCTCCACCAGATCCCAAGTCCAATTCTCCATAAGAGATCTATGATCTTCATCCATGGCTTTCTCCCACTTATTCCTGGCATCTACCTGCATTACTTCCTCAAAGCACTCTGGCTCTCCATTGTCATTGAGAAATAAGTAATTCAAAGATGGAGTAAAACATTTAGGTTCCCTTCTTACCCTAGAATACCTTCTCACCTTAGGAGTTTGGGGTTCCTGATGAGTAGATTCCTGAACTGGCTATGCTGGAACATGTTGCACCTGAACCAGCCCCTTAGACACCTTACCATCTGAAATGTCCTCTAACATTGTGTATTATTTCTTTGATTCCTCTTTTTGTTCCTGCAACTGATCTTTATACATGACTTTTTCATTAAAGACAATATCTCTAGACTGAAATATTTTCTTGTCCTTAAGACTCCAAACACGGAAACCAAAGTCATCCTCACCATATCTAACAAAGGTGCATTTCTCAGACTTAGCCTCTAACTTGGTCCTATCATCTTTATCAATGTGAAAAAATACCTCACATCCAAATACTCTAAGAAATGAGTAATCAATTTTCTTACCAGATCAAGCCTCCTCAGGTATACCTCCATCCAAGGCCATAGAGGGTCCTCTGTTAATCAGATAAATAATTGTGTTCACTACTTCCAACCAGAACATGAGTGACAACCCCACATGTAACCTCGTGAACCTAACACACTCCATTATTGTCCTGTTCATTCTCTCTGACACTCCATTTTCCTATGGAGTCTATAGAACCATCCTTTTCCTATGGATCCCATTTACCGAAAAATAATCAAGAAATTTATTGCTACAATACTCCCCTCCATTATCCAACCTGAGACATTTCAGCTTGAGACATGTTTCATTCTCAACCAAGGCTTTCCATCTTTTGAAAGTTTCAAACACATCATATTTCTTTCTAATTCAATATACCCAAACTTTTCTAGTTGCATCATCAATGAATGTGACATAATAACATGAACCACCAATAGAGTTTACCTTAGCTGGCCCCCATACATTTGTATGCACCAACTCCAACTTACCCTCCTTCCTGGTAGGTCCAACCTTGAGGAATCTCACCCGCTTCTGTTTCCCATAAACACAGTCCTCACAGAAGTCCAAATCTAACTCCTTTAATTCGTGTAACCTGTCCTTTAGAATATGCATGCCCTTTTGACTCATATGACCAAGTTTCTAGTGCCGCAAAGTTGCATCTCCATCTATAACAACTAAATTACAATAATCAACACCATTGGTTAATACAAAGTACATTTTTTCTTACCTCTTGCAACCACAAAAGCTCCCTTGGTAACCTTTCAAGAATCTACTGTAAAACTGACTGTATAACCATCACTACCCAGCTGACCCCCTGATATCAAGTTCCACCTCAACTTAGGCACATGCCTGACATCCTTAAGTAGCCATGTGTTCCCATTCTACATTTTCACCCAAACACAACATTTCCCTACTATGTTGCATGGTTCATCATCACCAAGATATACATGTCCAAAATCACCTTGAACAAAATCAGTAAAGTAATGTCTATGTGGGGTGGCATGGAAAGAAGCCCCTGAATCTAACACCCAAGACTCAACAATATTATCTAAAGAAAGAATTAAGGCATCCTGACAAACATCACTTGCTGCCACATTTACCTCCTTAGTTTCCTCCATATTTTTTGCTTATCCCAAAGAGCCCAGCAATCTTTCTTAGCATGACCAACCTTCCCACAATGCCAACATTCCAACTTGCTCTTGGACTTTGACCTTCTGCAATCATTCGACTTCCCATGGTTACCTTTCCCTCTGTTCTTTTGTCTCCCTCTACTCTCCACCGTTAAAGTGTTTCTTGAAGTAGAAGAATCCCCAATGCTATTCCTTCACATTTCCTCACTCAAGATCACACCTATCACATCTTCAAACTTTAGATTTGAATTATTAGAGACTGAACTACTTACAGCCATAACTAAGTTGTCCCAGCTATCTAATAAGGAGCACAAAATCAACAAAGCCCTGACCTCGTCATCAAAGTCAATTTTCACCGAGTTTTACATACTCACAACTGTATTAAATTCATTCAAATGATTAGCAATAGAACCATTCTCAGACATCTTCATATTAAATAAATTTTTCATCAAAAATATTTTATTAGAGGTAGAGGGTTTTTCATATAACTTCCCCAATGCATTCATGAGACCTTCCATGGTCTTCTCCTACGATATGTTGAAAGCAACCGAAGATGCAAGACATAACTGAATTTCCCCGAGTTCCTTTCTATCCAACAACTCCCAATCCTCATCTGACATGGTTGTAGGTTTCTTTACTTTTCCAGCCAAAGGAACATGGAGGTCCTTCTGATACAAGTAATCCTCCATCTGCATCTTCCACAAACCAAATTTCTTCCCATTGAAATTCTCAACCCTCGATCTTCCCTCATCTACCATAGCTCCCACTCAAGCTAAAATTTCCCTGTGATTCACCACTTCAGCAAAAAACCACCAAAGATTTGATACCAGTTGTTAGGAATTAGAGAAAAAATATGTGGAAACAATTCCTCAAATCACAGTAGTAGGAAATTATTTAGCAGAAATGAACTTGCAAAAATATAACAACATATATAAACAATGCACAAAAGAAGACAAGACAAGATTTAATGTGGTTCACCCAATGTGGACTACGTCTACCAAGAACTTGCTCATATTTTATTATTACAGTCTTCTCTAAGTTATAATTGCACAACAATCACTCATGAACTAACGCTAGAATTCCCAAATATGGTAAACCACATCTAAGACACAATTGACACTAAATTGCTCAACCTTGGTCACTCTTGATTACCTCTTGTTCACCCAAGATACCCAAGATTACTCTTGATACATTAGGACGCCCCTAACACCTCTATTTATAAGATTAAAATCCTTTTAGGAAGTTTTAAATCTAACCCTAGAAGTTTGAAATTTGTAGCATTTCAACTTCCCACGGCTGGAAAAAAAATTTCGCAGTTAACAACAATGTCACAACACGAAAAAAAACAAATGACTCTAGAATTCTCCTGAAGTCTCCAAACTTAACCATTTGAACTCCAACACTTGAATGTTGATTCTAGAAAACCAAAAACATGCTTCACACCCCAACAGTTTTAACCTAGAACAAGAGTGTGTTGTCGGGGAACAAGGAGGATAACACAAGAGCTACCAAAGAACATTGCCAACATGGTGATGGAAAAACCCTATAGAGTCCAAGATCCCAACTGCATGAGTGTGAAGTGTATAAACAATAAGAGTTTGACTAGTAGGAGAAACAAGGTGTATTGGGCTTATTGGCACAATGGAAAAGTTTGTACTAAAGATCATGAGTTAATAAATGTAACATATATAGTGTTATGATCATCAGGTGTTGAAAACAACATAGGGAGATACTTCCTAAATTGCAACTTGCAATACGAAAAAAAACAAATGACTCTAGAATTCTCCTGAAGTCTCCAAACTTAAATTAACTCCAAACAATGTTGATTCTAGAAGACCAAGGCTTCATTTTATGTGTGAGTCGGGGAATAAGGATGATAACTACCACATTGCCAACATGGTGATTATGAGGATCTCATCAGGTATAAACAATTTTTGACTAAAACAACTAAAATAGGTGGACATTGGCAATAGTGGAAAAAGTAAGTACATAAAGACTCATGTGTGAGTTAATAAATGTGTATAAGTGTTATGAGGCTCATCAGTGTTGAAAACAACATAGGGAGAACATTCCTAAATTATGTGCATAAGATTGGATTAATGTTGTATGAACTAGCCTCTATGATCATATACATAAATGTGAAAAGAGGGGAATTGATTGTGTGGATGAAATAATATAAGGAATAACATATGAGTAATGTATAAATTTTTGAAAAGTAGGTGAATTAAGAGCATCAAGATCAAATTAGCACAATGTGTTCTAAATTTTGATGGGGAAGGTGTAGTAAGGGATGCAACATTGGAATCACTAAGCATGTGATCAGTAGAATTACATCAAGAGTGAGACATAAGAGGAGGAGTATCGTGGGTGCCAATTGGAAGGTGATCATGTAAATTAATAACACTATAGTCCATCATAAGAGGAGAATGATGTGCAATGTAAATAGTATCTTCATCATCATGTATGAAAGGAATATTACAAATAGTAGCAACATGAGGTGTGGATTATTTTGTAGCACTATCCATGGAAAAAGGTGTCAAAAGGGCATTATACGTTATGACATGGGTATAAGGGATTGCATGCATAGTATGGAACCAAGGATGACTGTACGTACCCAAAATTGTAAGGTACTGTACTGCGGAACGGTGTAACAAGTGCCCCAATGATGATACAGGTCTCCTCGAAAGGTGTTCGGGATCCAGAAAGAGCTCTTCGGATATGCGTTAACATCCCGCATGCCCCGCTTAGCCCCCGCGTGCTTTGTTTTTCCCTTTCTTTCCTCTTTCTTTGGCTTCTTGGCCTTCAGTGACGAAACCGCCGCCCTGAACAGGGCGGCGGTCCTGCAACCGCCGCCCTGCTCAGAGCGGCGGTCCTGTGCGCGTTTTCCAGAACGCTCTTTTGACGCGACCCGCGTGAAATATCACGACTCACCAGCTTTTCTTGCCGACTTGGGCATGCATTAATGTTTTTGGTCCCCTGGAACAGTGTTTTTCCTTTGTTTATTGTTTAGGAGTTCAATTTGATTTTGGTTTTTGAGTGTTGGAATTCCTATAAATGCATGGTTTGTGCACATGCAAATGGCCACCATTTTTCACTCCAACTTTCTTATTTTTCAGTGCTGTGGTCTTTTTAGTTTGCTTAGGATTGGTAGCATAGTTTGTTGCAGGTTTGTTTCAGTTTTGTGTTGCAGCTGGTAAGCCACATATCCAACTTGTGCAAGTGCAAACATTACTTTGGCCTCTGAGTTTTGCTCCAAAGTTTGCTTTTGAATTTCTTGTTACAGCAGATTTAGTTTTCCTTTGCTTAGAATTCTTAGTTTTCTCATTGAGTGCTTTGGTTAGTATTGTGTTGCAGCTGGTAAGCCACATATCCAACTTGTGCAAGTGCAAACATTATTTGGGCCCCTCATTCTTGTTTCAAACTCACCATTTTCAGTAGTTCAGTCTTCTAGTTTGCTTAAGTTTGATAGTTTAAATCCTTTACATGCTTGGTTGCATTACTCAGCTGTTGGTAAGCCACAGATCCAACTTGTGCAAACAGTATCATTGTTTTTGGAGTAGAATAGTTTAGGCAGCCATTAAAGTTGCAGGTTTTGCTCTTCATACAGACTAGTTTCAGGTTCTGGACGCTTTTGTTGCATGATTCGCAGTAGACCCCGCTAGGAATTGCATAGGCCAAGCTCTGTACTCTTGCGCTATCCCTCTCCTATCCGCATTCTATTCTGTCTGCATTCTGAAGGCTGTCCATTGATCCAAATATCTATTCCTGTTGATGCAAGCATTCCACGCTTTTCTGGATTCACGTGAGCACAAAGAACGAAGAGATCATACTGAGGGGACAAGAACATACACACTGTCGGATTCGCCACTGTTCTGCGAAATCCAGGTTCCATCTTTCAAAGTTTTAGTTAGAACTTATCAAATAAAGTAGTTAATCGCTTTATTTCAGTTATTTCCATTCTTGATATTGCCAGGGAGGTTGTGGGGATTGATAGTTTCTGAGAAACTATGATTCATTCCTCACTTCTGAGGTAGGATCGAGAATCTTGCAAATAGATTAGTTATTTCGTTGTTTAGAATAGATATACAAAATTGCACAGACAAATAGCTACACTCGGCTATTTTGTTTGTTTTACGTTATTAGTTTAGTTGTCAATTCTAAATATTTTAAATAGCTGCTTTCTTATAAATTGCCAGAAAATACAAAAAAAAGAATTATATATGCTAGAAGTGTACTTAGATTTTACTTTATTATAGTTTGTTTCATTACTACTTTTGCATGACAATTACGGGACCTAGGGAGCCCAGGGAATACATTTTCGAGCCAATTATGCCCCAGCCCAATATCGTAGTGGCAATAACTGACATTGACCAAAACCTTAGGATACAAGTCTTCCAAACAACAACAGACTTCCAACAGATCAGGTCACAGTTGAGAGGGTTAAACATCGAAGACGACCAAGCACACACATTTTGGTCAAATCAGCCAAACTATAGGTTATCCTAGAAAACATCCGCATGACTGTAGAAGGATTTGAAAGAGAACAAATATTCGGGTGCGATCCTTTAGTTCCACAGCCAGACGCTGGAGATACCCTCATAGATATAGATACCAGCTTAAGAATTCAAGTTGCTAGAACACCTGTAAGGTATTCTGAGAAAATCACACAATTGCTGGTTCTAAACGTAGAGGCCGAGAAAGCATACGATTACTGGATACTAGGGATTAGAACTTGATCTCGCGTATGACCATAACAGGACCGCAACAACCAAGAGTCTACGGTTGTGATCCACAAATCCCACAGCCTAACGAATCCATAAGAGAATTAGACATAGACACTGGCCTACGTAAGTTAGTATTTCAGTCTACTCCGATTCCACCTATCATCATTCAACAGTTATCCCTACTAGACACAACAGCTAACGAAGCTAGAGAATTTTGGACTAGGCCAGAGAATCGTCCATAGAGTTGACTATATTCGCCATATGACCCTATCAGGAGAAATACACGAAACCATCCCGGGTCATTTTCCACGCATCCCACAACCCATAGATCGAATCACGCCAGAGCTCGATATTGATTGGAGCCTTCGAGCAGTCATCCTCGCTGATCGATCTATCACACCAGTCCAAGTTAGAAGGGCCTTCTTTGCCTTAGATTCGCAAATACCATTAGTGCGTGTCGAAGACATTAGACTCCCCAACTAGTTTGTCTGCATATTCTACCCCCACCGGCTGTCTCGGCACGACCTCGGGAGGTCGGGTACGTGGAAGAGTCACTTGTTGATTCTCACGCTCGCCTGTTGCTTTTCCGACGTACAAAATTGGTGAACCCGACGTGAAACAAACGAAATTAGTAAAGCTGACGTAAAACTTCCTACCTTCTCGTTCGGAGTCATAAATATCACGTTTCCCTTCACAAATCACCTTCGCTCCTTCCCATTATTCTGCGGGTATTCATATACCCCCCGAATATGTCGGGATTCGATGCATATGGCAGACCCCTCCTGGGTCTTGAGGCATACTATGCCCAACAGAATAGGGAGTCATCACCCTCACTCTCAATGTGGGGCGACAACTATTCAACTAATCAGTTGTCAACACAAACGCCAAGGATTAGATATAGTTCGTCCTTCCAAGCAGAGGGGTTGGAGCAACAACTCGCTCAAACACAAACAGAGCCTTCAGGCTCAAACAATATGACATTGACTGGAGAATCTGCTTCATCTCCTCAGGTGCTACTTAGACCACATATTAGCAGACAATCAGATCCATACTCAGTTCTAGATGACGAGTACTCAATACGTTATCCTAGGAATGAACAACGCTCTCAAGGCATGTATCCACCTGTAGGAATTTTGCAAATACAGCCCGAGTTCTCTCCTCAAGAAAATACCTCTATGCCATCACGTATAGAAAATACTCTCAGAGAAACTTGGCAAGATAGCAATCAGTTCATGACAGGCTATCACATGCCTATACAACACCAGGATATACAACAAACGCCACCAAGGCACGATATCGTGACTTCACCAAACGAAGTCATTTCAACGCTAATAGAAAAGGTTAGAGGATTAGAACTTGCCCAAGCAAATCAAAATTCGAAATTCATACAAACAGGGAGTTCCAATCCTCCGCACCATCCTAGCCAAGTAGATCTCCTCACAGGAGTAGGCACGTTAGGTATGACTCCTCAGTATTCACAACAAGTGCCAACTAGACCCACTATCGCTAGCACAGTTCCTCCTGGTCCGGTACAGAGCAATCCATTCCTGGATAGTACCCCTTCATACTTAAACATGTATTCCAAATCACCACAAGGGGATATGTACTCATCCCCCGGCATGTTTACTCAAATGCAGGGACTGCCTTATGCCCCTGCCAACGCGTACGTTACGCCATATCAACAACCCGTTCCGCCACCGCCTCCTCAACAGGCACCATCAATGGTTGAGACGTATGCAATAGGGACTTATTCAGAATATTTAAAGGAGCCCTTAGATTTCGCCATAAGAAGCGTTATGCTTCCAAGGCCTCTTCCCGATTTGCCCAAATACAAAGGAGAAGGAGATCCGAATGCGCATATCAAAGCTTACGCTACAGCCATTCGAGAATTACTCCCATGGGATGGGGTCGTTGCTAAAATATTCCCCAAAACGCTGGAAGGCATCGCTCTCGATTGGTATTATAGAATACCTGAAGCTTCCATACATTCATTCAAACAACTCGTGTCGGAGTTCATCAAAGCCTTCGACATGAACAAACTATTAAGGACAGGAATCAGGGAGTTCTTGCACATCAAGCAAGAACATAACGAGTCTGTCGCCCATTTCATCCAAAGGTGGCGCACAGTCCTTTATTCCTCGGCAAGCGCTCCAAACATGGATCAGATGGAGCTATGCGATTTATTCCTTCATTCTCTTAGCAAAGAAGTGAAGGAAGAAGTCCAGAAGTTCCCACTAAGGACTTATGATGAAGTACTTGAGAGCGCTCTGCGAATTGATCAAGCAGCAATAGATAGTGGCCGTAAGACGTATGGAGCAAACGGGAGGTTAATCACCTCTACTCAAAATACTACAACCACCACAAGCGTCAATCAAGGACCCAAAATCCTTAACAAAAATCGTGGGGTAACAACAGATGGGGTAACTGACCAGCCCAAAAGGGTAAATGTCGTTAATACTCCGTCACAAACAAACAACCAAAGAAACAACAATTTTACCCCGACGGTCAATACGGTGGATTTTAATAATCCACAAACAACAACGGCGAAATCCCATGCAAGGGCCAAGCCAAAACTCATTTGGTTACCAAAACCAAAGTCAAAACCAAAAACAACAATTCCAAAACTTTGGTCCTAATAGGCAACAGTTTGATCGGAATTTTAGGCCACAATACACACCAAACCAACAAAACGGGAATTATAATCCCAATTCTTATTGTGGTTTCCATAAAATTCGGGGTCATGACACTAGAACGTGTCGTGACTACAACAAATTCATGCAACGCTTGCCAAATGAGCAAAAACAATTTTTTATGGATATGTTCCTAGCAGATCCTACGTCACCAACGGCAAGTACCTTCGCAGGGGCAGTTTCCCCTCAGAATGCCCCTCTCAAGATCTTTAATGATCCACTCCCAAATCATGATAACAATGGGTTGAAACCAACTGGAACAAACAAAGGCGCAATGACAGGAAACAACGATCACGAGGCCTCAACTTCGCTAAATCCGTTAGTCGCGCCACAACTAGGAAGTCAGCCGCGACCTAAGGTAGTTGGATTAGTAGAGTTAGACTCCGAATTACCCGTTGAAGCAATTACGAGGACACGAGAGTATTTCTCTCAACCAAGTCCAAGCCATCTACCGGAAACAGATAACATCCAGCAAACCGTAGCAAAACCTATGGGTGCTTACGATCTAATTAATGATCTAACAAAAACCTTCTCGCATATTTCATTCCTTGATTTACTAAAGAATTCCCCTGCTCACAGGGCTGCTCTTTTAGAAGCGTTAGGTTTGGGTCATTTAATTAGTATCACTCCACCACCAGAAGCACAAGTAAATCATATAGACTTTGATGTTTATCCTCCGGGACAGGCGGATAGGGATGTCGAATTCATATTCGAGATAAGTAAAATGCCTACGGATGCCGAGATCGCACGCCGAGGCGATCCAGCCCTACACTTGCAAGTACAGGTTTATAATAATTATGTAAAACGGGCAATGGTTGACGATGGAGCTGCGGTTAACATAGTCCCTTTCTCTTTTCTCCAAAAATTGGGATATGGAGAAACGAACTGTTCTACTACACGAAATACCTTGAGGGGCTACGATAGCCTTAAAGCCACATCGATAGGAACCATAATACTACCGGTCACCTTGGGACCTAAAACAATCCTGACTGAGTTTTATATTATAGATCGGGAAACCAATTATAATATGATCCTCGGCCGACCATGGATACACCGCATGAAGGCAATCCCTTCCACTCTATTTCAAGAAGTAAGATTCCTGCATCTGGGAAAGGTATTTGTAGCCAAAGGTGATCCAAAGCCGTTTGACGTACACCTAGCTGATTTAAAGAAGAGACCAGGTGTACACTCAGAATTCGAACTTCCAACAAACCAACTTAACAAACCCTCTGACCCAAAGCCAGAGGAAAAGTTGATACCTACGACGGATCTTGAAACTACCAACATAGCCCAAACAATTCCAACCCCTAAAGGTAAAACTAAAGAAATAGTATCATTAGGGACTACTGCGAAGATCGTTGAGTTGATAGAACAAGATTCACCAATGTTCTTACCATTCGATTCAGTAGGCATAGGATTTTCCCTAGGTGTTGGTTCCTTGCCAGCAGAAGATCTCTATATGGTAGAAGTAGAGTGTGCAAACACAGCAGATACACCTACATCCATACTCCCGGCTAAGTATTGGACTCTCCATTTCGATGGAGCTAAATGCCGCTATGGAGCGGGGGCAGGTATAATTCTTACCTCGCCCGAGGAAAAGGTCCTCCCATTCTCTTTTAAGTTGAACTTTGAATGCACAAACAACGGCGCTGAGTACGAAGCCCTCCTCCTTGGCCTTACCTTAGCCAAAAGAATTGGTATTGATAATATCAGAGTTTTAGGAGACTCGCAATTAGTGGCAAACCAAGTTTCAGAGGTATATGAAACTAAAGCCGAACACTTGCAACTTTACAAAAACGCTGTATTAGATTTAAGCAAGGCGTTCAACTTCATATCCATTGAAGCAATTCCGCGAGAGAAAAATCTTCTCGCCGATTCAATAGCAACTTCGGCATCACGCTTCACTCCAAGCAATGAGCTAGAAGATACTCATTTCACAATATCCATTCGAAACGAACCATTGATAAAAACAATGATAAATCCTCTTTCAAGCGGAAGTGAATCTACCGTCCTAGACCATGTTGGAAATGATGCGGCTACTTTGGATTACTTAAATGCCTATGCAGCACTACATCTCTCCTATCACACGCTAGATTTATCTCTGATCCCGCATTCATCTTCCTACTTCGGAAATCCTGTAACGGATCTTCCCTCACAAAAAGAACCTAATATATACGCGGTGGAAAACGGGGATGATTTGGATTTACCCCCAGCACCGCCTGAGTTCGAAGAGGGTAACGCCTCTTTAATTGAAGAAACAATCGATGTCAATATCGGAACGGAAGATGAGCCAAGAATCTTGAAACTAGGATCTTCGTTAACCCCAGAAGAAGTGGAAATACATACTCAAGTTCTCAAAGAACATCAGAAGGCATTTGCATTTAATTACAAAGAGATGACAGGAGTCGCACCCCACATTGCGGTGCACAACCTCGTCACTAGATCAGATGCAAAGCCAATTAAACAGAAATCAAGACCCATGAAGCCCAAGGTAGCCCTTATGGTAAAAGAGGAGGTAATAAAACTCCTTCAGGTAGGATTCATCAAGCCAGTTGACTACTCCCAATGGGTATCAAACATCGTTCCCGTTCTCAAGAAGAATGGAAAGATACGCATCTGCATAGATTTCCGGGACATTAACAAAGCATGTCCTAAGGATGACTTCCCATTGCCATCTATCGATGTCATTGTTGATGCAACAGCTGGGTTTGAGCTCTTGTCTCTCATGGATGGATTCTCGGGATACAATCAAATCAGAATATCCGAGCAAGATCAAGCTAAAACCACCTTTATAACTCCTTGGGGAACCTATTGCTACGCTGTTATGCCATTCGGTCTCAAGAACGCCGGTGCTACGTATCAGCGGGCCATGACATACATATTTCACGATCTAATTCATAAAATCGTGGAATCTTACGTGGATGACTTATTGGCTAAGGCCAAAAAGCGCTGTGACCACCCTGAAGTACTCCGCATCATTCTTTCACGTCTAATAGAATACGGAGTCACGCTAAATCCAGAGAAATGCGTATTTGGTGTAACAGGAGGAAAGCTCCTAGGATACATCATATCGTCACGAGGGATCGATGTTGATCCAACCAAAATTCGGGCTGTCCTCGAAATGGTCCCGCCCTCGAGTGAATCTGGAATCAGATCATTTCTTGGAAAGCTGGGTGCAATCCGGAGGTTTATCCCGGATCTAAGCTTCGCCGTCCATCCAATCAACAATTTACTCAAGAAGGACTATAGCATTGATTGGACTGAAGATTGCAATGAAGCTTTTGATGCAGTCAAGCGTTTCCTGCTATCACCGCCTACGCTAATGCCACCTAAGTTAGATCGCCCATTAATTCTATACTCACGGGCTACCGATGTCTCGCTGGCCTGTATGTTGGCCCAAGAAGACGATGACAAGAGAGAGCGTGCGATTTATTTCATTAGCCGAACATTGCTCGACTATGAAACACGCTATACACAAGCAGAGCGAGAATGTCTTGCCATAGTCTTTGCTACTAAACGCCTAAGACACTACATGCTAAATCAAGAGACAAGGGTCATGGTAAAAACTGACCACTTACGAACCTTCCTCACACAAGGGTCCCTGTCTAAAAAGGCAGGACGCTTTATAACCTTAATGGGAGAGTTCGAATTAACTTTTGTAAACCAAAAGTCAGTTAAAGGGAAAATCATCGCAGATTGGTTAGCTGATAACCCGCTAGACGGAGGCGACTTAGTAGACTTAGACTTTCCAGATGAATGCGTGTACTACGTCGAAACCCGACCTGCTATATCTGAGTGCCCTTGGTACGCTGATATCATTAGTTATATCATGGACCATAGGTACCCAGAAGGAGCTACACCTCAACAAAGAAGACGGTTACGCATTATCGTAGCTAAATACGTCATTATAGAGCAGGTGCTCTATCGGAAAGCATTCGATGGAATGCTCTTAAGGTGTATTGACACAGAAGAGTCCAAGAAGATTCTCCATGAATCCCATAGCGGTATATGTGGAGGCCACTTCGGTGGCCATGCCACTGCTCGAAAAATACATCGAATGGGCTATTTCTGGCCCACTCTAGAACATGACGCAATAGAGTTTGTACGCAGGTGTCATAAATGTCAGGAGTTCTCTCATGAGATCCACATGCCGGCACAAGCTTTGCAACCGATCGCTACTCCGTGGCCCTTTTCTACATGGGGCCTGGACTTGATAGGGAAGTTCTCTCCCTCGTCCACAGACGGCCACAATTTTATAATCACGGCCACTGAATATTTCACTAAATGGGTAGAGGCCATGCCTCTTACGACTGTACCTGGTTCTGTAATCGCTAAGTTCATTTTGAACCAAATCATTTGCAGGTACGGTATCCCGCAAATCATTATCTCAGATAATGGAACTTCTTTCAAGAATGAAGAAGTTCGTGAGCTATGCAACAAATTTAAAATCAGCCATCATACGGCTTCCTTGTACTATCCCCAAGCCAATGGGCAGGCTGAAGCAACGAACAAAACACTGAAAGCCATTCTCCTTAAAACAGTGAAAGAAAACAAGCGGGATTGGCATTTAAAGTTATATCCGGCCTTGTGGGCCCACCGAACCTCAATAAGAACACCAACGGGAGCAACTCCTTTCTCGCTAGTATTTGGGGCAGAAGCAGTTCTCCCACTTGAGGTCGAAATACCCAGTCTCCGTATTTCGCTACAAGGGATTCTGGATGAGGACGCTTACAGAGAAGCACGTCTTTCTCAATTAGAAAGCCTGGATGAAGCTAGGTTAGATGCTGAACAACGACATAGAGTCTATGCCGACCGAATGTGCCGGCAGTATAACAAGAAAGTCTATGAACGTGACATATACGAAGGTGACCTAGTTCTGAGGTTAGACAGCCGGATCGACAAGAAGACCGGCGAAGGAAGGAAATTCCGGCCCAAATGGTTGGGCCCATACCGAGTCATGAAGGACTACGGAAATGGTGCATACCTCTTATGCACGCTAGAAGGTGAGGAGTTTGGCGAAACAGTCAATTCTCTCCACCTCAAACGTTTCTACGCGTAAGCAGCTAGCGCTGCCTATATAACTATCTACATCGCATTTTCATATAAATTAGGATCATTTTGTCCACTTGTTCTTACACAAATTGTGATCAAGGAATCTATTCTCAAAGCAATTTATTACAAACTCGTGATGTTTCTGGCATGAAGTTCTTTAATCATACTTCTCCGTCTTCGATATCATCAATCAACTCAGAATCTTTTATCTAAACAAAATCAGACATGACGAAGTCCTAACGGTAACCATACCAAGATCTGCAAGTTCGTTCTCGCTTTGATTTCTTCTTAGGATAGGTGTCTTGCCTATGGTCTGTTCTAGAAGCTTCATGGTGTCACATCTATCCCATATACACATCTCTTTGGAAAATAAGCATATACTGACATTTTACTCAAATAGACAAGTCAAGAAGTGATTAAACAGAAAATTTTATTTTACACATTTCCTTGCCCCACCAACCTTCGGTGATGAGCTTGCGTCTCTTACTAGTGACGTAGGGTTGGGAAAGGATGGAAATGCCCTTACTCGCCTATGCCTTGCCCACGGTGATAAGCCCATGCTTCTTACAGGTAGCATGGGGCAAAGTGTAGGGGGTCCTCTAAACAAAGTAAATGTTGAAAGGTCATAAACAATCAATTCAAACTTTGAGTCAATAACGAATGAATCAGATATTCAAAATTCCAAAAAGAGTTAAAAATCCTAAAAACCCAGATTTTGTCTGCTATGTGGCCATCTACGGGTCTAAGTCTGGATAAACCGCAAAGCAAGTTGCATCCAAAACTATGAAGTCATTCAGGTAGAATAAACTTGTAGTTTTCATTTGGTTCCACCAAAACTTCGTCTGTCTTTCATCACTATCACTTCATCACATTTCATAACTTGCGCCCTTCTTGGCTCTTGGTGATGAGCCCTCGCATCTTACTAGTTGCGTGGAGTTAGGAGTGGGGCAAATTAATCTGTTCATCATACTGGTTGTTCTCATCACTTTGCCAAAACAAATCATGAGGTATCCAAATTGCTAAACAAAAGTTAAGATTCAAGATCACAATATATCTACAATATCATGTATCAGCATCATGAAACACAAAAAGAAAGCAAACATTTGCATCATCTGTTTTCCATTGCATACATTCTAGAAAGCATATAAAACATACATCGTAGTATACACGAATAAGCTGGAAACAGAAAGGGAAGACACAAGTGACAAAGTTTTGATCCAAAATCGGCGCATATATATAAATAATCAATATTTGTATACAATGCCATCATGCACTAGGCATGGTCAAAACGCTCAAAGAGCCCGTAATACACAAAAGAATCTATAATACAAAAGGTGCATAGGAGCCAAGTGGCCTCTCAACCCCTACGCGATCCCGCTGAAGGTGCGCGCCCTCGCCTAGGACTCCGGCTACGCTGGCGCTCTGAATGGACGGAGGGCTCAGGGTCTCGAGGAGCGGTCGTGGTCTCGCCATGAGAACGGCTCCTCATAAGGCGCTCGGCTGTCCTATAGCCTGCCAACTCTGTACGGAGAGTCGACACCATCTTGGCCACATGCCAAACGGGAGCGAAGACGTCGGTGTGCCTGCCGGCTGCTGAGGGCTCCCCGGCATCTACAGATAGCTCCGCACGGGTCTTATCCATAGGGATCATCAGAGAATCAGTACATACCCTACGGATTAGATCCCGCCACTCGTCAACGGTCTCTGCAAAACAAAGAGGAAAGACGAATTAGAAATTAGGCAAGAGGCTAAAATGTACAAGATACAAATATAAGGAGAGATAGCAGTTAAAACAAGTCCTAAATCAAATTAACACTGAAAGGGAGAAAGGATAACTTACTCGGGTCACCGGGCCTCCAAGATGGGTCACTAGGGCCAGCACCCGCTGCAAATGCCGCCGCCGACTGAGGAGCTGCTCCTGTAGTTGGGGCAACATGACGCCCCGCAACGGACTCATCATCTCCACCATGGCCCCGGGAGAGTGGCTCCTCGGAAACCAGAGTCTCTCTCTCTGCGCTCTGCTCCGCCCTCTCTGCCTGCATGATATCCTGAGTATCATGCCACTCAGGATCACTCTCGTCCGTCTGCTCCTCCGACCCTCCCTCTGTGGACTCCTCAGAATCGGAGTCAATATCTATAGGGTCATCGCTACTATGAGCAGGACCCGCGGTAATCCGAAGTAAAGGTGCCCGAGGCGCACCAGCTCTCCCTCTGGCCCGAACTATCCCCCTGGCTGCAATAGGAATGCCAGGGGTAACCACTGTCCAACCACGGCCTCTAGGCCCCCCTCTAGCCTCCCGAACTGATTCTAGTCTCCCCATATACCGGCCATAAGCTGGTACGGTGTGGCCTCCATGTCTGCTGTGGTAAGCGAGGCCAACTGGCTGGTGAGGTGCTCTAAGCACCGACATATCTGACCATCTGGCTGCCCTCACAGCCCCAGGATCTGCCACCCATCTACGCCTCTGCCATAGGGAATGAACCGCTCATACACCCAACTCATGACTAGAAAAAAAGACTGTCCCTGTAACCGGACCACCCTGTAACCCCATGCGTAGGTGGTCCCCAAGATCAGGCGTATATCCGCCCATGCCGCTATCTGGATGGGGGTCCAGGTCCCGAGTGTATCCCCTCCCTTGTCCCCGATCAGTCTCGAGGCAAGGATCCCCATGATGTCAAAAAAACGGGGATGGGAAAAGAATTAATGGATCTAACTCTCACTCCCTTCTTCGAACCCCGTCGGAGATGGCTGCATCGGTTGCTATAACCTACCCACTGTGCAATCTGTGCTCTGGACCCAGCTGTATCCCGTGTGTTATCCCGTAAAATTGACAAGAGAATTTGTCCGATAACTGTTGTATATATCTTCCCCCCAGAGCGTCAAAATCTAGACAAGCAGAGGGAAGTGGAAATCAAATTAGCTCAAATCCCTGGCGCAAGGCGCACAGAAGTGGCGCATGACAATATTAATGTCTCGCCCATGGCGCACAAAAGAGGCGCACGACACGGAGTGTCGACATGACCAAGATTCATGCCTTAGGGCGCACGTAAGAGGATGTCGACGCACACTGACGGATGGCCTATGGCAACACACCTTCAGGAGGCGCAACATCCTGAGCGCTGACAAGAAGCAGACCCTGGATACGCAGATATTCAGATACTCATAACTTTCTGACTGGGAGCTCCGATTCATGCAAGGTTCTACTTTCTGGAAAGCTTCCGAGGTCCTCTGTACTCAACTACGACTGGATATCTTTAATCATCACTCTGGGAACAAGTTCTTAAAAATTCAGTTTTCCACTTTTTGCTTTGATATGGTCCTCACCTATCCACCATAATGAAGATGAATTAAATACAACCTGGGTAATTTGGACTTCCTCTCTCTTCCCTCTATCCTCTTCTTCTATAAATACAGGAGTACTTGTTGTATTCTGGGGTGAACATTTTTCACTAAAATGGAACCCTACGTCCTCTTCCCAGATATCAATATTTGCCCTAATTAATACAATTATTCAGACTTCTCTAATTACCCATTTGCTCAATAGCTGTGTTACCGGTGTGGCATTAGATCATTCTTATGTTAGATTGTGTCTTTGACTGTTGACATTCGACATATCTATCTTTTCCGTCACTTGTTTATCAGGTCTGCTATCAGACGCTATTTATGCAAGTAGGTTTGGCTCTGTTTACTACCAAGCCCAAAGCATAGATCTTCTGACCCTTCCGGAATCATTTCTTTTCTTCCTTCAGATCTGGCGTTCATCTCTCGCAGCCATAGACACTCTACTGTGGATGAGATCCCAACCCCCGTATAGGTAGAATCTGTGGGACCCTGCATAGGTCGTAGTAGAGGCAATAAACCAGTTTTGCTTTCTGAAAGATAGGGATCAAAGAAGGAATGGATCTAAGCCCTGCACACCGTTCTTCGGCCCCGTAGAAATCTGCATCCATAGATCTCCACTGCGACAGATCTCAGACCCTGCTGTCACTAGTGTGAGTCTCCTCCCAATGATCGGGACCCACAAAATACGGTAGACATCCTCCAGGGTAATGGTCCACTCACCGCGGACCCCTGGTAGTCAGAAAGTGTTCTGATCTGCATCCCAATAAGAAAACAAGTCACAAAGGATGTGACTCGAGGGTGCGAACATGGGGCACACGTGATATACGCAATATACCGGCCATCTGCAATGTGTCCTCCTCATCTGGTGAGAGGGTATCCAGTACCCTAGGAAGGGCTCCATCTAATACTACTCCTCCTTTGCCTGCATACACCCAAAAACACACAAAACAGAGCAAGTTAGTATCTAAATGAATAAAGAGAGCATAAAAACACGTAGAAATGCTAAAAATACAAGTGTAAGTCTCCAAAATAGGTTCTTTTGCATTCTGTTCAAAACCGCCGCCCTGAGCAGGGGGGTGGTTTTGTAACCGCCGCCGGTCTCGTAACCGGCCTTGGGGCGGCGGTCGTAACCGCCGCCCTGGCCAGGGCGGCGGTCGCGGTCCAGAAAACCCGCGCGGGTTTTTAACCCTAAAAAGTCCAAAAAACGCAAAAATAGACCATTTTAGCTAAAAAAAGAGCCTACCCAGTAGGCGCCCCCCCTAGATGGACCTTTTGAACCGAACATTTTCAAAAATAACCCCCCCATTACAAAGAATTTGCCATTTCAAATTTAAAAGGGGAAAAATACAAAATTGAAGAAAACCAACCTGTGATCTCGCGGGGTGGCGTTCCGCACGTGGAGGCATGATCACTATCTCGCTCCAGACGTTTTGACTCTATTCGCGCGAGAAACCGTCACCGTGGGCCCCAGAGCTCAAAATCTATCAAATCGACTCGCGCAAATGAATAGGAAAATGGACCCACTTTCATATATATAGCACCTCGTTTTCATTTTAAATGTCTTTTTCGCAGGTTCGGAGCACCGACGGAGGTAAGTTTCTATCCTCGCACTAATGATACGTCCTCCTTCCCTATTATTTTAGCATTTATTTTCCAAATTATTGTATCTATCTGCACTTGAGTTCTCTTTTCATTTTGCAGGTGCGGGAATTTTGGATGGCGTCATTTCGACACACGGGTGTGTAAGGTATAACTTCTAACTTCCCATTTCGGGACTGCCATACTCGGACCCACCGTTTTATGCCTCTTCATGGCTAAAACACTTCTCCGAGGGGGCAATATGTACGTACCCAAAATTGTAAGGTACTGTACTGCGGAACGGTGTAATAAATCCCCCAATGATGATACAGGTCTCTTCGCAAGGTGTTCGGGATCCAGAAAAGCTTTACAGATATGCGTTAACATCCCGCATGCCCCGCTTAGCCCCCGCGTGCTTTGTTTTCCCTTTTTTCCCTCTTTTCTTGGCTTTTTGGTCTTCAGTGACGAAACCGCCGCCCTGCAAGGCAGCGGTCTCGTGACTGCCGCCCTAAACAGGGCGGCGGTCCTGTAATCGCCGCCTTGGGCAGGGCGGCGGTCCTTTACGCGTTTTCAAGAACGTTCTTTTGACACGACGCAAAGTTCAACGTTTCACCAGCTTTTCTTGCCGACTTGAGCATGCATTAATGTTTTTGGTCCCCTGGAATAGTGTTTTTCCTTTGTTTATTGTTTAGGAGTTCAATTTGATTTTGGTTTTGAGTGTTGGAATTCCTATAAATGCATGGTTTGTGCACATGCAAAGGGCCGCCATTTTTCATTCCAACTTTCTTATTTTTCAGTGTTGTGGTCTTTTTAGTTTGCTTAGGATTGGTAGCATAGTTTGTTGCAGGTTTGTTTCAGTTTTGTGTTGCAGCTGGTAAGCCACATATCCAACTTGTGCAAGTGCAAACATTACTTTGGCCTCTGAGTTTTGCTCCAAAGTTTGCTTTTGAATTTCTTGTTACAGCAGATTTAGTTTTCCTTTGCTTAGAATTCTTAGTTTTCTCATTGAGTGCTTTGGTTAGTATTGTGTTGCAGCTGGTAAGCCACATATCCAACTTGTGCAAGTGCAAACATTATTTGGGCCCCTCATTCTTGTTTCAAACTCACCATTTTCAGTAGTTCAGTCTTCTAGTTTGCTTAAGTTTGATAGTTTAAATCCTTTACATGCTTGGTTGCATTACTCAGCTGTTGGTAAGCCACAGATCCAACTTGTGCAAACAGTATCATTGTTTTTGGAGTAGAATAGTTTAGGCAGCCATTAAAGTTGCAGGTTTTTCTCTTCATACAGACTAGTTTCAGGTTCTGGACGCTTTTGTTGCATGATTCGCAGTAGACCCCGCTAGGAATTGCATAGGCCAAGCTCTGTACTCTTGCGCTATCCCTCTCCTATCCGCATTCTATTCTGTCTGCATTCTGAAGGCTGTCCATTGATCCAAATATCTATTCCTGTTGATGCAAGCATTCCACGCTTTTCTGGATTCACGTGAGCACAAAGAACGAAGAGATCATACTGAGGGGACAAGAACACACACACTGTCGGATTCGCCACTGTTCTGCGAAATCCAGGTTCCATCTTTCAAAGTTTTAGTTAGAACTTATCAAATAAAGTAGTTAATCACTTTATTTCAGTTATTTCCATTCTTGATATTGCCAGGGAGGTTGTGGGGATTGATAGTTTCTGAGAAACTATGATTCATTCCTCACTTCTGAGGTAGGATCGAGAATCTTGCAAATAGATTAGTTATTTCGTTGTTTAGAATAGATATACAAAATTGCATAGACAAATAGCTACACTCGGCTATTTTGTTTGTTTTACGTTATTAGTTTAGTTGTCAATTCTAAATATTTTAAATAGCTGCTTTCTTATAAATTGCCAGAAAATACAAAAAAAAGAATTATATATGCTAGGAGTGTACTTAGATTTTACTTTATTATAGTTTGTTTCATTACTGCTTTTGCATGACAATTACGGGACCTAGGGAGCCCAGGGAATACATTTTCGAGCCAATTGTGCCCCAGCCCAATATCATAGTGGCAATAACTGACATTGACCAAAACCTTAGGATACAAGTCTTCCAAACAACAACAGACTTCCAACAGATCAGGTCACAGTTGAGAGGGTTAAACATCGAAGACGACCAAGCACACACATTTTGGTCAAATCAGCCAAACTACAGGTTATCCTAGAAAACATCCGCATGACTGTAGAAGGATTTGAAAGAGAACAAATATTCGGGTGCGATCCTTTAGTTCCACAGCCAGACGCTGGAGACACCCTCATAGATATAGATACCAGCTTAAGAATTCAAGTTGCTAGAACACCTGTAAGGTATTCTGAGAAAATCACACAATTGCTGGTTCTAAACGTAGAGGCTGAGAAAGCATACGATTACTGGATACTAGGGATTAGAACTTGATCTCGCGTATGACCATAACAGGACCGCAACAACCAAGAGTCTACGGTTGTGATCCACAAATCCCACAGCCTAACGAATCCATAAGAGAATTAGATATAGACACTAGCCTACGTACAGTTAGTATTTCAGTCTACTCCATTCCACCTATCATCATTCAACAACTATCCCTACTAGACACAACAGCTAACGAAGCTAGAGAATTTGGACTAGGCCAGAGAATCGTCCATAGAGTTGACTATATTCGCCATATGACCCTATCAGGAGAAATACACGAAACCATCCCAGGTCATTTTCCACGCATCCCACAACCCATAGATCGAATCACGCCAGAGCTCGATATTGATTGGAGCCTTCGAGCAGTCATCCTCGCTGATCGATCTATCACACCAGTCCAAGTTAGAAGGGCCTTCTTTGCCTTAGATTCGCAAATACCATTAGTGCGTGTCGAAGACATTAGACTCCCCAACTAGTTTGTCTGCATATTCTACCCCCACCGGCTGTCTCGGCACGACCTCGGGAGGTCGGGTACGTGGAAGAGTCACTTGTTGATTCTCACGCTCGCCTGTTGCTTTTCCGACGTACATACTTGCTTGGATGTATTACCAAAGCCACAAATACATAGAATATATGAATTAAATCAACAATAGAAAGTATTATTTGATGGAGAAAGGAAATGTTTCATATATTAAGACTATATCCATTATGTGAACTTGAATGTACAATGAAAGAGCATTATAAAAAATTGTTTGGGAATGAACAATAGATTCAAGAGCATTTGTGCTAGATGAAGATGCATGTGAGATATGATAACTAGTAGATGTGACCAAGCTAGATAGATACTGATAATGATCCCTAATAGTTAGCATGATGAATAAAAGATATTAAAATCCACAACCAAAGAAAGAAACCCTAAGGTTACTTATGTTGGGGCTATGATGAAGCAAACAAAATGAGGGATATTGTGGTAGATGAGGGTTCAATCAATAAGTGGGTTCACCAAATGATTTAAATGATTTAAATCTTTATCATAAGACCAAGATCAAATGAATATAAAAATAATAATCAAGATCTAACATGAAAATTATAAGCAATTGTGTAATATGGGAGATAACAGTGACTTGGCTTTTATCGAGAGATGTGGACTGATTCTGGGTTGGGAAACAAGGTGAGAAGGTTAGATCTAAACTATGTATGCTCTATCTAAAAAATTGGAATCTAGAACCTCTTTGGACAGGACCGTCCAAATGACGACAAAACCACCTAGGCGATGGTTTCTGAGTTGGGTGCTAGTGTCTATGCAACAACTCTACATTTGATATTTTTAGGGTTTGAAGATGATTGTTTCTTTTTCCTCTTTATCACACCCACTTTGTTGTAGGGTTTCAATGTAACTCCTAAACATGCAAAAAAAACCTAGATACCTGCACAAGGCTCAAGAAAATATTAGATAAAATAAATAATGTATATGTTTTAGTCGCACTAACCTTGGCGGTCACCTCAATGTGATTATCACCTAGCATTGTATTACATTTTATACTCTCTGCAATTCTTGTGTGTGAGTGAGATTGAATTGTGTCCCTTGAAGCTAGGTCTCCCTTGTGCTAATCGCACCAAGATAGTGGGCTACAATACTTTTCCCCCAATATGAATGTGTGAGACAGAATTTAGAAAGAACCCCTCATATGCAGTGAATAATGCAACCCAAATGCATTCTTTGAATGTTTATCTTTTCCCGAGTAGTACATAGTAAGCATTAGCCACAATTATCCAACCCCTAATAATAGTAAGTCATGTATATATATGATTCCCTTGTTTGAATTTCATCATTAACAACCAAAAACGTCAACTCAAAGTGACAAAAGATACTTTAGTAAAGATACCAAATGATGTGGCAATCCAAATTTGAAAAAGAGAGGGAAAAGGACAAAAGCACCCAAAGGGGACAATAGCTCATGGGCACTCTTATCCCTAATTGGCGGCAGTGTTTAGGATGCTCAAAGGATATAATGGAAAATACAAAGTTGGGTCATGTGATGTCCAATGTCAAAACGTAAAGTGACCATTTGAGAAAATAAAATGTCAAGAGTATCAAAAGGGTAATAAAGAAATATAAAGGAAAAATAATTTAGTTTTCTTACTTAAGAATCATGTATATAATGACATACTTAGAGGTGTGATGTAAATATAAAGTGTGTGATTTTGTGACTACATTTTCCCCTGTAATGTCCCCTCTTTTCAATTAATCCCAATTGAAGTCTTCTTGCCCATTCTTCTTCCCATAGGCAAGAAGAAGATGAACAAGGGAAGTCCTTGGGTTGCATTTTAGATTTCTTTCATTAATATATATTTTTTTTTACTTTGTATTTTTCCCTCTTTAGTAGGACTGCTGGGTTGGAGAGCCCTCAAAGTCAAATTAGAAATTAAAAGCAAACTTTTAAAGAGATCAGCCATGGGAAAATTAGCCCTTTATGACCTTTGGCGCCACCATAAGGGTATAAAAGGAGCTGCATAGGCTCATTTTGGGCATCACTCTTGAATATATATTTTATCTACTTGCTTTTAGGGCTGATTGTTCTAATATAATTCCACTAAGGGGAGAAAATCCATTAGTGTGGCATCCAAGGAGGACAAAACCCTTTGTTTTGGGATATTAGAGAATGAAAAATCTCCAAGTTAGAGGTTTTGAAGGCATTCATTGAAGGCCATCTTATTGGTTTGCAACTAGGGCATTAAGGAGAAGTCATAACAAGGGTTTTGGCATTGTTTGGAGCCCCTCTCCTAGGAAGCGACTTGGGTAGGAGTGCATTTGGGTGCCTTCTAAGGCACAGATCTACATTCTAAATTGATATTTGGACTTCTCATATTTTATAAGACTGATATATTGCATATTTTTCATTTGATGGGGTTTGGAGACCTCCTTTTTAGCTCATTTTGTGGACTACACTTATGTTGTCATTACATTAAATGCACCTAGGTATTATTTCATATTTTGGCACATGTTTGGGTTGTTTTGGCTTGGTTTTTTATCCATTAATTAAATATAATTTGGAGAAGGATTTGTACACTTGTTTTTAGCTTGTTTGGAGAGTGTTAAATGCCCTAAAGTGCAATTTTTAGTTCATTGCTAGGGTTTTAGTTAATGTTGGAACATTTGTCATAAGAATAGGATTTCATTTATATTTAGAATTGTGTGAATTACTTGTTTATATGTTTCATCCCTAAAAAGGGAAATTACAGTGGTATTAGAGCTTAAGTCTTCCCATCCTGAGGGTTTCATGTAAGAAGATAAAATGGTGGATAGAATTTTTGGTGATGGTAGATTTGAAAGGCTTGCCCTAACACAAGAAATATTGACCACTAAAATGGCTCAGCTAATCCATACCATTTAGGGTCCAAATAGTGGAACAAACTCTTTGAAGGAAGTCAAAAATACTCATCCATCCAAAGTAGACAACATTACTACATGGTATGAGGAGTATAGGGCTCTTTCGAAAGTTATTTGTGATGCAGTATGATTTTATGAGTTTTTAAGATGGAGAAAAGATAGAGTGGGCATTAGAACTTGGTCCAAGCCCTAAGCCATGCACAAGGGTCATGGAAAGGATAACACAACCCTAGAGGATAAAATCCCCATCTTGTTGGCAAATCAAAAGAGGCCATGGAAATTGAGGAAGAGGGAGCCAAACTCACAAGCTCACAATGCAAGGATGGACATGCCCATCCCTCTAAGGTTAAGAAGGAGAAATATCTATCACAAAAGTTGGTTACGAAGGGGGAGCATCCCTTGAGAGTATTATGAACCCCCAACACTCTTACCAAAGTGGAACTCTTAGATGATTTTCTAAATAGCTTCATAGAGACACAAAGGTTTGATGTAAGTTTGAAACATGAGCCTATAAAGGAAAATGAAATCATGGAGCATGATTCCCAAGATTCACATAAGGGTAAAGAGGATGCATTTGAAGAGGGTAATCCAATTATAATTTTGGAGCATGAAGAAAAAAAAGATCATCCCCCAATTGAAGAGGGAAAATAAAATCTGTAGGAGGTTTATGAGGAAGGGACCTCACCCAACACTTGTGTGGATTTTCAGCCTGCTATAAATTCCAAAATAGTAGTGGAGGGTAAGCCACTTGATTTATTTTATGAATATAACATGAGCATGTTGCATCACACTAGGTTACTACATTACTTTGGTCATCATGAGGGCTATTCTAATAATAGTAGGAAGATGAAGGAAATCAAATAGGAAGAGGGTCTTCCAAGCATTCCCTATAAGTTGGATTTTCATGGAAGCCAAATGTATGATGATCATTCTCCATATTCAATTGCATTCATAATGATAAAAGGAAAAAATAGTGTCTTGTGCTATAATTGTCATAAAACACATCATATACAAATATTTTTTTCATTCTAAGTCATCCATACGAAGCAAGAATTTTGATGCATCTAAACATGATAAGAGTGTTTTAGACAAGAAGGTGCTTTTCAAGAGGTTTGCAAAAAATGAACACACACAATCAAGGAGATTGATCATGAAAATGAGATCAAGAAGAATGAATCTAAGTTTGATAAGCATAGTAAAAGATATGATGGGCCAAAGCATGACATGAAGGTAGAATGCATATATGGTGTAAAGAAGAAAGAATCAAAGATAACAAAGCTAGTCAAAGAAGAGTCATGCTCAATCAAGATGTCAAATATTGTTGACAATGTCAAGAAGGAGGAAATCAATTCATTCAAGCCTAATCCTGATATGATTACAAGAAAAAGAGGATTGTTAGCCCTAATTGAAAACAAGTCAACAAATGAGGAGTATCATGAGAATTTGAAAGGAAAGAATGAGGATTTTATCATGCCTAAAAATCCATCCAAGAAGGCGAGAAGGAAGGAAGTGGTGGAGTATTTGGGATCATTTGGTGATTTCATAATTTTCTAGTGTCCTAAGATTTATAGGGTGTCTTCATTATGCATCTTGAAGGCATTCATATCTCATGAGAAGCAATGGGTACATTATTATGTTGAATATATGTAACTGCTGAGGAAAGGCAGTGGTACACCCTTTAGGCCTAAAATTGAAGGTTGAAGGCTTGTTCCAAGATGATAAAGGTATGAAAAATAATGATAGAGTATTTCAGAGGTCTGTGCTACTATGTAAAGGTTCAAAATGTTGTCAAAAATTAGTTTGAAGCCAAAATCTAGCATGTATCTGCTCAAAACGGTTCTTGAGAATATTGATTCATAAAAGGTATAGTTGTGTCTTGCATTGTTCTATATCCTTTATGAAGGAGTCATGGTGATAAAGCTTTGTCATGATGGCACAAGTAAGAAGGTTGTCTCAGTCTGGTATATTTTCTTTATGTCATTCAAAGATATCAAAATAAGTAAATGGTCTTGTCAAAGTTGGGCTTGTAAGAAGGTTAAATATGAACTTGTGTCCTGATAAGATGTAGTTTGTTGATCTCTACATCCTTGAGCCTAGTAATGATCAAATAGGGTTTAATATTCTTGCAAAGTGTATCCATATATAGAAGTAAAGAAGAGTCAATAGACATGTCTGTGAAAGGTTGTTGATTGGTTTGTATGTGCATCATAGAGGTCATTGTATGATCAATATGTTCCGAATCAAGACAGAGATATGTTTAGATATCATAGTTCTAAATTGATGTGAAGAGTCCTAGTATTGTTCTAAAGGTTGTTGTCATATGATATGGAGTATTGGTCAATATGGTTAAGGTTGAAATCAAGGTCTGTAATGGTCTAATTTTTAGTTAGGCATGATTGAAGAAAGTGTCATCATGGTCTTCTGGTATCTATACAAAAGTATAGGTGCAGTTTATCTGATGATCATGAAGGAAGTTTGGTTGTTCTTAATAAAGGGAGTCATATCTAAGTTGAATCCTAGAAGTGTGCTCTGTGACAATATTTCATGAAACATCAAAGCGTCTTAAAGGATAATTTCATTCCAGGGGGAGAAAATATGTTACTGACAATTATGATAGGGTAAAGGAAGGTTGAATATGTCTAAGGTTTACAAGTAAATTTGTGAAGAAGTTGCACTTGAAGCTATGTTTTAGTGGGCATATAGGTCCAAGTCAGATGTATGAATCTCAGGAGGAAATAGTCAAGTATCGGGAGTGTAGGCTAGAGTGAAACAAACCTATTTTATTAGGTCTTCATAAGAAGAAAGTATGGTCCAAGGGGGAGCTGTGTCAATAGTGAAAATGTATCATTTCAAGGGAAGTTATGTAGGTTTGAAGATTTAGTCAAGGTTGAAGAAGCAAAATTTGATCTTGAAATGGATAACAATGTCATGCTTCAACTTGGAGAAGGTTTCATAAATTATGATGTATCCTAAGCAAGTAAAAGACAGTAATGAGTATTGTTCAAAGTTGAAAATGTCAAGAAGATATGCAGAGGTCATAGTAGGATACGAAAAATGAAGAAGCATGTTTGGTCGGTAGGACTCCATGGACATATTTCAAAGTGACACAAAAAGGTTTGTATGAGAGAGAAGATGTGAAGGTTAAGGGTAAGCAGATATAAGAAGATTGAGATGAAAACAAGAAGAGTTACAGATGATGGTCAGTTTAGAATGTGTTGAGATGAAAATGTTGTCCACATCAGGTGAAGATCAAAAGTGGTGTGTGTTGATTCAGGGGGAGTAATGTGTTTTGTTCAAACTAGGTCCTTGGATCAGCAACATTTGAGGTCATAATAGAGCTAAGAAGTGAGTGCAACCCAAAGTGAAGCAAGTAAGTCAGAATTATATTGTTGTCACTGCTTTTCATGTTAAGTTGTCATGTATCCTTTGTCGTTAGATGTCAAAGGGGGAGACTATGTTTAGAAACATGAAAATATGTTTGTAGAGAGTCTTATAGGTGATTGCATATGTGGTTTCCATTAATGTTTCTGAAGGTGGTTTCTATCAATGACAAAGAGGGAGATTATTGGATATAGTGTCTTAGTTGTTGTCATTAATGTCAAGTGTCACATTGATGCCAAGTGTCACATTGATGCCAAAGGGATTCTAGCAGAAATAGGTGAGTGTATGAAGTTTCATTCATCAGATAAGATGAAGGTTGATTGGTAGTGAAGAGATGAGGTGTCATGAAGTGGTTAGTGTCTAGGTATGCATGGTTCTTGATGCATGGTTCTTGCAAACAAGGTGTTGTTGATATGTGAAGCTCCAAAGGTGGTCAAAGGTTTTCCATGAGTGTCTAACATGTCTTAGAATGATGTGTCAAAGGTGTTAGCGAGTCTGTAAGATTTTAACAAGGTTAGTTCATGTGAGACATGTGTTGAAACAAGCCATTCTAGGCCTAGTCCTAGACCTAGTGCATAGCAGATGAGTTGGTAGCATGAGAGTATGGAGAGAGAAGTCAAGTTTGAGCATGTGAGAGTGTGTTGAGGTTGCATAAATGTGTAGAAGATGTAAAATTCAGGTCATATTAGAGGTATATGTGCATGTTCAAGGTCCTTTTGAAGCATGACTCTGGAGACAAGACAAGAAAACATGGGTAAGTCATGGTGTATGGAGAGTTTCGGAGGTTGCAGGAATAGATGAGCATTGGATAGCACATGAGGAGGTTTTACAGTGCTTTGTGCCAAGTTTTAGGTCAGGAGGATGAAGAAAAGAAAGAAAATTTGTTTTGAGCTCTACTGAGCTCTTAAAAAGCAATTTCCAAGCTCGATAGGTCAAGTTTCAGATGCTCACCCACACATGTGAAATTTTGCATGGGATCTAAGCTTTTGGGGGATGTTAAGGCATGGAGTTAAGATATTTTGCAAGTTGGAATGAGGTTAAATGGTTGTCATATCTTTATGAACCATTGTTAAGAAGATAAACAGGTCAAAACCCTTGTAAAACCCTAGTTCAGTAGAGCGATAGGAAATATGAAGTGGTATGGTCTCCAAATGACTTGGAAAGCTGGATGATTCAGACTCAGGGTGTAGAGGAATTCATCAGAGCTCATTTTGGTGGTGGTTTCATGTTTCAGTTGTTGGTAAGTTATTGAAAAAAACCTAGTTTTGTGGAGATTTGTTGTACAAAGTGGTTGAAGGTTTCATGAAGAGAAACAAATTGTTCCAGGAAGCTTGGGATGTGTTCTAAGTGGTCATGAAAATATTTAGGAAAGTTTCTATGGAGAAAATTGAGAAACAAGTCTCACAATGTGACCTACCGCTTTTGGCTAAAGGGCTAAAAACAGTCATGGTGGTCCTGAGGTGAGTTTGATGAATTTTCATGTTGTAGCAGTGTTTGATGAGCATGAATAGTTGTATGAGGTCTATATGATGTGTTTAGAGCTCTTGGTTTGATCTAAGTGAAGGTGTTTTCATGTTGAAGACCCTAATGGCCTAATCAACCCTATTAGGCTTGTCAAGAAGGTGTGTGGAACAGGTATGCAAGTGTGGTTTTCTCCATATGACCTATGCATTATGATGCTTGAGAGAGGTGTGTTCAAGGTGTCCTTGATGTGTTCCAAGTTGTTTGGAGTTTGGAAGTGATGTTGAGGTGTTTGAGATCAGATCTCTCAAGATTGGTTCTTGAGACATTGAAGCAGGTTTGAGCAGTTTCAGAGATGGATGTTTTGGGGACTTGTGCCTTGATTTGAGAGGTTGATGAGTTGTTTCATGAGTTAGTTTGAGATAATTTCCATTGATATGTCATATGTTCCATGATTGATGATGTTTTGATATGTGAAGTTGTTCACTTTTTGAGACTGATTTTTAGGTGCTTGAGACCTAGTTGAGAAGTGTTGCTTCTTGGTGTGTTCATGATGAAGATGGAGTTAGTTACAGAGGTTCTTGATGCTTGTTGATGGTGTGAGAGGTTGTTGCTGACATGTGTGAAGCTTGTTGGAGTCTTGGTGAAGATTTTGTGCCCTTGAAGTTCAAGAAACATTCGTTGGAGATGAAGACCTTGTTTTAGGCCTAATTGAGAAGCCTTGTGCAAGTTGAATGTTTGTTTGGCTAATGCCGACCTATTGGTCCTATTTTGGGTGATTTATATGATGATGTAGAATGTGTTTTAATGTTTTTATGACCAAACCTTAATGGTCTTATCCAACCTATGTGGTTGTTGTTTAGAAGAGTCAAGTATAAAGTGAAGTTATATTGCTCATTTGAGCTAGTGATGAATGAAGAGAGATGTGAGCGAGCTAGAGGAGAGGTGTGTGAAGAGGTTAGAGGGGTCAAGGGTAGAGTTTAGAAGAGGAATGAAGAGTTGAGAAGAGTAGAGGAACATGTCCTAAAGGTCACTTGACCTAATCAACAAATGAAGATGCAAGTTTGATGAGTGAAAAAGGAGAGAGAGTAGTTTGAGAGAGTTTTGAGTGAGAGGAGTTGAACTAGTGATCACAATCAGTTATTAGAGAAACAAGTAAAGTGATCTTCATATTCAGGTGGCTGAGTTGGTGCTTGGTCATCTTAGGGGGTTGTATCCTCCTTGTGGGGTTGGTGCCTCACTAAACTAGGGTTGGTGCTCCTTGTAGGGTTGGTGCGCTACTAAACTAGGGGTTGGTGCTCCTTGTGAAGTTGGTGCTTCACTAAATTCCTTTGTGTTGTGTAATATATGCAAAGGTTTAGTGGGTTTTCTTCCCCTTGAGGGTTTCCCACTTTATATCTTGTGTTCATGTGTTCTCTCTTGTTTCATGTACTTGTGGATGGTTGTAAAATACTTAATAAGATCACAATTGATTATGTATGTTGAATAGTTCTTTTGGATGATGAATGTATGTTAATAAATGAAGTAAAAGTTTTTTATGACTGATTCACCCCCCTAATCAAGAACGAAGTGTTACACAAAGCTCATCACTGCTTTATGAGACAAGGTTTTGGTGTCACAAATAAAAATCATTCAAGTCATATGATGTAATAAATTAATTTACTTTTTGAATCAATTAAATGTTGTAATTGTTCAAGTTATGATGTATAATTTTAAATATTTTAAAACCTTATATCATATTAGAAGTGTTGTATATTTTCAATCTCGCTGTATTATTTTGATTTGTTTGCATGTTTTATTGATCTTAGAGACAATGTGGAGTTATGGATCATTTAATAGATGAATTTATGTGTGAAGGCTCTAGCATTTTTGCTTCAATATGACATAATATGGGGGAGGAGTTAGATGACCCAACACAACAACTTTCTATGTATGCATGTCCATTGACCTCCATGCACCCTCCACGAAAGTATATTGGTTTACATTTTTTTGTAATTAAAGACTATTTTTTCATATTTACACATGTTAATCACACAACTTTATAATGACATGTCTAATAAATCAACTTAAATGAATGTAATGCAAGAATAAGAACCAACACTACACAAGAGTTGATAACGAAGTTTGGAAAATGCCTACATCTCTGGTTCACTAATAGCTGAACCAATTCATTATAACAATCCGATTATAAGTACAAATAAACTTACAATTCTATAATGAATGTGTCAGCTCAACCCAAACTATGGTGCCAATCAGTCTGATCTAGATCCTAGACTGGTCTTGGAAAGCTCAGTGTCTCCATGGCAATTCTTTCCCATGTTTTTGCACCTCCTATGACTTCTCCTCTATGACTTCCAAAATTTGTTGCATGGCCTCCAACCTCTACATGCAAAGCTAAGTCAGGAATGTGTCTTAGTGTCGACGAGTGCCACCCTTATATTGACTTCCCTCTATTGCATGGCCTCCAGCCTCTACGTAGAGCTAAGTTCAGATCCGATGTCTCCACGAGCTCAACAATAATATGACTCTCCTCCATGGCCTCCAAGAACTAACTTGGTGATACGCCCAACATATGAAGAATCAGAGCTCCATAGTATGTGTATACTTCTCTAGTGCATTGATCACATCCCTTGGCTTCCATAATCGATGTCTCTGGATCCCGCACATGAGAATAAGGCTGTAATATGGCCTTTACAACTATCGGTGAGTTAAAAATAATAACTCCCAATTTTACAATTACTATATAATAGGTCTTATCTTCATCATCATGCCTATTAAAAAAATAGGTCTTTATATTCTCCAAAAATGCCTATTAAAAAATAGGTCTTTATATTCTCAAATATGCCTTAATTAATCTAAGGCTTCTCACATTATCTCCTATTCTCCTTCACTTCTCTTGGCTTTGATGAGGAGAGCTTGTGTAGAATGGAGGGAGTGGGGGCCTTTTATAGGCTCAATCAGCCCAAAATATGGATAAATACCATATCCAACTTACATACCAACTCCTTGTAGGTGAGTTGGTTTGGGTGCTAGGTTTTATGAGGTCAGGTCAAATTCCCCTTTCCCCTCCTTGGTTAATAGTGACCATTTATTTTTAAGTGGTAGCACATTTTAGCCATGGTTTGCATATGCCACATTATTCAACCATCCTTAGGCCTAAATCACCATCTTCACTTCTACCAACCTTCACCATGTCATGGCATCATTTCATTACCTGTTCTGAACTTGGTGAGCCTTTTTCCCACTTTTACAGGTTTTGTCCCACATTGGGTGTGGGGATAAGTCCCACCTTTTCAATAGGCTTAGGTTCCACTTTACATGGTCATGGGGATCAATTTTACCTTTCCCTTTTTCCACGTGGGCTCACTTAGTGCTTAAGAGGGAATGTTTTAAACCACCCACCTTAGGAGTAGGGTGATTTTTGTAACTCACTTGATGGCTTGGTTTGGTTCAACTCACCCATGTTTGACCTTATTCACAAAGCCTCGTTCAGCTCACCGATTAACTTGGTTGGCTTGCTCAACTCGCCATCAAAAAGCTCAAGCTCAATGTAGCTTGGCTTTTTGAGACTCGACCTCAACTCATGAGTTTGGCCCAACTTGATGAGCTACTTGGAGTACTACGGTGGTCAGGGTCCCCTTCCAAAACAAAAGTGGGCCCCATATTGACCAACCTTTTTAACTTTCTGAGGGATGAAGACCAGAGGTTTGAAAACCCCCATATTTTTTTCCATATTTTGATGTGACATTTATGACCCATTTTCCATTTGCAATGTGCCTAGTCACTGCATCACCTGTGTTCTGGTTTGTCCTACAAACACCTTGTTCCTGTGCTGGACTACATCTGAGCGTACAACATCCATTTTGTCATTCCAATAGGTGCACAAAATATCTCAAAGCCTTCTACCATAAGAAATAATCCCGGGAGATTTAGGGAAACTTTACCCCAATTTGATCTCCGGATCACACCTCCCCACTAAGGAGGATTTTTGTCCCAAAAATATTCTTTTTCCTCCACTTCTGGATCCAGAACTCTGTGTTGTCTCGAAGAGAAATATCTGTAGCTGACATGATGGCCTTCAAACTACTACTCCTTCAATCAAAAAACTGGTTCGATCCCTGGGACCTGTGGCACTTGGGACCACTACCTTCTGATGCACCACTCTGATGCCAAATCAGGGATAGATAATCTTTCGTCTGGTCTTCATGAGGATTCCATAGTAGAGCTTTGATTACCAATTTTTTAAGAAAACACTAGGCATGATAAACCTATCACAAGTGTTCACTTACTTGGTGGCTCTAGTCTATGTGTCTTCTCCTTAAGACGAGGTATATTTTCCCTTGTCTTCATGACCATAACCCTCTTGGCATGTTTTCTTTTGCTTTCCACACCAAATCACACAATGGCTATTGGATCCATAGTAAGCACATGGATATGTCCACAATAGCTCTGGGGTTATTATAGGATCCTTATTGTAGTCAAAGAAGACATGATCATACCTCTTAGGGTTGTCAACTTTTCCTTTTCTCTCATCATTCTTCTGAGAGTTTGGTATGTTCCCTGTTATAGACTACTTCGGGAGGACTGGTGGTTTGGGCTCTACACTCGATGTTTTGACTTGCTTTGATTGTCTCAGAGCTTTCTCTACCTCATTTTTTCCACTGTTGTATCCTAGACCCACATATCAGGTATTTCCTCCACCTGGATAGGGTTAGTTATACCTTGGATATTCACACCAAGGCCTTTTCCTTCATATCCCATTTTAAAAAGAATTTTTGATCTTATACATCTAGTGTACTTTTCGAATTCACCAAAAGTAGGATTTACAAATTCATGGGAAGGAAAATTTATTGAATCACTTACAATGTTATTGGTGGGCATACCTTTCTTCACTTGCTCTTCACCATCCTGCAAATGTTGTAAGAGGATCTCTTCCTTAGCTTGCAGTTCATGTTGTAACTCTGTGATCACTCCTCCAAGGAATTCTTCCCTGAGACTCAAACTGTCTTGCAACTCTTTATTCTCTGATTACATGAGTTGTAGACGTTTCCTCAATTGAGAATCCTTCTCTAGGCTATGGTGTGTTTTATGAGTTGTAGCTATAGTAGGTTGATTGCTACTGGTCTTTACCAGTGCCTTTTTACGTTCCACCATTCGACATTGGAACCACCTTGGTGCTTCGTCTGGGAAAAAATACCAACATTGTTCCTTGTCATGCCCAGTCATAGAGCAATGTGCACATACTTGAGGACCATCCCATTCTTCTTGGGTCCCTTAGTAATAACTATCTTCTTGCAACGCAGACTGTAGGAGTTCCATGCTCCATCTCAATTCAACAATCCGACGTGCATGATCTTGTCGATGTAGATTCACCATGTGTAACATAGTACCCAATATAGTGAGTACAACGTCCCATAGTATGAACTGGTACAAGTCCATCTCACTGCAACCACATGTGACAACTCAGTTCTTGATATCAATCTTTCTCGGAGATAGAAAGTTTACAAGGAAATAACCTACTCTGATACCAAACTTGATCTGTAAACTGGTCAAAAAAATTCCTTGACCAATGGATCCTTATAGGCAACTTATTTTTACTTCCGATTTTACCCCCAAAATAAATCAACTTAAACAAATGCAATGCAAGAAAAATAACCAACACTGCACAAGAGTTGATAACAGGAGTTCAAAAATTTCCTACATCTTTGGGTTCACTAATAGTTGAACCAATTCATTATAACAATTCGATCATAAGTACAAATAAACTTACAATTCTATAATGAACGTGTCAGCTCAACCTAAACTCTGGTGCCAATCAGGTCTAGAAAGAACCCAGACTGGTCTTGGAAGCTTCCTCAGTGTCTCCACGACATAGCTTTCTAGTTTTTTCACCTCCTAATGACTTCTCCTTTTTGCACAACCTCTAGCCTCTACACAGAGCTAAGTCAGAATGTTCCTAGTGTCGATGAGTGCCACCCTCCTGTTGAATTCTCCTCTGCTGCATGGCCTCTAGCCTCTACGCAGAGCTAAGTCAGATCCGGTGTCATCAATGAGCTTAGTAATAATATGACTCTCCTCCGTGGCCTCCAAGCAATGAAATTAGCGATACGCCCAACGTAAAGAAATAGAGCTCAAGTATGTGTATGCTTCTCCAACGCATTTCTCACATCCCTCAACTTCACAATCATGTCTCTGGGCTCCTGCATGAGAAGATTAAGGCGTAATATACCTTTATAGCTAATCGGTGAGTTAAAAATAATTAACTCCTGATTTTACAATGTTTCCTATAATAATAGGTCTTATCTCATCATCATGCCTATTAAATAATAAGACTTATTTTTCATTGCCTATTAAATAATAGGTCTTTATATCTTCAAATAGTGCCTTAATTCTCTAAGGCCTCCACCTTTCCTATTCTCATTCACTTTGCTCTTGCTTGGATGAAAGAACTTGTGTAGAATGGAGGGGGGTTTAAATACCCCAACTGGGGTCTACCTGAAATATATGTTTAAATGACCATGATCTGTCACAGCTTTATACCAACTTTCTGGGAGCTAGGTGAGTTGGTTTGGGTTCCCCATAGATTGGATAGGGAGTGGGTTCCCAAACCACCATTTTTACCTTGCCAATCTTTTTGTTCACGGTTGTTGACATTGCGCTTTGCTCACCATCGTTAGTGCCCTCACTATGTCACTACCTTTTTGCTCCACTGTCACATTGCATCACTCTGACCCAGGTTGTCATGTGCCCCGCCGTGTCCATGCTATGTTGGCCTTGTGTACTCGGGTTCCACCGATTGTTGGGTTTTAATCCCATTTGGGTGGAGATTTTTTATCCTCCATATTAATAGGCTTGGCCACTCTACTTGTCCCATCGTTTGGATTGCTGTATCTCATTGTTCCACGTTTGGCTTTGGCCAATCTTTGTTCATTTTATTATTTGTTGTTGGAGGTTACCCGATTTTGTGGGGGAGTAATGAGTGTCATGTTGTTGGCTCGCCCTTGAGCTCATCGATCACCATAACTTGGCTATCTCTTGCTCATAATTTCCCATTATGCTCATCTCACTTATCGACTTGATGTTTAGGGCTCAGCTTGTCAACTCATTAGCTCGCTGAGTAGCTCAATGAGCTAATTATAGCATTATGGTGGCTGGGTTCCCCTCCGAAACAAGAGTGGACCCCATCATTGACAACCTTTTTGTTGACCGTTGAAGACCAACGATATAGACCAGATTTGTAACCTTATTTTTTCTCCATGCCACTTGACGACGCTACGATGACTCATTGCTCATTTATAACATTCCTAGTCACTGATTCGCCTATGTATTGGCTATGTCATGCGAACATCTTGTTCAAACTTTTCCCACCGATTTGATCTCTGGATCATTGATTTTACATTCCAAGAATGCATATTAAATAAGCTTTACTATGTTAGTATATCTAACAACTTATGAAACCAAACAATTTTGATTATACCCATACAAGTACCAAGTTTGGAAATAAAAGACCTTGGTTATAAGAATTCAACAATTTAACTCCCTATAAAAATCTTACAGTATGAACACGAAAATTACTAACAATTTATAAAATAACCCGAACTAGATCATAACTTGTGTAATGTGAACATAACTCTAACACCCTCCCTTAAGTGATGGTGTAGGGAGTAAAAAATGGAAGTGGGTCCCAGCTAATAGCCTGATAAGGTACCCATTTACAAACATGAAAAAAATAAGGAAGGACTCAACTTTAATCCCCTCAAGTACAACTTCCTTCACCCCAAGTAATGCTCGCAACTAAAGACAACGAGGAGAAGCCAAGAGATTAGTGAAGATGTCAGCAGGGAAAAAACTCCAATCAAACAACTTCATCTTGGACTAGTTGTCAAATGAAGTGCATGTGAATATATATGTGCTTGGTGCATTGGTTCTCAATTGGGTTGCATGTAATCTCAATAGAACTCTATTTATCACATTAGATTAAAGTGGGAGCTTGTTGTGGAAATCCGAATTCATTAAGTAATTTTCAAATCCATAGAGCTTCCTGTCCAACCTTAATAATACCTATGTACTCTACCTCAGTTGATAAAAATACAACTGTAGTTTGTCTCTTGCATGCCCATACAACAGAACTAGAACCAAGGTAAAATACAAATCTAGAATTAGATCAGTGTGTATCAACACATGTACCCCAATATGAGTCTGTGAATCCCTCAATATCATAAGATCCTTACGGTGTGCACTGAATGCCAAATTTCAATGCTACCTGAATATAGTGTAAAATATGCTTGGTTGGATTCTAGTGGCTCTCATGTGGCTCATAGTATAAATGAGAGACCAAGTTGATAGCAAAGGTGATGTCAGGGCATGTATGAGTCAAGTATAAAAGAATGACAACTAACTACCTATACAAGGTATGATTAACTAATTTTGATTTGCAATCAATAGTCAAATTAATATCTAACTAATATGGTGTGGGAGAGGGCTTGCAATCAACCATGCAAATATGATGAAGAAACTTTGTGGCATACTTTTGATTTCCATTATAAATACCTTTAGGAGATTGAGGAGGCCTATAAAATAGTGCAGAAGTCTCATGTCTGTCATGTCAAATATTTCCATCAACTTGTACTTTATGTCATAAATCAAGGAGTCTGAACTAGCTCATACCAAGCTCAAGGAGCTTGTTTGATCCCATAAAGATAACGATGAAGTATTCATACCATAGAAGAGTCCTTCACAAAGCCTTGAGGTTTCTCCATGTAGATCCCCTCTTGAAGATCACCATGTAGGAAAGAAATCTTCACATCCATTTGATAGACTGGCCAATGATGTGATGTAATGATGGAGTGAGCAAGGCGTATTGAATCCATCTTTGCAACTAGAGGGAAATTCTCAGAGTAATTCACCCCTTCGACTTGTGAGAGCCCCTTGGCTATAAGACAAGCCTTGTGTTTGGTTGTTAAACCATTTGTTGTATATTTGGTCTTATACACTCATTTATAATGCACAAGTTTTATTCCCTTAGGAAGAGGTACTAAATCCCACATGTAATTCTTCATGAATGAAGAATACTCATGTTGCTTCCCGCTTAGGTTTCCCCGTTGCCTCAAAAAATGCTACACGATCAATAGAAATGGCTTGGCTCATAAGAACAATCCCAAAAGTCTTAGAACAAGTGCAATGAGGACCAGAAGGGTCACTAACCAAAGAACATGTTGTTTGTAAGGTGGATTGTGCCCACTTGGGAATGTTTTGTGTAGGAAGAGGAGGTGGAGCTAGATCATCAAGTGTGTCTTCATCGAAATCAGGAAGTATACCCTCCCTTAGGAGCAGGAGGTGAGGAAAATGATGAAGAAATCTCAGAAGTTAGTTTTAAAGGAATGATTTCCTCATCAATTCTAACATTTCATATGAAAAAGACTTCGTGAGTGACAAGATCAAAGAGGTGGTATGCCTTCACGTTCTCGTAATGACTAACAAATATGATCTCTTGACTCTTCTTCTCCATAGATTTGTTCTTATCATCTAGAAAAACCACAGATGCTTTACTTTTGAAGACATGAAATTAATAAAAATTGGGTTTCTCAAATGATCAAGATTCTTCAGTAGTCTTTTCTCATGCTACCTTATGAGGAATGCAGTTCTGGATGTAATTTACACAATTTACTGCTTTAGCCCAGAACTCTAGTGTTAAGCCTTGGATTGTATCATGAAAATTTCTATCTCCTTTAGTTTATAGTTTTCCGCTCAGCTACTCCATTATACTGGTGGGTAAATGGCACTTTATATTGACGTAGAATGCCATGATTAGTACCAAAATCATGAAAAATATTACTTATGTATTCCCCCCATTGTCTATGTGGAGGTTTTTCAGTGAAACTCCTAATTTCTTTTCTACAAAATCCTTTAATGCCTTGAAATTATCAAATACTTCACTTTTTTACTACAAGAAATACACCCAAGTCCTCTGAGTTAAATCATCAATGATACTTAGTACATATTTAGCATCAGAAAATGACCTAGTGGGGAAATTTATCAAATCAGAATGTACTAACTCAAGTGGCGCCTTAGCTCTCTAAGTTTTACCCTTTGGAAAGGGATCTTGGTGTTGTTTACCAAACATGCATCATGGGAAAACAACATCACAATTAGAGACCTTTTGAAGGCCTTGCACCATGTTTTATGAGCTTAGTTGTTATAAGTACCTGTAATTCAAGTGACCAAAACATTCTTTTGATAGTTTACTCACTATTGTAGGTGAAAAATCAAGTTAGCATGCACAAATAAAATGAATATAAAACCATTTCAAATGCAACATGCAAACTCAAAAAATCAACTACCTCAAAATAAGCAAAGATGAAAGGAAGAGGAACAATACTCGCACTTACCGTCTAGCATGCAATTATCCTTCCTTGATGGTTGGATGTGCTTGAGGATGATTGATTGTTTTAGATTTGGATGTGGATGCACTTAGATAGAACTTCCCCTTTGATGATTGTTTGCTTGTTGATGAAGAATGATAAAGGATTGCTTGATTGTAGATGGATTGATAGAATAGATTGGTTGGTTGAAAAACAAAAGAGAAGAATTTTGTTATGGATTTCCAAGTTTCTTGTAGCTAGCTCTCATGGAGGAGGAGAGCTCATTTTACAGTTTGTGGATGGAGAATTCAATGGCTAAGATTGAGCCATGTTGGATTGAATCCAAGGGTTGGAATTGGATGAGAGGATGGAAGATTCTAGAGTAGAAATTTCTAGAATTTGTGAGGGATTTCCATTGAATTAAAAATTCAATGGAATGTTGTAGATTTTTTTGAATATTTGAAAATAAGAGGGAGAAATACAGAAGCTTCTAGATTTAAAGGTGATTTGCACATGATTATTTTAGGTTAATGATGTGATTAGGATAATTAATGATAGGGATTACATGGAATAACTAGTGATAGGTGTAGGTGTAGACTAGGGTAGGTGAGGCATAGGAGTACTAAATTCCTATAAATGTTAAGTGGGATTAAAATAAGATAATACGATATAATAATGAAATAAAAGAGATTAAGGATGAATTAGGATATCAAATGAAATAAAAGGATTAATGATGAATGGTGAATGATGGTAAAATGATAAAATAGATTATTATTAATAATTACTCTTGTGATTAATTATTATATGGGTAATGTTGAGATATTTGTGAATAATGGATTAAAATAGATTAAAAAGGACTGGTAGCTTATAAATGATGGGGAGGCTAAAATGCGGGACATGATTAATGTTAATTAGTCATGTAGACATTTTAGGTGTCTACATTTGCCCCTCTTTGAAGTGTCATTGCAGAGCAATGACAATTCAAAGAAGAAAATATGATGGTGATATGATGGCCCCTCGTGTGGGTAGGAAGGGAGGAACGAGGCGGGTAGCCACTCGAAAAGAGAGGAGATGACCCAATGAGAAGATGAAGGGTTTGTGGGTGAGAGGATGTTAACTATAAGAGGCCCCAGTCATCGATATATGGCAAGGGTACAAGATGTTTTGATTTTGGATGCCCCAGTAAAGGGGTTGATGGTTTGGATGTTTGGATATTGGATGTTGCTGAATCACAAGATTTTGGATTGATGATGTTGTTGATGTTGGATGTTGGATTTTGATAAGTTGGATTTGGGATTCCCCAGTCAAGGGGTAAGGTTTTTGATGGTTGGATTTTGGATGTTTTGTTGTCCCTGGCCAGGGGGTAGAATTAGATAGGATCTTGGATTGATAATATTGTTGGATGTTGGATGTTGGATTTTGATAATTTGGATTTTGGATGCCCCAATTAAGGGGTAAGGATTTTGATTTTGGATGTTGATGTTGATGTTGGATGTGAAGATGTTTGGATGATAGGGATTGATAGGATTGATTGAAAATATTCGATAGATTGATTGGATGAATAAGATTTGATGATTGGCTGTTAGATGATTGATGAAGGCTTGGTTGGATAAGGTGATGATGATTAAGCTAAGTGATGTTGTAAAGGGGTGGTGTTATCGTAAAGTGACCATAATTATCATCATTAGCAAGTTTATTAAGATGGGGCATAGAGAAAAATGCATCAAGGTATAAACACCATGATGATTGAATTGCTAGATGCCCTTGTCCTCATATCATTGGACATATTGATGTAAAAAGAGGGTCCTCATATCATTAGACCTCATATCATTATCCAAACATATTCACATCCAACGTCAATATGTTTGATAAAAGGTGGCCTCATATCATCAGTGAAGTGCTAAAAGAAAATAAAAAGTGGCCTCATCTCATCAGTCAAAAGATGATGCAAATGCAGGAAAAAGATAAACAAGTGAACAAGCACACACATACAAATGCATGCAAAACTGTTTTAAATTTTATGTGTGTGTTGATTTTTATGGATTTTAAAGATTTTTTGATTTTTTTGATTTTTTTTTATTTTTAATATTTTTTGGATTTTTAATATTTTTATTTTTATTTTTTTGGATTTTTAAGATTTTTTTAATTTTATTTTTTAATTTTGTTATATTTTTAAGATAATTTAGATGTGGTGGGATGAAGATGTGATAGGTATGTGGGAGGGGTTTAAACGAGGTGACTTTCTCCTATAAGTCCCAGCGGAGATGTGGATAGGGGTTGGAGCTAAAGGGATCGTTTTGGATAGGATAAGGGAGGTTTGATATGATGAGGGATATGATAGGGTAGGGTAAAAGGATGTGGGATAGAGGGATGATTTTGGATAGGATAAATAATATTTGATTGGATAAGGTAGGATACGAAACCTTATTCCGTATTAGTGAGTTTGTGACCTGTAGTAGTGCGTTTATCCTAAAACAATGCTTCTGTGAAGCTTTTATGACCTTGTGCTTATAGGTGATATCTTTCAACACATTTGTCTTTTGTTTCAACGCATTTGTCACATGCTTCAATGCATTTATCCAACAGTAACGTGTTTATAATACTTCAACACTTTTGTTTGACCCTCAGAACCTTGAAATTTCTTTTTTTCGCAAACTAGCGCATTTGTGACCTGAAATGGCGCGTATGACCTGAAACATCGCATATGTGACTTGTTTCAGCACTTTTTTTTCCTAAATTCTGAGAGCCATAATTTTTGACCCCAAACTTGAAACGAATCCATTTTTTTCAGAAAGGTATTGAAAAGATCTATGCAATGATAGTGTTAATTTAGAATTTTAATATATTATTTATTCATGGTTTTCATTTTACTAAATCTTGTCATTTTAATTACACTTTGAGTTATATTTTCTTGTTCCAAACTACTAACACTTTGAGTGTAGCTTCCTACGCTTACTAAAGACAAAAAAATCAATCTAAAACTACTAAACCCTTTGTTTTGTAGCACATATATCCAAGAATTGGAGTTATTTTCCAAACTACTAATCCACTTTCTTGTATGGCCTCCTCTTGAAGACCCCTTTTGCATTTTTTTAAATCATCTTTTTTATCATTTAAAAATAATTAATAAATAAATAAAAAATCTCTATATCTTACATCTTTCATCTTTTGCATGTTTGTTTGGTAAACCCGAAGGTTGGATTTCGTGCATACTCTCCTCTCACATCCTTAGACGATCTTGAGGATAAAAATCAGTCCATCTTCTTCCCTTTTTCATTTTTAGGGGCAACGTGACATGGATTTCATCACCATGCACTTTTCATAGTCCTAGGGATCTTGTGACCGCGGGCTTCATCTCCACGCATGTAGATACACCCCGTGTTCCGGAAGGGTATATAAATTATTAGAGAGTTGTCGTTATTGAATAAGTGCTTGCTTGTTTTAAGAGCAACGTGAAGTCAGGGGCTTCCACGTCCCAACACCCGGGCCTTAGAAAAAATCCTTGCAACACGGACTTGGGCCCCATGTACCGCAAGGTATATAGGGTACGCCCTTAGCAAGCCTTGTTTATCCTAGCTTAAGCAGCTTTCGACCGAAATCAAGCTATAGTGTAGGGGAAGGAACCACCGAAGATTACTTTCTAGCCGATCACACATCGACGTAAAGGTGGGCCAACTCAGTGAGCACCACTGTTGTGTGTGGTATCGAAAACGGGCTATAGCTTGTGTTGCACACCCACTTGACTAGCTAGGTTGTGTGTTGCATGTGTGTTGCTTGCTAACATATCATTTTGACCATATCATTAATCAACCAATCAAACAATTAAATCAACCCCCTACCATCCAAACATAATCCATCCTAGTCCTATCCTACCACCACCCTATTCATACCCAATCCTATTCCTAAATTTTATCTAAAGCCCCATCCTCATCATGGCTCCCATCAAACTCAAATCCATCACCCATCAACCTTTACCTTCCCACTTTGATCCAAACATCCCTATCATTATCCAATCCTTACAAAACCAAATTATCACAGTCACATCCTCTATTCAACAATCTCCTAACCCATCCCAAGTTGATCCCACCATCCTCACAACTATCAAAAATCTTAACCAATAAATTCTTGACCTTCAATCAAACCTTAGCCAAACATCTTCTTGACCATCCTCCCTCACACCCACTTATGATAATGAGGACCTTATTGACATCGATCAAAATGATCCCCCATCCGCATAACCAATCACACCCAATCCTACATCCACACCATCCAACATGCCCAACCATCCCCCTTCCTCACATTACATTGATTTTGATCAACTCCAATCATTCCCTTCCACTAATAAAGATCTCCTTTTCGAACTTTACCAAACATTAACCAACTATGATTCGTCAGCCACATCCACTTCTAAAAAATTTAAACCAAAATCCAAACCTAAATATCCCAAATCACCACCACCATCTAATGATATTATTTTACAATTTTCTAACCTATTATATGAGATTAATCCTTCATTGCCAATATCCACCCTTAAATCCTCCATCCCACAATATAACTCCCCACTTACCCCAATCCAAACCTATCATAATCAAGCATCAAAACAATCACTTAATCAACCATCATCCTTGTCTCCCACATCATCATCATCCTCCCTTGCTACAGAAATCCTTCTAGGAACTTGTAAGACCCCCACATCCCCCATCAACCAATCTGATCCCTAACTCGCTCCCATAAAAACATATCACAACGTACCTTATACATACTCATCAGCATCCAATCAATATCAAACCAAATCAAAACCTTTATCCCCCACATCACACCTTAGTTCTAAATCCTCATCATACTCATCATCCCAACCTCACCCCATGGACTTTCTCCTAGATAGCCCTAAGTCCCCTCCTCTAACATCTATTTTATGTAACGCTAAAACTTACAAGAGCTGAAAAATGAGGATTTTTTTAACACATAAACATAATAACAAATTACACAGTTGCAATCGTACAGATTTATTTAATCAAATTCATTAATCAATTTTACTCTTTTGATCTATCCGATAACATCCATGTAAGCCATGTGTAGCTGAGAAGGGTGTATCCAGATCTCCACGATCTCCCTTCGTCACTACTTCGAGTGACAATGCTTACTAGCATTTTGGCTCAACTTTTTAAAGGTCACAGGAACTATGTGAAAGTCCTTGGGTCTACCACGAAGCTATTTTCCCGACTTCATATTCTGGTATCCGACTATTGTCTACCTCCTGTTCAGTATTTCAACTTCCCATGATCAGCTTACAGATAATTTTTTTAATTTAATTAGAGGACTAGGTGATCAGACAATGCACAACCATCAATGAATTACTTTGGCCAAAGTTATCCGCCGTGTAGGTTACGGCGAAACTCAAGACATCACACTAGTTTTATGAGTTTTAAGTGTTACGCCCCTAACCTATTGCTTGTATTAGGATATGAGTAGCCGGCTTGTGGCTTACCATATCATTTTATTATATCATTTATACTTTCTCATGCTTAATAGGTTGGCCTTGGTGATGGCCATAACATATGAATAATATATATATAGGGGATTGTAGGTAGTAGTTCATTATCATTTGAGCATTTGAGTCTTATTATATGGTTTGGAGGTTGCCCCCTCGAAGTGGCAGAAGCTATTATAATTGCATATTAAGATCATTATTCTGAAATATTGTGTTATTTGGTGTTCTATTTCTGCTCATAATCTGAATTATACTAGTAATTTCATTACAAGTGGTATTAGAGTTGCGATCTGGGCCAAAATTAGGGCAAAAACCCTAATTTTTTGTTTCCGCAATATATTTCAAACCAGAGAGAATTGGTGGGAGATATTTTTACCAGAGTTGTGAAACATTTCAAGTAAGGTTCCTTGAAAATTTCAGACTTTTTAAATTTATTTTGCACAAGTTATTACAAATTTAGGGTTTTTCATAAAATCACTCTCTAGGGTGCAAATTGTGGAAAATTTTCAAGTTCTTTACATTTTCAGAAATATCTGAAAAAAATAGTATTAGTATCTTCTCTGTGTTTTTTCCTGTTTTGCCGAATTTGTATCGAACCCCTAAACCCTAAGGTTTGATATCATGGCGGGGCCTTCCACAAGAGCAAAAAAAATCCGGTTACTCTGGGTAAAACCCCAGATAAAGATGGAATAGTGATTCAAGAGATCGATTCAGAAGGGGTAAATAAAAATTCCTCAGCACTAGGATTTACTTCAGTTGATCATAAGGTGAGCCAAATTGAGTATGAGCTGTGAAATGTATAATCTGAGATGGCCTCTAAAGGAGACATAGCCCAAATCAATCATCGGTTGGATGATATCATGCAACATGTAAAGGGTAAACAGTATGGCCCAAATCCATCCCATATCAACCAAGGAGGATCGTCAGTTCAAAATCATGGACAAAATAACCATGTTGGATCACTTTTCCAGCCCAATCAGAATCCAACTTATTCGCAACCACGGAACATGATGCCGAAAGTGGATATGCACAAATTTGATTGTAAAGATCCCCTGAATTGGATAAATCAAATGGATAAATTCTTTGAGATACATCAAACACCATCAGGACAAAAAGGTGACATTGGCATCCCTGTATCTTGAACCAGACCAATTCATTTGGTATCGATGGTTATGTGCTCAGAGGCAAAAGAATGGTCTCGGTGTCACTTGGACAGTTTTTACCGAGGAGTTGCAATTGCACTATAGTTCCAGTGTTTCAAAGAACTACTTTAGTCAATTAGAAAAGTTACGACAAACAGGATCAGTCAAATATTATGTGCATCAATTCCATAACCTATCCTTAAGGGTGGAGAATATACCAGAAGAATCTGAATGACCTATTTCTTGGGGGTCTTAAGGACCACATCGAGCATGAGGTACGTATGTTTAATCCACTCAAGCTTTCTGATTCTATTATCATGACACGTCGAGCCGAGGAAAAAGTTCTTTGTAGTAGGAGGCCGCCTTTCATTAACACCAGAGACCGTAGTATCTCTTCCCCTTCATTTTCTAGGCCAATTAGACTGGCTCCTCAACAAATGGAAGAAAAGAGAGCAAAAGGATTATGTTTTAACTGTGATAGCAAATATGGACCAGGACACAAATGTCCTGAGAAGAAGTTGTTCTATATTGACGGAGGTAATGAGGATGATGAGGACGCTGAAATTATAGGAGAGGCTGAGGAACCAGTAGAAGATGAAGTAGAGGATCACCAACCTACAATTTCTTGCCATGCATTGTCATGTATTAGTACTCCTCAAACACTCAAGGTTATTGGCTATCTCAAAAAACAAAAGGTGACAGTGTTGATTGACTTAGGGAGTACTCATAACTTCATAAATAGTAAGTTAGTTGCCCGCCTCAATTGTTTTATTTACCCAGTTTCAAAAATGCAAGTTATGATTGCGGATGGTGGGACAGTCAAGTGCACAGGAAAGTGCCAGAGTATCAAGCTTTCCATGGGAGACTACATGTTAGACTCACCTATGTTTGTTATTTCTATGGGAGGGGTGGATATTGTTTTGGCTGTCCAATGGCTCACAAACTTAGGTACGATAGAGATGAAGTTCCAAGTATTGTTCATGTGATATCATTCAGATGGAAGGACAATACAATTGAATGGAATGGTAGCTAAGTCTCCATAGATTATTAGCTCTCATCAGATGCAGAAGGTTCTTAGAAAAGGAGTAGATGGATTTATAGCAAATTTATTTTCCATAGGAGTACAAAATACAAAGTCTTCAATGCCACTCGATCTTCAGAAGATTGTTGATGCACACTCATCTGTTTTTGATGCAATTCCAAAGGGACTACCACCAGTTAGGGATCATGATCATGCCATTCAGTTGATTCCAGGGAGCCAAACACCTAACATTAGACCATATAGATACCCATATTCCCAGAAAAGTGAGATCGAGAAAATGGTTCAGGAAATGTTGAAGGCAGGTATCATCAGGCCTAACTAGAGTGCATATTCTTCACCAGTGGTCATGGTACATAAGAAGGATGAAACATGGAGGATGTGTCTAGATTACTGAGAACTCAACAAGTACACCATCAAAGATAAGTTTCCTATTCCAGTAATTGATGATTTACTTGATGAATTACATGGTGCTATTTATTTCACAAAATTAGATCTTCATTCGGGGTACCATCAAATTAGAATAAAAGAGGAAGATGTTCATAAAACGGCTTTTAGGACTCATGAGGGCCATTATGAGTTTTTGGTAATGCCTTTTGGTCTTATAAATGCACCTTCAACCTTTCAAAGCTTGATGAACACTATTTTCAGGCCATTTTTATAGGAAATTTGTATTAGTTTTCTTTGATGACATATTGATTTATAGTAAGACATGGGAAGAACACTTACAACATGTAAATAAAGTGTTGGAAGTTTTGGAGAAACATACTCTCTATGCAAATCCATCCAAATGTTCTTTTGGTGTATAAGAGGTAGAGTACTTGGGTCACATTGTATCCCATGAAGGCGTCAAAGTTGATCCTCAGAAGATCAAAGCTATGGTGGAATGGCCAAGGCCCAAAACTCTCAAAAATATTTGTGGGTTCCTAGGAATAACAAGGTACTACAGAAGATTTGTGCAGGGATATGGTAGAATAGCAACCCCAGTCACTGCATTGCTAAAGAAGGATGGCGTCCATCGGACAGACTTAGCCACTAAATCCTTTGAGCAGCTAAAGGAAGCCTTGTGCAGTACCCCAGTTTTGGCTACTTATAACTTCTCAAAAACCTTCATTGTTGAATGTGACGCTTTAGGATCAGGATTGGGAGCAGTTCTAATGCAAGAAGGAAGACAAATTGCATTTGAGAGTCGCCAATTCAAAGGAAAAGATCTGCTCACACCTATCTATGAGAAAGAAATGATGGCTATTCTTCATGCAGTTAAGCAATGGAGGCCCTATCTCATGGGTAGACACTTCAAGGTAAAAACTGATCATGATAGTCTCAAATACTTTTTGGAGCAAAGGTTATCATCTGAGGAACAACAAAAGTGGGTAACAAAAATGTTGGGTTATGATTTTGAAATCATATACAAAAAGGGTAAAGAAAATGTAGTAGTTGATGCATTGTCCAGAAGGGATACATCCACAGATGCCTTACTATGTGGAATGTCCATGTTGACGACCGATTGGGTGGATGAAGCAAGATTGGAATGGGATCAAGAAAAGGATACACAATCTCTAATACAAAATATCAAGCAAGGATCTATGACATCTAACAAATTTGAGTGGAAAGGTAATGCCCTATGGTACAAGGACATGTTATACTTGAGTAAAGATTCTGAGTTGAAGCATAAGATTCTTGCAGAGCTACATGCCTCGCCTGTTGGAGGACACTCTGGGTTTTTAAAGACATATCATAGAATAAAAAGAGAATTCTTTTGGGAAGGACTCAAGGGGGATGTACAAAAGTTTGTATCAGAGTGTTTAGTGTGCCAACAGAACAAAGGGGAAACAATTAAGACACCAGGTCTGTTGCAACCCTTACCAATTCCTAGCCAGAGATGGGAGGAGGTCTCCATGGATTTCATCACTGGATTGCCTTGTTCAGAGGGTAAGAATGTTATTTTCGTGATTGTGGATAGGCTCACAAAATATGCCCATTTTTTTGCCCTATCACATCCATTTGCAGCTAGTACAGTCGCATCTATTTTTTTGGAGACAGTTCAAAGGCTACATGGAACCCCAAAGATAATTGTAAGTGATCGTGATCCTATTTTCACAAGTAATTTTTGGACAGAATTATTTTCATGTTTGGGTACTCAACTAGCTCACAGTTCATCTTATCATCCTCAAACTGATGGGAAAATGAAAGTGGTCAAAAAATGCTTAGAGGGGTATCTACGTTGTTTTGTATCAGATAAGCAGGAAAGGTGGATTAAATGGATACCACTTGCAGAATGGTGGTATAACACATCTTTTCATACCTCTTCTCAAATGACCCCATTTTTAGCATTATATGGTTACCATCCACCTTCTATCACTTCCTCCTTGAGGGTGCAAACTAAGGTCAGAGATGTTGAGGAACACATTCAACATCAACACACAGGTTTTGGCTAGTTTGAAGGAGAATTTAGCATTAGCACAAAACAAGATGAAACAAAAAGCATATCAACACCGTAGTGAAATACATTTTGAAATTGGTGACTGGGTTTTTGTACGTCTCCAGCCTTATAAACAGATGTCTCTAAAGCAACAGAAAAAGACAACAAACTTGCTCCTAAATATTATGGCCCTTATCAGGTTCTACAGAAAATTGGCAGTGTTGCTTATAAACTAGAGTTGCCTCCATCTTCACACATACACCCAGTATTCCATGTTTCATGCCTGAAGAAGGTTATTGGATAGAAATTTGAAGCCCAGACAGAGTTACTAGAACTTGACGAGGAAGGAAGAATCATTTTAGAGCCAGAGAAGATTCTGCAAACACGTACTAAGAGGCTGAGAACCAGAGACATTAAGGAATATCTGATCAAGTGGAAAAATATAAGCATAGAAGATGCAACCTGGGAGGATGAAGGTTTTCTGCAGCAACATCTAGGATTATTCAATGTTGAGGACAACGTTGGTTTGAAGGGGAAGGGCATGCTACGCCCTTAACCTATTGCTTGTATTAGGATATGAGTAGTTGACTTGTGGCTTACCATATCATTTTATTATATCATTTATACTTTCTCATGCTTAATAGGTCGGCCTTGGTGATGGCCATAACATATGAATAGTATATATAGGGGATTGTAGGTAGTAGTTCATTATCATTTGAGCATTTGAATCTTATTATATGGTTTGGAGGTTGCCCCCTCGAAGTGGCAAAGCTATTATAATTTCATATTGGGATCATTATTCTGAAATATTATGTTATTTGGTGTTCTATTGCTGCTCATAATCTAAATTATACTAGTAATTTCATTACATAAGTCTTCCGCCACCTCACAACTATCTCTTTCACAGTTATCTAGATCTTTATACTTTGTTTTTATTTATTTCCAATTAAACCTATCTTGCAAGAGTTTATATTGAGATAGATGCCAAAGACCAACTAAGATCTTTATGAGATAAGTACATTCGTTATGGTGAAATGTAACTATATCAACATTCCACATGTACTTATCCCTTAATATGCGTAATGGATCTTTTCATCTATTTACCATCCCATTTAGTCTCTTTTTCCTGATGTTTGATTTTTTAACCTTAAATTACCTTTTACAACGATACTCTTCCATTCTTTATACAACAAGATTTACAATCTTATCATATTAATACCAAGTTTACCGAAAGGCCGAATTAAATATATATTAAAACATGCATATTTAATTATTCCTTCAATTATCTACGCCATTAAATAACTTATTTAATTTAGAAATTAAAGACAATTGATTGTTACAATAATTGCCCAATTATCAGTTTTATACATTGATAACTATCAAATAAATGTATTCAACAATTTGTGAAAAGTAAGATTCCACAACTCAAGTATTTATCATTTACTCATAATGAGATATTATTACACACAAAGTAATCATCTCTTTATTAAAATCATATATTACATATGTTGTTAAGGCGAAATATATAACCGTATAATAATTCTCACATGGTGGGGTTTGAATATTTACAATGGGTCCAAGATCCCAAAAATTTAGCCAAAAATTCAAGGATATCATATTTTCACCAATTGAAATCCAAGTATCTCATTTAGATCCATGCTACGATAAAACTTCACAAGACATGAGTTTATGCACACCCAAATGTAATGGCTAATGGTCCTGCAAGACTGGAGTAGTGGTATGATGTCAGTTCAAAATGAACTGGCATGAATATTAACTCCATTTTTTAATGTAATTAATTCATAAAATATGAAAGGATATACATGTTGTTTTATCAACAAGCACATGGTAATACAGCTGAAAATGTATTACTACATGGTTTCTATAAAGATATAGCTATGGATGCACACAAATAGAACAACCAATTTCTATTTCAGCGATCATGTTTCCCTCTAATCACAAAGGTCAATACATTTGTATTCCAGCTTCAATCAATAAGCATTTGCCATTTGAAATTTCTACATAACTTCGTAAAAACAATATGATTAAGAAGAGTATTTTTTTTCAGTCAATGAGCAACCCTACAAATTAACACAAATATCACCATATTTACATCACTTTAACATGTTATATCTCATAAACAAACATCCCAACCAACAATATAGCAGCACCATGGTTACATCATTTAAACATACTCTTTTTAGTAAAAAAATAGCTAATAATTTCTTTCATAAGATATCATTATTTTAAACCCAAGCATGCCTCTAATTACTCCTTGGTGCATCTCAGTCAAGCTGTCCTGGCTTTCATGCCCTTACCAAGACAAGCAATTTCTTTTTCACAATCTTACAAGAATCCAAGTCATATTGCCAGGCTGGAAGTTACAGGCTAAATGCCATTTTTTTTGTAATTATTCAAATATAACAAGACACCCTCATTTATACATGAACCGATTTAGTGGTCCATGATAATAAAATTTCTAGAAAATGCAGCCCAATGCAAGAGCTTTGACACCCAAAAATTATCATTCAAAAGATCTCAATAAATTAAAAATCAGACCTGCATATAACAACCAAGAAGAAAAATACAAAACCCCAACTGGTTGCATACCCATATTGATTGGGTTACCCAAATTGATTCCTTTATGCAAATCGATTTGCATACCCAAATCGATTTGTTTAACAAAATGAAAACCCACAAGCACAAATCGATTTTAAACACAAATTCACAAAATGTTTTCCTTCTTCCTGTACAGGAAAAACCCAACTCTTTTCCTTTTGGGTATAATTTATTATAATACAGAGAATGAATTTTTAACATTTCTTTTACTTTATTTTTGCTGATCAAAACCCAAAACCCCATCTACGTATTTTTCTAGGTTAGGTTAAAACCACACAAAGAAAACTAAAAAGAATACAGAATCCATCAATTTCCTTTTCATACTTCATCTCCAAACAATTAAATCAAAAGCTATCCACAATTTCTTTGATTGCCATTAAAATCAGAATGTGTATTTCCTCATTTTTTTTACAAATAATGCAGCAGAGAAAGGAGAAGTTATTCATGCCTGAAGTAAAGCCAGAATCGGCACGCTTCTACTCTTCCCGCTCCAACAAGTTGAATCCTTCTTTCCTCCAAAACTCACGCACATATTCTAGAAGGGGAGGATGAAAATAGACGAAGGAAAAATAACAGAAAAATATAATGAAAGAACTATAGTTGGGCGGCATATTGAAGATTTTTTGAGCTTCCTAATGCTGGTACGTGTTTTAGTGCATGCCGCACACTTGTGCCATGTGAAGGTGTTTAACTTTATGAAACCCATAAATTTCAATAACTAAATAAAACTTTCGGCTTGCATGTCAAATCCCTCTAATATATATATATATATATATATATATATATATATATATATATATATATATATATATTACTAATATATTTCATACATTTTTTTTTTACTTTAGTTGTTACCCAGCTTAATGGTTAAGTTAAAATTAACCTTCATAATACAAGTCCACATATTTCCAACAATATATTACCATAAAAATTAGTTGAATTTCCAGGTTTATATAAAACATTCCATTATGAAAATCACCAAGTCCACAAATAATAATTTGAATATTCTCATAAAGTTGGCTTGATATAGCATTGTCAAATTAAACAGATACAATTATCATCGCAGTCATGCAAAAGTCGAACAAAACAAAAGATGACCAAACCGATTAAAATAAAGTAACCAGAATAACATAACCGAAAGATTCACTATCATTTATGAACCGTTTTACCTATGATTAAGGCCTAATCATGTTTTAGGAAGGATCATGAAGGTGAGTGTGGGGTTCTTCGTTCTACAATGTCATGCCCCGCAACAGAAGTTGTGGGTCATGATACCATGAACCAAATGAATTTTACACCCAATGATGATCTTGTCTAATCTTGTTTAGACTTAACCGTAGTTAATTTAACTTACAAGAATTTTTGGGATGTTACACTTTGGCTCCTATGCCTCCATCGCTTACATCCAACCCCATCCAATCTAGTGTGACTCCTAAGTCACCCACATCTCTTTGTCCCCTAATACTACTTCATCCAATGTGGCCCTCATGCCACCTTTATCCTCTCCATCCACATCTAATAAATCTACCAATCACCAATCCAATCCCAAACCATCCAATGTGACTCCTAACTCACCTCAATCTCCAAAATCCAATATGGTTTCCACACCATCTCCTCTACCTAAATTCAACCCATCTCCCTCATCAACATCTACTCCATCCTTTAAATCCACACAATCTACCTCTCCCAAATCCAACCAATCTAACATATCCTCTTCATCCACCCCTACATTATCCACTACATCCCAAATCAAACCATCTAATCCTACACAAACCAACCCTACACCATCCACCTTTCCCAAATCAACAAAATCCAATCTCAAGTTAAAATCCACTACCAATCCAAAACCAAACCAACCTCCTAAAGCCGCTAAGGCTAATCTTCCATCCAAATCCCAACCATCTAATCCACATCTTAAACCTACACCCAAATCCAATCAATCATCTCCCATCCTAACCACTCCTACACATATCCTACCTAACCCACCCTTATTACCCACACCATCTCTCTTACCAACCCCAATCGCCTTCGCCTCCTCAGGTGAATCCTTGACTACCATCTTTCATCGTCTTAAAACCTTTGACATGATCATCCATCCCTAATCAAATCACACAATCAAAATCTTTCCAAACCATCTTGGTATCAGGACCACTATTATTGTGACTTCCATCATACCCATGGAAATTTGACCAATCATTGCATGTAATTTAGGTCTTACGTCCAAAACCTCATTAACCAAGGAATTATTATCCTTGTACCTCTCCATCAACCACCTTTCCATCTCAATCCTCTCCCTAACTATCGTCCACCATCCAAATCCCACTCTAAATGCAAACATTTTCAACCATCCAAATCTCATCGTACATCTAACAATCCCTCACCAACCAAATTTTGTTTTACCTCCCATCCTTCATTAAATCTAGCCTCCTAGCGGATGACAAATCTACTACCCCTTAGTCTTATGATGATCACATGACATCATCTTCCCCATCCACTTCATATCATATCGCCACAAATATATTCACTAATATAAAACATCGAGGAAAGGGCTCAGGTATCCACGAACAAGGCCTCCTTACTCCCATCAAACCATTTACCAATCCTCAATCCATTGATCCCCCTATACATCCCAAACACCTAAAATCGGTTTGAGCATTTAGGTTGTCCTTTGCACATGGATGTTCTTTCCTCATCCCTCAATCCTCATTCCAATTCAATCCAGCTTCACAAATACTTAATTGATTTAATAGCACATGATGTAATTAATTAGTACTTATTAGGCTTGTGTGACCTTGGGCTATCGTTACTATCGACATCCAAGAACGATCGTATCTTAGAGATCCAATCACTTAATCACATATCTTAAACAACTTGTGGTGAAGACCCTTGGGTGCATCTTATGACACTCTAGCCAATGTTATCACCACACTCATCTCCATCCCCCCATCTAGCCATAGGTGATTCTTAACCCCTAGAGGTCTTAAGAGAGTGGATCATAAAAAATCTAAATATTAATATCAAAAAAGCAAAAATCATATCAAAATTAAAATTTTCCAATAAACTCCACCTCAGGACTCTCTTTAGGGGTGTCTCTAGCAAATCTATTGGGCTATGGACGCCTGGTTGACAATAGAGCAATGTTGTGACAAGAATCTAATGTATCTTCGTCGAGGGTACGGACGCTTGGCTGGCAACGGAGCAATGCACGACTTAACCTTCCGTTCACCTTCCATTAACCTACTTGATTTAATCACTCCCTATACATTGGCTAGTTTGTCTTCACATACTACCCATTAAGTTTCTTCAAATCTGAGCCCTATATTGCCTTCATGCCTTACAAACCTCTCTCCACTCAAATCTTCACAACAATTACTCATTAGAACAAAATATTGTTCATTACAAACTGATATTATGCTTCTTATTCCATATTTGTGGCCTCTTTCTATAGTAATTTTCCTTTTAAACATTTAAGAAGATACATGGTCTTGAATGACAGCTTGTGCATAGTCCATATCTGTCATTTCTAGGACTGAGAAATCTGAGCATGTCTTCTTATGTCTGACAACTAGTCTGTGTTCTCTTATTGGACATCTGCACACTTTGAAACTAAAACTTTTGTCCTCCACCTCAAGGAATAATTCCTTTTGTTGCTTACTTGATTGTAAATGAGGTATCACTTCCACCATCAAGTTGATCTCCATCCAAAATTGGGGAATCACTGGTCTATCAAAGACATTTCTTGTTGTCCAACCTATTAATCTTTCAAGGAATTTAATCACATTCCTAGAACTATGACTTGGATCCCTAGATATGCACTTGATTCCCTTATGCCTCAACTTACTTCACTGGTTTCTACTTTGTTTTACTTCATGAAAGTTGATCAATTTCTTGAAACAAGAAGATTTATTACCTTTATTTATAGTTCATCTGTCCTCTTCTTCTTGGGTTGCTTCAAAATTTGTTTGTTCTTCGTCTTCTTTCTTCACTATGTATTCTTTGTCTTTCTCTTTACACATAACCATTGCTTTTTCTTCTTCTTTCTTAATGATGGGTTGACTGTACTTATCTTTCTTCCATGCTTGCTTGACCTCTTGTGGAGGTACTTCTTCATCTTTATATGCCTTCAAAGGCATCTCTTTACTGCCTTGATCACAATCTTGCTTAGACTCTTTGGTTTGTATAGTATTCATCACCTTTTTGGTTTAGTCTTTCTCATAGACCTCCTTCATGAGTTCTTCGTGTTCACTAAACAGTCTTCACCTGCATGCTGGTTATTCATGGACTCAAACATCTCTTCTAGCCTCTGCAACTCTTCTCTCAATGTGAGAGTGTCCACTTCTTCCTCTTCATCATACCTAGGACCAAGTTGGTCTTCTTGCCTTGCAATGGCATCACCTTCATCACTTCTTTTACCTACATTTTCACTAAAACACAACATGTTATGAGTTGTACCTGCATACAAACATGTCCACATAGAGTTAGTTAGAAAACTTAATGGTCTCTTAACCTTCATCCTTGCTTCTCTCATGGTTTCTTCCACCATTATGTCTTTTTCAAGCAACTTAATGTTTCTCCAAGGTGTTATTTCTGATCCACCATCTCTTTACCTTTCCCATAGCTTCTCTCTATTGTCATCTTCTTCATGTGACCAACTCCTTGGTCACCAAACACCCTTCTTGGTGTTTCTCTTCTCATCCACAACTCATCACAAGGAGACACTTCCTTTAATATCTTTATCTCTTTAACCTGGTGACTGCATTGTTTCATGCAAATACTTCCTCATGGTCATTAACATGACACTTCCTCTTTCATCATTTCCTTCACCCTTCAAGGGTATGAGATTATGCTCAACTCCACCCTTACAAAACTTGTAAACATTGGTCTTCCCATCATGTTTGGTTTGCTTGTCAAATTTCCAGGGTCTACCTAAAATAAAATGGCAAACATCTATAGGTAGAACATCACATAACATTGTATCTCTATATGACCCAATTTGAAAATCAACTATACTTTGCTCACTTACTAGGATGTTATGACTTTGTTGCACCCATACAATGAAATAAGGCTTTGGATGTGGAAGTATTCTTAATCCTTGCTTCTTCACCATGTACTCTAACACAACATTGCCAGTGTTTCCTCCATCTATGATGAAATCGCA